>CM064879.1:43879122-44019196 GCA_003313485.2 Penstemon barbatus | reverse complement strand
GAAACAGACTTCAGTTTCTATATCTACTGCTGAAGCTGAGTATATAGCTGCTGGAGCTTGCTGTGCACAGATACTTTGGTTGAAGCATCAACTAGAAGATTACAACATTAAGATCAGTGGAATTCCAATCTACTGTGACAATACTAGTGCAATCTCGCTTACTCAGAACACTACAAGTCATTCAAGGACTAAACATATAGAGATCAAGCATCACTTCATTAGAGATCATGTGGAAAAAGGAAATGTTATGATTGAGTATGTTCATACTGACAATCAGATTGCTGATATTTTCACTAAACCTTTAAGTGAAGTAAGGTTTTCAACTCTAAGAGCTGAACTATGACTACTTAATTTGGATGCATAAGCTGAGGGGGAACTCATCAGAAGACTGAAGTTCATCAGCTTAGTTATCCATTATTATATTCAAGGATTAACTTTCAACAGACTAGTTAACTTATGAATTCTTAAAGACAGGGCGAACGTGTAAGACTAGCGGTACTTCTGATCTAAATATGAAATTTGTTAACGACAGTTAGTTGAAGTTACGTTATCAGAAGATCTGTTCTTAATTCTTGAAGACTGAAGATTAAATTATCTTGCTGGATTGACAAACAGCAAAGGAAGATTACTAGCTATTGGCTTGCTCTAGTAATATCAGATAACAGATCACTCGTCTGTCAGATAAGTTAAACTCTACTCATCTGATACATTATATAAGCATGGTTATAAATCGCATCTTTTGAAACACGCTTTTATAAGTAACAGATAAGTGCCGATTGAGTTTCCCGCCCGTCTGACATTAAAATAATCAATTTGAAGTCCGCAATTCTCACCCGCACGATTTAAAACTGTCAGATCAATCTTACGGTTCATATTTATCACGATAATCAATAACAAAAGAAACGTATAAAATCCGATCTGAATAGACCAGTCGTCTTACGCACACAAAATTCCTAAATTCTTAACTCTCTAAGCTCTATGTTCTCTAGCTCTCTATTCTCTACAGATTTTCATTACTTAATCTCACAATGGAGGTTGTTGAAGGAAGATATTTGAGCTATGAAAAGTTTTACAAATCTTGCACCGATCTGATGCGAATTATCATGAAGAAAATCAAAGAGGCATCACTAGTACCAGTTCTGGAAGCTCACGAGGAGCATGTGTACCTTGAAGATGTTGATAATTTCTACAGCACCAGAAAAATCAACAAGGAAAGAACCACTATGACTGCCACTGTCGGAGGGAAAATGATTTGTATCTCAGCTGCTGTGTTAAGTGAAATCTACAAGCTGACAAATGAGGGAGGAGATGTGACAGACCTAGGGTCTGAAAAAGAAGAGGAATTCTGGGAAATTTTTGCTAAGGAAGGGGAGGAGATGACAGGAACTCTGATGAAGACTCAGTTGAAAGATGAGTATCAGAGGTTCGCTGACATCATTGCGAAAGTACTGGACTGCAGTACAAGTTCCTTGGATGTTTTACCAAGAAGAAGATACTATACCATGATCAGCATCTACTATGGATTGAAAATAAACTGGGCTGCTCATGTGTTTGATCTTTTGTGTGATAAAAAGGTCAAGTATGCTATCCTATTAAGCCATCTATTCAAAAGCCTTGGATGTCCAATGGGAGGTGGAAAGAACATCCATGGTGGAAAGGAGTTTAAGTTGTATGAGCCTGTTAGGAGTGTGGGCACTTCTAAAAGAAAAGCCCCTGCTAAAGCTGCTAAGGGCCCTGCCAAGAAGGGAAGGAAGGCTGGACAGACTAGTATGTCTGTTGATCAAACAGCAACCCCTGCTGTTGAAGCTGGATCAGCACAGCCTGAAGTTGTCATTCCTGAAAAGATGATTGATGACTTCACCAAAGAAATTGAGCAAATGGAGACTGGATCATCTCCAGAAAGAACAGATTCTGAGGAAGCTGTTCCTGTTCAAACAAAGAAGAGAATGAGGACAAGGAGTGCTGCAAAAGGACCTCCTAAGTCCAAACCTGAATCATCAAAGAGAATTGCCAAGTCTAAGGCATAGAGAAAGGTGACATTCTTTGAGGAAACAACTGAAACAGTAAGAGAAACACCAGCATCAGCAGAGAGACCTATTATTGAAGAACCTTCAAATGAAGCTGTTGTTGAGTCTGCTGGAGACCTTGCTGTTGGAGTGTCTGCTGAGGAAGGAGCTGAACAGCAGACTGGCTGTTGGTCCCAAGTGGTCGGATGAGGTCTAGAGAGGGGGGGGGGGTGAATAGACCTCTAAAAATTTTAGACTTAAAAACTTTTTACTCTTCTGTCAGCAGACTAAGCTGATGAAGAACAGATGACTGTGCTGATCGTGAACAAATCTTGAACAGCAGAGTGACCACTCTTCTTTCAGTAACTTAGTTGTTTTTCAGAAAAACAGTTTTAACAAGAGTTTACTTGCAGCGGATGTTTGAAAGTGTTTTTCACAAGTAGACTAAGTCCTTAAAAAGATTTTATCCCCAGTTTCAAAACTCCTTATAAAATCTTTTAATAATTCAAAGTGTTGAAATATGCAAAGTTCAAAATATGCAAGAAAACTTAAATGCAAGATAACACAAAGAATTTTTATAGTGGTTATATGGATAAAAATCCTTTAGTCCACTCTTCCAGATCACTTAGATTCTGGGTTATACTATAATCACAAAGATTACAGTATTTCTCCACTTATACCTAAACAACTAATGAGAAGGATATAAGCTCACAATAGGAAATCACAAAGAAGACCTATCCTCTAAAGTAGAATCACTCACAAAGATGGATTCTAACTTTGAACAACACTCAACTATTACAAAATCACTCAGTTAATGTTTTTCTGTTTTCTTCAACTGGGTTTCTGTCAACAGATGACTTCTACCAGACGAGTGAGCTGTTCGAGCTTCTTGAGACTTAGAAAAATTTCTGCTTCGAATGCAAAATCTCAGATGTTGTTGTTGTGTGTGTCTCACTTCGAAATCAGCTCTATTTATACTAGGATTTGAAAATATGACCGTTGAAGGAAATCAAATCTCAAATCCATAGTCTTTAGCCCGATTCAAACGGCTCCCTGCTACAGTCATTTTTTTGCTGTACTTTCCTGTAGCAGCATTAAATGCACTCTGCTGATCCGAGAGTTTTCTTCAATCATTTGCCATTACTACCCTTCTCTTCCAGCATTTATTACACTCGGTGCATTTATTACCGTTGGACTAATCTCTTGATCTCTTATACTCTGCTGATCGAAGCAACTCTTCTGATAGACACTCTGCTGATCAAATACTGAACTAATCTGATTTGACTCGGCTGATGATCTACCCTTCTGTTCGCTGTTTCAGCATGAGATCACTAGTCTTCTGGGCTTTGAACTTTAGAACTCTTCTGATGTCTTCTTTTACTTGTTCAAAGTTCTTTCAAGGGAACTAAGCTTTCCATACTTAGCTGATTATGATGTTTTGGAAATCATCAAAACCATCCCTTAATTATTTATCTTCTTTGCACTTCATCTTCATCTTCATCCAACAATTTCCCCCTTTTTGATGATGACAAAACTTCAGCTAAGTACCTGTACCTAAACTAAAGTTTTGATCCTCAAAAATTTCTGAGATAGAAATAATCTGTTGGATTTAAACTTGCAATTTTATAGATATTGATAAGAGTTACATATTACAAGTCTTTTCAGATGAGTTGTGCAAAAAAAATTACAAGGAAATTCATAAGTAATCTAAGCAAGACTAGTCTTCTAGCTTGTCTTCTTCTTTCTTGTCTTCTTCAGCTTCCTTGTTCTTTTCTTCTTCTTCAGCAGGTTTGGAGGTTTCAGCTTCCAAATCCTCAGAGAATTTCTGCTTTAACAGCTCTAACTTCTTCTTTTTGACATCAGGGTCAAGCTGTTCTTCAGCTGAATCCTTAGCAGCGGCTATCTCTTTGTCAGACTTAGCCTTTGCTTCAGCTTCAGTTTCTTCAGCTTTACCTTCTTCTTCTATGATCTTCTCAACTGTTGATCTGCTTGTGACTTCATTTCCTTCATCATTCTTTTCCTCTTCAGCAGACTCTTCCAGTACTTCAGTTCCTTCTCTTTCAGCATCTTCTTCTTCATCAGAAGGTACCTTATATTCCCTTTCTTCCCTTAGTACCCTATCTTCCCCCTTTTTGTCATCATCAGCAGGGTTGATTGGATAGTTTGGTAAGACTGGGGTGATCTGAAGTGAATCACATAGAAGTTTGATGTTCTCTTCTAGAGCGTCCAGTTGAGCTTGTTGTCTCAGTTGATTGGCTTCAAATTCATCCATTCTTTTAAGAACAACTTCACCTTGGTCACCTAGCTGAATTTGGGTTGCAAGAATCCAATCATCAGATACCTTGAAGTCTCTCATCACATTATCCAAGGTTTCATCCTTAGCTTGGATAGCCATTTCAACTGTTTCTGTAATGTCTCTCCAACCATCAGCTGTGCTTTGAGTCCGTCTTCTGAGTACATCCAAATCTTGACAAATAGCTTGGACATTCTGAGCAGTGTCCTCTATCAGATGAGTTGGAACAGCAGCAGCTTTTGGAGTTGGTTGACTTACAGCAGCCAACACTTCTGCAGTTAACTTCTCTTGCATTTCCTTCATGGAATTTGAGATCATTTGCTGAATAGAATCCAACAAAGATGTTTGTTGTAGGCTTTGAGAAGTGGAGTCAATTGCAGATGGAATTTGAGGTAAGGCAAGAGTTGCCTCTTCAGTGATCTGATATGTTGCTTGAGTTGGCTCTTTTGCAGTCTGATCTGCTGAACCAGAAGCAATCCCTTCTTCTTTGGTTTCATCAGCTTGACCAGGAGTGCTTTCCTTCTCCTTGGTCTGATCATCTTGCTCAGCAGCAGCCTCTTTATCCATAATCTGATCAGCTGGAGTAGTTTCTTCTCCCTTTGACTCATCAGCTGGTTCAGACTTGTCATCTTTTTCTTTGTTCTGATCAGTGGGGTCAGAAGTACCCTCTTTGTCCTTGTCTTGATCAGCAACATCAGACGACCTTTCTTTTTCTTCATCAGCAGGTGGCTCTATTTTCTTAACAGTTTCAACTGTTTTCATCAAACCTGCATTATCTACAGTAGAACTGTGAGCAATCCAAGTAAAATTATCAATTGGAATGAAATGTGAGATTGGATCCTCAGGTAATTCTTCATATGGCCTAATGTTAGGACCATAGACAATCTGTTTCAGACTAGGCAGAGGGATCATTGAACTTGGTTGCCCCTGCGTCTTTCTAGTCTTTTTGGCACAAGTTTCCATTGTCTGGGAAACAGCCAACTTGATGGATCTTTCCTTGAGGTCTTCATCATCAGCAAACTCCTCAGGAACAGATTCATAGAGTTTATTTGCTTCTGCCTTCACTACTTGACTGATCCTCAGTCTTAGCTTGTCCAGGAAGAACTCTGAGTCTAATGCTTGAGTGAGTGAACCTGTCTCAAGCCACTTCATCACCCAGGCTTCCTCATCAGCAAAGATTTTCCAGCTTGCAATCTGCTCTTTACTCTTTGTCAGACGGTAATCTCTCCATCTATTGTATCTGATCTTTTCTCTGTTGAACATCATCAGACGAGTAATCTTCTCATTCTCAGCATCCAACCTTTTGATTTATTCTTCAAAGGCATCAGGGTCATCCCTGACAATCTCCAAAGCCAATTTGACCTCTTCTCTTCTCTTAGGTTGTATTGCTGGAGTTGGCATAGATGGTAAAGGTTTGGTGGGGTCTCTTTGTTCACCAATGACAATACCACCAGACTGCTTAGGACCATGAGAGACCTTAGCACTTGCCTCAATAGCAGCAGCTAACTCAGCTGCTTCTATAGAATCCCTTTGCTCTTGAGTCATCTTACTGGCTTCTTCTTCCAGTCTTTTGAGCTCAAGGTTTTTCAATCGATCCTCCTCAGCCTTTTCTGCAGCTTTCTTTTTCCTTTCTGTTTCTTCTTGTTTCTTCTTTTCAGCAGCAGTCACATAGGTAGCGATCTTACCAGTCCTTTTCCTCTTAGATTCAGGACTTTCAACAGCTTGGATTGGAGTTGCATCAACAGGAGTAGGATGCAGAAGGAGTGTTTCTCCTTCACCTGTTGTGCCAGTCTGCTGTTCTTCTCTAACTTCAGCAGACACTACAGCAGATGAGTCTGTAGCAGAGACTCCAATTTCAGCAGTAACAACTTCAACAGGCTTAACAGCAGACTCTTCAATAATGATTGGCCTCTCAGCTGATGCTGTGGTTTCCCTTACTTTTTCTGTTGATTCTTCAGAGAATGTCACCTGCCTTTTTACTTTAGACTTAGGCATTCTCTTTGAAGCTTCAGGTTGGGACTTAGCTTGGGGAGGTCCCCTTGCTTCTCTTTTTGTTCTCATTCTCTTCAGTCTTTGAATAGGAACGTCCTCTTCTGATTCAGTTCTTTCAGGAGAGGAACCTGTCTCCATTTGTTCAATCTCCTTGGTGAAGTCCTCAATCACCTTTTCAGGGATTACAACTTCAGGTTTTGCTTATCCAGCTTCAGCAGCAGGGCTTGCTGTTTGATCAGCAGATTGGCTAGTCTGACCCTCCTTCTTGCTTGGTAACCCATCTAAAGAGCTGCCCAGTTCACCTTCAGTCCATAGTAAATACAAGTCATGGTGTAGTACCTCTTCCTTGGTAACCCATCTAAAGAGCTCGTGCAGCAATCCAAAACCTTCGCAATGATGTCTGCGAACCTCTGATACTCATCTTTTAACTGAGTCTTCATCAGAGTCCCAGTCATCTCTTCACCCTTCTTGGCACAAATTGCCCAAAATTCTTCCTCCTTTTCAGACCCTAGGTCTGTTACATCTCCTCCCTCATTCTTCAGTTTGTAAATCTCACTCAAAACAGCAGCAGAGACAGCGATTTTCTTTCCCCCAATGACAGCCGACATAACAGTGTCATTTTTGGTGAATTCCCTGGTCTTGTAGAAGTGATCGACGTCTTCTAGGTAAACCCTATCTTCGTGGGCCTCCAAAACTGGAACTAAGGATGCCTCTTTGATTTTCTCCAGAATTGAGCGCATCAGATCAGTAGCAGAAAAGTGGAATTTGCTGTAGTTCAAGTACCTTCCATCAATAATCTTCTCCATTTCTGGGATTACTGAGTAGAAATCTGTAAAAGCAATAAACTTTCGAAAGCAGGAGAGTTTGAGAGTTAGAGAATTTGAGAGTTTATGTGTGCATAAGACGACTGTACTGTTCAGATCGGATTTTATATGTTTCCCTCTGTTTTGGTTATCGTGATTAATCTGAAACGTTGGATTAATCTGACAGTTTATTAATCGTGTGGGTGGGAGCTGCGGATTTCAATTTTATTATTTTAATGTCAGACGGGCGGGAAACTCAATCGTTACCTATCTGTCACTTATAAGAGGGTGTTTCTAAAGATACGATTTATAATCATGCTTATATAAGATATCAGATGAGTAGAGTTTAACTTATCTGACAGACGAGTGATCTGTTATCTGATATTACTAGAGAATGCCAATAGCTAGTAATCTTCCTCTGCTGTTTGTCAATCCAGCAAGATAAAATAATCTTCAGTAACTTCAACTAACTGATATTAACAAATTTCATCTTTAGAGCAGAAGTACCGCTAGTCTTACACGTTCCCCCTGTCTTTAAGAATTCATAAGTTAACTAGTCTGTTGAAAGTTAATCATTGAATAGAATAATGGATAGCTAAGCTGTTGAACTTCAGTCTTCTGATGAGTTCCGCCTCAGCTTATGCATCCAAATTAAGTAGTCCTAGCTCAGCTCTTAGAGTTGAGAACCTTACTTCACTTAAAGGTTTAGTGAAAATATCAGCAATCTGATTGTCAGTATGAACATACTCAATCATTACATTTCCTTTTTCCACATGATCTCTAATGAAGTGATGCTTGATCTCAATATGTTTAGTCCTTGAATGACTTGTAGTGTTCTGTGTAAGTGAGATTGCACTAGTATTGTCACAGTAGATTGGTATTCCACTGATCTTGATATTGTAGTCTTCTAGTTGATGCTTCAACCAAAATATCTGTGCACAGCAAGCTCCAGCAGCTATATATTCAGCTTCAGCAGTAGATATAGAAACTGAAGTCTGTTTCTTACTCATCCATGAGATCAGACGACTACCTAAGAACTGACAGGCACCTGTTGTGCTTTTTCTGTCAATCTTGCAGCCAGCAAGGTCTGAATCTGAATAACCAATAAGCTCAAATCCAGATTCTCTAGGATACCACAATCCCAATTCTTGAGTGCCCTTAATATATTTCAGTATCCTCTTGGCAGCTAAGAGATGAGATTCTTTGGGATTTGATTGAAATCTTGCACAAACCCCAACTGAGTACATGATATCAGGTCTGCTTGCTGTTAGGTATAACAGTGACCCAATAATGCCTCTGTATTTGGTTATGTCCACTGATTTTCCATCTTCATCTTTATCCAAACGAAGACTTGTAGACATAGGAATAGTAGCAGTAGAGCTAGTTTCCATACCAAATTTCTTGAACAGATCTCTGGTGTATTTTGCTTGGTTGAGGAATATACCATCAGGCAACTGTCTAACTTGCAAACCAAGAAAATAATTGAGTTCACCCATCATGCTCATTTCAAACTTATTCTGCATGAGCTTGGAGAACTTGTCACACATCTATTGGTTAGTTGAACCAAAAATAATATCGTCCACATATATTTGCACAATTATTATATGATTCTCCCATTCAATTGTAAACAAGGTCTTGTCTACCTTACCTTTACGAAATCCTTTAATTAAAAGAAAATCAGATAAAGTATCATACCATGCTCTGGGAGCCTGTTTCAGTCCATAGAGAGCTTTCTTTAGACGATACACCTTGTCTTCTTGTTGATAAGCTTCAAATCCAGGTGGTTGTTCAACATATACTTCTTCTTGCAGTTCTCCATTGAGAAATGCAGACTTCACATCCATCTGATAGACAGTGAAGTTCTTGTAAGCAGCATAAGCTAGAAACAGTCTGATTGCTTCAAGTCTTGCTACTGGTGCAAATGTTTCATCAAAGTCTATTCCTTCTTCTTGACAATAACCCTTGGCCACTAATCTTGCTTTGTTTCTGTCACACCCCGTCCCGGGTAGGTCCCGAGCACGGGAAAGTGACGTGCATGTCAAGCATATCGTATCAAGTACATTGTCATTTTATCAACAAAACCATATCTCGAGACATATAATTCCTTTGTAAAATATATGTCATAGCAAGTAATAAAGGGACGGATATTAAAATTCCTCCGAACTATTAGTTATACAAAGTAATCGGGCAATTTTACTGCTTCAATATGGCATAACAAAATACATAACTTGTACAATTAATCAAACCACCAATTGTGGCACCAACACAAGTATATAAATAAACCACAATATTGTAGGAACCATATAAACAAACCCTGTAGCAAATAAGTGTCATCCTCAACTGAAACGGTACAAACTATGTGGCTAATACTGTGTTACAACCAAGATAGCCATAAGTACAAAATACAAGAGTGAGGCTATGAGCTACAAAATATACAACAAAAGAGACTCAAAGGATCTAAGTGATCCGTACATGTACAAAAATGCCTCACCGCGATATACAACTACCTTACCAAACTCTTTACAACAACCTACCCCAAGCTACTCGATGTTGATCCCCGGTCCTCACTCAGGCCTACCACCGGTGGTACTGTGATCTAAGGAAAACAAAGTAAACGGGGTAAGTCGAAAGACTTAGTAAGTGATGTCGTGATTCATGCATGTGGGAGAGTTATACAATTATAACAATTGATCCAAAATAACATTTATAACTCCATATATCAAAAATCAAGTCATATACAAGTCATGTAACAAGCCATATATGTATGGGCACGTTGGAAAGCATATAACATGAAATTAGGATACGATATCGATGAAGCTTAACTCGATGCCTTGAATCATATCCATCTCATATCCATTTCGAATATATAGCCATGTGTCGAAATAAACGATCACACAAAGAAGTCCAAGAATGTACCGGTATCAACATATCATGTAATCCATAAATGGATCGCAAAGGTTCCCTTTTGCTAGCAAGGGTTCCAATGCCGTATGCCTTGAATCGTGGCCAACGATCAAGGGTCGGTTAGGCTCCACAAAGAAACCATCACCTCGAGTATGCACAAATAAAATCATGGTTTCCATATGATGCATCGATGAACAATATAACCAAATTCATCCAAGGTAAAGTACATGGATGAATTCCATATGCCTAATTATCTCAAAAATCAAAACTTCACCAAATAACAATATCTCATATGTACAAGTTATTGTTCTATATAGCAATAAGCCATCCAAGAACATCAAGAAATTGAACACTAATTTCCAGCAATGACAAGTTAATGTTCCAAGTACATATAACTATGATATGTGCACAATTTCATAAAACTAGTCAATTAAAACTAGTCCAACAATTTCACCATCGTTTTATATGTCAAGGAAGCTCAATTTCTCACCATAGATCCTACTAAATATTCCTAAAACACAACCATAATGTCCTTATAAAATCAGCCCATACCTATAATACATCTATGGGAAAACTCACAATTCTAGCCATAACTTCTACAAAGTACCAAGCTAGAACAATTTAGAACAAGTATATAACCACCCCATGAATTAATCTTAATTATCCATAAAAATGGATGAATCTTAGAAGTTAACAACATCACTTACTAGAGAAAATAATCGGTGCAAATTGAAGAAGAAGACGCAAGGAGCAACTTTGGTCAAAGACGACACCGTAACCGATTTTTTTTTTCTTAACAATTGTTTTGATGCTTTGAAACCCTCCAAGAAGACCTGAACATTTTTGCTCTATTTCTATCTGATTTGGAACTATGTTTGAAGATAATCTTATAGAGGATAAGTGAGTGGAAATGAGAAAGGACCATTTTGACCCTTCTAGATTGCCTAGCTTTTTCAATTCTGTCCAGGGCTCGTTTGTTATATTTTACTAAACCAAAAACAATCAAAACCTCTTCCATTATCTAGATCAGAAAAATTAGGCAAGTTAGCCTTTTGAATCACCTGATTCCGAGGTCGTATGAATTAATTATGATTTTCTGAAGTTAGGGCTTCAAATTCGGTTCACAAAGCCCCGAAAACTTATAGATCAACACTTTGAGTTTAAAAAATCACATGAACATGTAAATGAAGTCATATAACACATAATTATGTCATAAACCAAATAAAATAATATTATCTAGCAATTAATAAATGCAAAGCACGCAATGCCCAATAAAATATATGCACATTCACACACATGCAACATGTCACGAAAACGGGTTATGACATCCTACCCTCCTTATAGGAATTTAGTCCTCTAAATTCATACCATGATCATCGAACAAATGGGGGTAATTCAATCTCATGTCCACTTCCGTTTCCCATGTAGCTTCCTCTATTCCATGATCTCTCCAAAGAACCTTCACGAGAGGAATGACCTTAGACCGCAGTACTCGTTCTTTCGTGTCAAGAACTCGAACTGGATGCTCAACATATGATACATCGGGCTGAACCTCAAGTAGCTCATAGTTCAAGACATGTGACGGATCAGAAATATACTTCCGCAACATAGAAACATGGAAAACATCATGTACTCCGGTGATTGATGGTGGTAGAGCCAACCGGTAAGCCAACGAGCCGAATCTCTCAAGTATCTCAAAAGGTCCTATGAATCTCGGAGTCAACTTACCTTTCTTCCCAAACCTCTTGATCCCACGGTTTGGCGATATCTTCAGAAAAAACAAAATTTCCTACCTGGAATTCAAGTTCTCGACGACGGTGATCAGCATAACTCTTATGACGACTCTGTGCTGTAAGAAGTCTCTGTCTAATCAATCTCACCATCTCAACCGACTGCTGAACCAAATCAGTTCCATATACCTTGGCCTCTCCGACGTCCATCCAACATAATGGTGATCTACAAGGTCTCCCATACAAAGCCTCAAATGGAGCCATACCGATACTAGACTGGAAACTATTGTTATAGGCAAACTCTGCAAGTGCTAAATGCTTGTCCCAACTCCCTCGGAAGTCTTGGACACAAGCCCTCAACATATCCTCTAAAATTTGTATGGTGCGCTCGGACTGCCCATCGGTCTGGGGATGAAAAGATGTGCTGAAATCCAGTTGCGTCCCCATAGCATCCTGAACAGCGCGCCAAAAACGTGAAGTGAACCTCGGATCCCTATCTGATACAATGCTAATTGGAATCCCATGTAATCTCACAACCTCATTCACATACAAGGTAGCATATTGAGTCGGTGTATAAGTCATACTGTAGGCAAGAAAATGGGCCAACTTGGTCAGTCGATCCACTATAACCCATACTGCATCATGTCCCCGACTCGTACGTGGTAAACCTATAACAAAATCCATTGTGATGTTGTCCCACTTCCACTCTGGAATACTCAATGGCTGAAGCAATCTCGGAGGTTTTCGATGCTCTGCCTTCACCCGCTGACAAGTCAAACAGTGGGCAACAAACTCTGCCACATCCTTCTTCAATCCCAATAATGCTGTCTCAAGTCCCGATACATCTTGGTACTACCTGGGTGAATAGTGTACCGAGATCGGTGTGCCTCCTCCAATAGTTTCTGTCTCAACTCATCAACAGAAGGAACACATAGTCTACCACGAAACCAAAGAATACCATCCTCATGTACTCGGAAATCAGAATCCTGGTTATTCCCTAAGGTCTTAATAATCTCTTGAAATTTCATATCTTGTGCCTGTCCATCTCTAATATCCTGTAACACCTTGGGCTGAATCTGGATACTTGCACATATAAAGCCATGTCTGATAGTAGTGAAATCCCATCTGGCTGCACTCTCAACAAGTCTCCATTCTCGTGCCATGATGCTAGAAATGGTTGCCTTCCTACTCAAGGCATCAGCTACCACGTTCGCCTTCCCGGGATGATACAATATCGTGCAGTCATAATCCTTCAAGAACTCCATCCATCGACGTTGTCGCATGTTAAGCTCTTTTTGATAAAACAAATATTTCAAACTTTTGTGGTCCGTGTAAATCTCGAACTTGGCCCCGTACAAGTAATGTTTCCACTTGTGTAAAGCAAAAACAACCGCAGCCAATTCTAAGTCATGTGTAGGGTAGTTATGTTCATGTAGGTTAAGTTTTCTCGAGGCATATGCTATCACTCTGCCGTTCTGCACTAATACACAACCCAAACCCTCTTTTGAGGCATCATTATATATAACAAAGTTTTCTGATCCCTCGGGTAAAGACAAAACTGGAGCTGTAACTAATTTCTCCTTCAGAGTCTGGAAACTAAGCTCGCAACGATCACTCCAAACAAAAGGAACACCTTTTCGGGTCAAACTAGATAACGGAGCAGCAATTCTAGAGAAACCTGGTACAAATCGCCGATAATAACCTGCCAGGCCCAGAAAACTTCTTACCTCTCTAATACTGCTCGGTTGTTTCCAATCTACTATCGCCTCAATCTTAGAAGGATCAACAGTCACTCCTGCACTAGATATCACATGGCCAAGAAAAGAAATGTGCTCCAACCAGAAAGCGCATTTGTTAAACTTGGCATACAACTTCCTGTCTTGCAAGGTGGATAATACAACCCTCAAATGCTGCTCATGATCAGCCCTAGTCTTGGAATACACCAAAATATCATCAATGAACACCACAACAAAACTATCAAGGTAGGGTTTGAAAACCCGGTTCATCAAATCCATAAAAACATCTAGAGCATTGGTTAGCCCAAATGGCATCACCATGAACTCGTATTGCCCATATCTAGTCCTGAAAGCTGTCTTCTGGATGTCTGAGTTTCGAACCCGCAACTGGTGATACCCACTTCGAAGATCCAACTTTGAGAACACTTTAGCCCCCTCAAGCTGATCAAATAAATCTTCAATTAATGGTAACGGGTACTTGTTCTTCACTGTCACTCGGTTCAGCTGTCTGTAATCTATACACATACGCCATGACCCATCCTTCTTCTTTACAAACAATACTGGTGCACCCCACGGTGATACACTCAGTCTGATAAACCCCTTTTCCAACAGCTCTTGTAACTGTACTTTCAATTCCTGCATAATAGCTGGTGCTATCCTGTACGGTGGTATAGAAATCGGTGCAGTATCTGGTGTAACATCAATACAGAACTCTATTTCCCTCTCAGGAGGGAAAGCGAAATCCTCAGGGAATATATCAGGATAATCACACACAACAGGTACATCTTCTAGTGTAATCTCACCCATATCAGTCCTAGACACAAATGCCAGAAACCCCTCGCAACCCTGATTAATCAACTTGGTAGCTCGTACCGCAGATAAAATATGCAAGGTAGGTTTTCCCTTGTCCCCAGTGACAAGTAAAGTATCTAGGCCAGGCACATGCAATGACACATTCTTGTCAATCGACCTGGGCATGATAAGCACCAAGCCAATCCATACCAAGCAAGACATCGAACTCATGTAGTGGTAACTCTATCAGATCCGCAGGTAAAGTATGACCCTCTACTATAACATCACACGCATAATATACCACCCTAGGCACAAACATCTCACCCAACGGGGTGGACACCTCTAGCACATATGGCAGATAAGAAGGTTGTGAATGCAAATGTTGTGCAAAATGTGATGCCACATATGAATGGGATGATCCTGGGTCTATAAGTACTCTAGAATGATAGTTCGAAACGATTAGTGTACCTGTAATGACCGAGGTCGAATTTTTCGCTTCTTGTTGTCCTAGGGAAAACACCTTTCCCTAAACCTTGGGACGCCCTACATTGTCCCTCTTCACTCCTGATACCTGACCTTTGTTCTTTGCCTTGGGACAATCTGGCAAAAAATGTCCCATCTCACCACAAGCAAAACACTGGCCAACCTTACGACGACATGAATCCTCGGTGTGCCCGGTCCTACCACAATGTCTACACACTGAACCTGTGCTTGTACCAATCTGAGGTGGGTTTGGACTAATTGTGCTAGCTGCAACTGATTTAGATGGCTGTGAAAACTGACTCTGTCTACCAAAGTCCTTGCCCTTCCCCTGTACCTGCCTCCTCTCCATGGCTTTTTCCCACTCTGGGAAAATGGTTGTTGTGTTGATGCTGCGGAGGCTGTAGATGCTGCAGAAACTGGTACGGATCCTGACTGAGTCCTCCTATCTCTCCTGCCCTGCTCCAATCTCAAGGCCCTGTCCACGACCTGATGGTAATTATCAAAATCTAGGGCTTCCAACCTGTCACGGTAGTCATAATTTAGACCTGTGATGAACCTGTCAATCTTCATATCTTCAGTCTCTATCAAATGCTTGTTAAAGGCGGCCAACTCGGTGAATCTTGCCTCATACTCTGACACAGTGTTATCCCCCTGTATCAGGTTCAAGAAATCTCTCTCCCGCTGTTTACGAACAATGGAAGGAACATATTGTGCTCGAAACTCTCGTCTGAACATATCCCATGTCGGTTGTTGATGCTTAGTAGCCCAAATTTCTTCAACTAACCGCCACCATTTCCTGGCAGCCCCAGTAAAGATGAATGCTGCAAAAACAACCCTCCAAGAATCCTCCAAGCCTAAGGCAACAAAAATATGAGTAATGCTCTCAAGCCACTCTTCTGCCTTATCCACATCTGGCTGGCCATCAAATCTCGGTGGGTTCAGTTTCATAAACTTTTCTAAAGCTTTTCCCTGCTTATCAGAAGAAGTATTAACAACAGGAGGAGATGATACAACCTCAATTGGGGGTCCCGCAGCTGCTACTGCCTGCTGAGTACGCTGTTGTAGTGGAGCTAACATGGTCATAATATACTCAAGCTTCTGATGTATCTCACTCATCTCCTGCTCTTTAGCCAAGGGAACATGATCAGAAGAAGCACTATGCTCAATTCCTGCAGGTTCCTTCCCCTGTTTGTGAGGTGGGTTACTCTCGGCACTCATCCTGAATCAGAATCGACACTCACGAACCCCAAAGTACCTAGACGTAACACTATATGTTACTATAGAAACATAGTCAACACATACCTACAGCCAAGGAACCTATCCCGGCTTATAGCTAACGCGCTCTGATACCAACTGTCACACCCCCGTCCCGGGTATGTCCCGAGCACGGGAAAGTGACGTGCATGTCAAGCATATCGTATCAAGTACATTGTCATTTTATCAACAAAACCATATCTCGAGACATATAATTCCTTTGTAAAATATATGTCATAGCAAGTAATAAAGGGACGGATATTAAAATTCCGCCGAACTATTAGTTATACAAAGTAATCGGGCAATTTTGCTGCTTCAATATGGCATAACAAAATACATAACTTGTACAATTAATCAAACCACCAATTGTGGCACCAACACAAGTATATAAATAAACCACAATATTGTAGGAACCATATAAACAAACCCTGTAGCAAATAAGTGTCATCTCCTCAACTGAAACGGTACAAACTATGTGGCTAATACTGTGTTACAACCAAGATAGCCATAAGTACAAAATACAAGAGTGAGGCTATGAGCTACAAAATATACAACAAAAGAGACTCAAAGGATCTAAGTGATCCGTACATGTACAAAAATGCCTCACCGCGATATACAACTACCTTACCAAACTATTTACAACAACCTACCCAAAGCTACTCGATGTTGATCCCCGGTCCTCACTCAGGCCTACCGCCGGTGGTACTCTGATCTAAGGAAAACAAAGTAAACGGGGTAAGTTGAAAGACTTAGTAAGTGATGTCGTGATTCATGCATGTGGGAGAGTTATACAATTATAACAATTGATCCAAAATAATATTTATAACTCCATATATCAAAAATCAAGTCATATACAAGTCATGTAACAAGCCATATATGTATGGGCACGTTGGAAAACATATAACATGAAATTAGGATACGATATTGATGAAGCTTAACTCAATGCCTTAAATCATATCCATCTCATATCCATTTCGAATATATAGCCGTGTGTCGAAATAAACGATCACACAAAGAAGTCCAAGAATGTACCGGTATCAACATATCATGTAATCCATAAATGGATCGCAAAGGTTCCCTTTTGCTAGCAAGGGTTCCAATGCCGTATGCCTTGAATCGTGGCCAACGATCAAGGGTCGATTAGGCTCCACAAAGAAACCATCACCTCGAGTATGCACAAATAAAACCATGGTTTCCATATGATACATCGATGAACAATATAACCAAATTCATCCAAGGTAAAGTACATGGATGAATTCCATATTCCTAATTATCTCAAAAATCAAAACTTCACCAAATAACAATATCTCATATGTACAAGTTATTGTTCTATATAGCAATAAGCCATCCAAGAACATCAAGAAATTGAACACTAATTTCCAGCAATGACAAGTTAATGTTCCAAGTACATATAACTATGATATGTGCACAATTTCATAAAACTAGTCAATTAAAACTAGTCCAACAATTTCACCATCGTTTTATATGTCAAGGAAGCTCAATTTCTCACCATAGATCCTACTAAATATTCCTAAAACACAACCATAATGTCCTTATAAAATCAGCCCATACCTATAATAAATCTATGAGAAAACTCACAATTCTAGCCATAACTTCTACAAAGTACCAAGCTAGAACAATTTAGAACAAGTATATAACCACCCCATGAATTAATCTTAATTATCCATAAACATGGATGAATCTTAGAAGTTAACAACATCACTTACTAGAGAAAATAATCGGTGCAAATTGAAGAAGAAGACGCAAGGAGCAACTTTGGTCAAAGCCGACACCGTAACCGATTTTTTTTTTTTCTTAACAATTGTTTTGATGCTTTGAAACCCTCCAAGAAGACCTGAACGTTTTTGCTCTATTTCTATCTGATTTGGAACTATGTTTGAAGATAATCTTATAGAGGATAAGTGAGTGGAAATGAGAAAGGACCATTTTGACCCTTCTAGATTGCCTAGCTCTTTCAATTCTGTCCAGGGCTCGTTTGTTATATTTTACTGAACCAAAAACACTCAAAACCTCTTCCATTAGCTAGATCATGAAAAATTAGGCAAGTTAGCCTTTTTAATCACCTGATTCCGAGGTCGTATGAATTAATTATGATTTTCTGAAGTTAGGGCTTCAAATTCGGTTTACAAAGCCCCGAAAACTTATAGATCAACACTTTGAGTTTAAAAAATCACATGAACATGTAAATGAAGTCATATAACACATAATTATTTCATAAACCAAATAAAATAATATTATCTAGCAATTAATAAATGTAAAGCACGCAATGCCCAATAGAATATATGCACATTCACACACATGCAACATGTCACGAAAACGGGTTATGACAGTTTCTGGTAACAATAACATCTTCATTCATCTTATTTCTGAAAACCCATTTAGAGCCAATTACTCTTTGATGATTTGGTCTAGGAACTAAGTACCAGACTTCATTCCTTTTAAATTGATTCAACTCTTCTTGCATAGCTTCAATCCAGAAGGAATCATTGAGAGCTTCTTCAATTTGTTTAGGCTCTATTTGAGATAGAAAGGTGACAAACATAGCATCTTGTGCAGCAGCTCTTCTTGTTTTCACTCTATCTAATGGATCACCAATTACTAACTCTGGTGGGTGATTTCTGAGCCATCTAAGATCAGGTTGCAGGTCTGGATGTTGTCCTCTGTTTTGATCTTGCAACAATACTGTTGGAGTTCCAGTAGTAGTCTGTTGAACAGTTGTAGTCTGTTGAACATCCTCTGGTCTGTCAGCTGTTTGTAACTCGTCTGTTAGACAATCAGCACTGTGATTTTGAACAGCACTTGAGTTAGCAGCTGAATTTAGATTAGGTAGTATGATGGGAACATATTCTTCATTCTTTCCAATATCCAACTTCTGTAAATCAGTAGACAGATCTTGATTAGTAATTTGATTCTTTTCAGAAGATTGACTTGGCTCATCAAATACTATATAGATAGATTCTTCTATTAGCAATGTTCTTTTGTTAAAAACTCTATAAGCTTTACTAACAGTAGAGTATCCTACAAAAACAGCTTCATCAGCCTTTTCTGCAAATGCAGTGAGGTGATTTTTCCCATTATTTAATACAAAGCATTTACAACCAAAAATTTTGAAGTAATGAATGTTTGGTTTTCTGTTATTCCAAACTTCATATGGAGTCTTGTTCTGATTTTTGTTGATCATGCATCTGTTCTGGGTAAAGCAGGCTGTATTAGTTGCTTCTGCCCAAAATCTTTGTGGCAGCTTAGCTTCAGCTTTCATGGTTCTGACAGCTTCTTTCAGTGTTCTGTTTCTCCTTTCAGCAACACCATTCTGTTGAGGGGTTCTAGCAGCTGAATACTCATGATGTATTCCTTTGATGTTACAATACTCTTCAACAGTAGAGTTTGTAAACTCTGTCCCTCTATCTGTTCTGATCTTCAATATTTTTGTACTCTTCTCATTCTGGATCAGTTCCATCAGATTAGTAAGATGTTCCTTGGTTTCACTTTTCTTTTTCATGAATATCACCCAAGTATATCTTGAATAGTCATCCACAACAGCTAGGCAGTATTTCTTTCCACCATTGCTGACTGGATCAATGGGTCCAAATAAGTCCATATGTAGCAGCTCCAAGATTCTTTCAGAAGATTGGTGCTTCTTGCTTTTGAAAGATGACTTGATTTGTTTACCCTTCTGACAAGTTGCACATAATATGACTCATTTCCATACCAAGCATTTTGATTTTTCTTATTCTTATGCTTCTTTGGCTTACTAGTAGCTTGCTCATTTACAGACGACTTAGTTTTACCACTAGTCTGATTGACTTTAGCTTTATCAGCAGACTTCGTAGGACTCTGCTGTTTGGTCTTACTAGTCTATTTTCCTATACTAGGCTCTTTGCTCTTTTTAGCCTTAGGAGTTTTCTTCTCCTTTACCACTTTCTCAAGTGAAGCAGGTCTAGCAGTTTGAACATACAGAATGACCTTACTATTGTCAGCAGATATAAATTTCTCAGTATGATTCAATTCGTGCTTATCATGTTCTAAAGGCATCTTCTGTTTACTAGACATATGAGTGGATGCAACTGATGATTTTTCATGAGACTCAATAACTTTTTCAAGTTCCATGATTTTTCCTTTATAAACTTCACATTCAGCTTTCAGAGATTCATGTTCTTGCTCAAGCTGTTTATATTCAGCTGATTCTCTAGGCTTTTCAGCTGTGAGTTTCAGTGAACTATTTTGCTCTTTTAGCAATATCATCTCTTCCTTAAGATTTTTGTATGCTTCAGCAATAGTAGTATTGTTAAGCATCATTTGTTCAAATGAATTAAATAATTCATTGTCAAGAGGAGTTACCTCTTCCTCAGAGTCATCAGATTCCTTTGCCATCAGGCAGAGGAGAGCAGGTTTTTCTTCATCAGATGATTCTTCATCAGACGTGTCTGAATCTGAATCAGATGAGTAGACAGCAGCCAACTTTTCTGCTTCAGCCATCATAGCCTTGCCTCTCTGATGCTTTCTTTCTTTTCTCATTTTCTTTTCTTCCTCAGTGTATTTCTCTGCTTTTGGATATGGACAATCTTTGATGAAGTGTCCCAATTTCCTGCAGTTATAACACATTAGTTTGGCTTTATAATCCTCTTTATCTTGAGAAGAAAAGTTAGGTTTAGAAGTAGAAGCATTGTTGTATTTGTTCTTCATTTTTCTCTTGTAGAACTTCTTGAAATTGTTCATCAGCAATGCTACATCTCCAGCAGTGTACTCCTTCTTGTTGAGTAGAGTGGCTTCATCAGATGAGTCCACTTCTTTGCTTTTATGTGCTGGTCTTCTGTTATTTTCAGCAGCAACCAGTGCAGCTGTGGGTCCTGAAGTTGAGGTTTCTTCAATTCCCATTCTAGGCAGTTTATACTCGAATGCCTTGAGTACGGAGAACAGCTCAGTAAGAGAAATATTTCCCAGATCTCTTGATTCTTCCATTGCTGTTACTTTCATGTTGAACTTTGGGTGTAAGGCCTTTAGTACTCTGACGGTGATTTCTTTGTCAGTGAAAGTCTTTCCCAGCTTTAGAACTTCATTAAGTGTTCTGGTAAACCTGGTATCCATCTGATCAATGGTCTCTCCAGACTTCATTTTGAAGTTATCCAGTTTCTCCAAAGCAACAGTGAGTTGATGCTCTTTTATTGCATCATTGCCTTCGCTCATATCTCTGACTTTGTCCCACATTTCCTTTGCAGTCTTGCAATATTTGACTTTGTAAAACCGATCATTGTCCAGGGTTTAGTCATGATGAATCTTTCGACTTTATCCAGATTGAATAACTTGATTTCTTCGGGAGTCATCTCATGAAGGTCTTTTTCCACAACCGTATCAACTTCATTGATTTTTATGGTCTTTGTGAATCTGAATGGACCTTTTATGATACATGTATACATGTTGTCATTGTAGGCAGCTAGAAAGATTTTCATTCTAATCTTCAAATCTTCAAATGACATACCAGCGATGTGGGGAACATGGCTGATACAGTCCATTTTTCAAAAAGTTTTAAATTTTCAAAAAGATGCTCTTTTGAAAAGTTTTGAAAAACCTCTGAAAAATACTTGGATCAAGCTCGTTGATCAGGCAGCTGATTCTAATGAACCACCTGCTCTGATACCACTTGTTGGTCCCAAGTGGTCAGATGAGATCTAGAGGGGGGGTGAATAGACCTCTAAAAATTTTAGACTTAAAAACTTTTTACTCTTCTGTCAGCAGACTAAGCTGATGAAGAACAAATGACTGTGCTGATCGTGAACAAATCTTGAACAGCAGAGTGACCACTCTTCTTTCAGTAACTTAGTTGTTTTTCAGAAAAACAGTTTTAACAAGAGTTTACTTGCAGCGGATGTTTGAAAGTGTTTTTCACAAGTAGACTAAGTCCTTAAAAAGATTTTATCCCCAGTTTCAAAACTCCTTATAAAATCTTTTAATAATTCAAAGTGTTGAAATATGCAAAGTTCAAAATATGCAAGAAAACTTAAATGCAAGATAACACAAAGAATTTTTATAGTGGTTATATGGATAAAAATCCTTTAGTCCACTCTTCCAGATCACTTAGATTCTGGGTTATACTATAATCACAAAGATTACAATATTTCTCCACTTATACCTAAACAACTAATGAGAAGGCTATAAGCTCACAATAGGAAATCACAAAGAAGACCTATCCTCTAAAGTAGAATCACTCACAAAGATGGATTCTAACTTTGCACAACACTCAGCTATTACAAAATCACTCAGATAATGTTTTTTTGTTTTCTTCAACTGGGTTTCTGTCAACAGATGACTTCTACCAGACGAGTGAGCTGTTCGAGCTTCTTGAGACTTAGAAAAATTTCTGCTTCGAATGCAAAATCTCAGATGTTGTTGTTGTGTGTGTCTCACTTCGAAATCAGCTCTATTTATACTAGGATTTGAAAATATGACCGTTGAAGGAAATCAAATCTCAAATCCATAGTCTTTAGCCCGATTCAAACGGCTCCCTGCTACAGTCATTTTTTTGCTGTACTTTCCTGTAGCAGCATTAAATGCACTCTGCTGATCCGAGAGTTTTCTTCAATCATTTGCCATTACTACCCTTCTCTTCCAGCATTTATTACACTCGGTGCATTTATTACCGTTGGACTAATCTCTTGATCTCTTCTACTCTGCTGATCGAAGCAACTCTTCTGATAGACACTCTGCTGATCAAATACTGAACTAATCTGATTTGACTCGGCTGATGATCTACCCTTCTGTTCGTTGTTTCAGCATGAGATCACTAGTCTTCTGGGCTTTGAACTTTAGAACTCTTCTGATGTCTTCTTTTACTTGTTCAAAGTTCTTTCAAGGGAACTAAGCTTTCCATACTTAGCTGATTATGATGTTTTGGAAATCATCAAAACCATCCCTTAATTACTTATCTTCTTTGCACTTCATCTTCATCTTTATCCAACACTGGCTCAACAGGTGAAGGAGAAACACTCCTTTTGCATCCTACTCCTGTTGCTGCAACTCCACTTCAAGTTGTTGAAAGTCCTTAATCAAAGAAACAAAGGACTGGTAAGATTGTGATTCCTTATGTCTCTGCTGCTGCAAAGAAGAAGCAAGATGAAGCTGAAAGACAAAAGAAAGCTGCAGAAAAGGCTGAGGAGGATCGTCTGAAGAACCTTGAGCTCAAAAGGCTGGAAGAAGAAGCCAGCAAGATGACTCAAGCACAAAGGGATGCTATAGAAGCAGCTGAGTTAGCTGCTGCTATTGAGGCAAGTGCTAAGGACTCTCATGGTCCTAAGCATACTGGCGGCATTGTAATTGGTGAACAGATAGATCCCACCAAGCCCAAACCAGTTATGCCTACTCCAGCAACACAACCTAAAAGAAGAGAAGAAGTTAAACTGGCTTTGGAGATTGTCAGGGATGACCCTGATGCCTTTGAAGAATTCATCAAAAGGTTGGATGCTGAAAATGAAAGAATTACTCGTCTGACGATGTTCAACAAAGAAAAGATCAGATATAATAGATGGAGAGACTATCGTCTGACAATGAGTAAAGACCAGATTGCAAGCTGGAAGATCTTTGCTGATGAAGAAGCTTGGGTACTAAAGTGGCTTGAGACAGGTTCTATCACTCAAGCACTAGACTCAGAGTTCTTCTTGGACAAATTGAGACTGAGGATCAGTCAAGTTGTAAAAGCAGAAGCAAAGTAAATCTATGAATCGGTTCCTGAGGAGTTTGCTGATGATGAAGACCTCAAGGAAAGATCCATTAAGTTGGCTGTTTCCCAGACAATGGAAACATGGGCCAAGAAGACTAGAAAGATGAAGGGGCAACCAAGTTCTATGATCCCCCTTCCTAGTCTGAAGCAGATTGTCTATGGCACTAACATTATGCCATATGAAGAATTACCAGAAGATCCTATCTCACCTTTTGTTCCTATTGATGATCTAACTTGGATTACTCACATGACTGCTTTGGATGAAGCTGGCACAAGGCGCACCATTATAAATGTCAAGAAGATCCAAGCACCCCCTGCTGACCAAGGCAAGGAGAAAGAAGTTTCTTCTGATCCTGCAGATCAAAACAAAGAAAAAGAGGGAACTGCTGACCCTGCTGATCGGGACAAGGAAAAAGAGAAGGAAAATAACTCTGCTCTAGTAAATCAAGAAAAAGACAAGGATGATACCTCTGAGCCAGCTGATAAAGAGAAGGAAAGCACTCCAAATTAAGCTGATCAGATTACAGAAAATGAGGATTCTGCTGAACAAAATGATCAGACTAAGGAGAAGGAAAGCACTCCTAGTCAAGCTGATAAGACCAAGGAAGATGAGCCTGCTTCTGGTCCAGCAGATCAGACAACTGAAGAAACAACTCAAGTAGCAGATCAGATTGCTGAAGAGGCAGTTCTTGCCTTATCTCCTACTACATCCGAAGTTGCTTCTACATCTCAGAACTTACAACAAACATCTTTGTTGGATTTAATTCAGCAAATGATATCAAACTCAATGAAGGAGATGGAAGAGAAGTTAACTGCCAATCTGTTGACTGTTGTAAGTCAACCAACTCAGAAAGCTGCTGCTGTTCCAACCGATCTGATAGAAGATACTGCTCAGAATGTTAAGTCCATCTGTTAAGATATGGACATACTCAGAAAAAGGACTCAGAGCACTGTTGCTTGTTGGAGACAGATTGAAGAAACAGTTGAGATGGCCATTCATGCTGAGGATGAAACGATGCAAAATATGATGAAGGACTTCAAGGCATCTGCTGATTGGATTCTAGGAACTCAAATTCAGTTAGGTGACCAAGGAGAAGCTGTCCTAGATAGAATGAAGGCATTTGAGGCTAATCAACTTAGACAACAAGCTCAACTGGATGCTATGGAAGAGAACATCAAGCTTCTCTGTGACTCACTTCAGATCACACCAATCTTGCCACAATATCCAATCAACCCTGCTGATGATGACAAAAAGGGGGAATATAGGGTACTTAGGGAAGATGAGGTACCTTGTAATGAAGAAAATAATGCTGAAGTAGAAGGAACTGAAGTGTTGGAAGAATCTGCTGATAATGAAAAGACTGATGAAGATAATGAAGGCACAAGCAGACCAACAGATGAGAAGATCACAGAAGAAGAAAGTGAAGCTGATGAAACTGAAGCTGAAGCAAAAGCTAAGTCTGACAAAGAGATAGTTGCTGCTAAGGACTTAGCTGAAGAACAGCTTGACCCTGATGTTAAACAGAAGAAGATGGAGCTGTTGAAACAAAATTTCTCTAAGGAATTGGAAGCTAAGACTTTCAAACCTGCTGAAGAAGAAGAAGAAGACAAGGAAGCACAAGACAAGACAGTAGACTAGTTTAAACTAGGTTACTTATGTTGAAATCCTTGTATTTTTTTTGCATATCTCATCTGAACAGACTTGTAATATGTAATACTTTTCAAATCTATAAAATGTTCAAGTTTGACTCCAACAGATTATTTCTATCTCAGAAATTTTTTAGGATCAAAACTTTAGTTTAGGTACAGGTACTTAGCTGAAGTTTTGTCATCATCAAAAAGGGGGAAATTGTTGGATGAAGATGAAGATAAAGTGCAAAGAAGTGAAGAAAATAAGGGATGGTTTTGATGATTTCCAAAACGTCAAAATCAGCTAAGTATGGAAAGCTTAGTTCCCTTAGAAGAATTTTGAACAAGTAAAAGAAGACATCAGAAGAGTTCAAAGTTCAAAGCCCAGAAGACTACCGATCTCGTGCTGAAACAGCAATCAGAAGGGTAGACCATCAGCTGACTCAAATCAGATTAGTTCAGTATTTGATCAGCAGAGTATCTATCAGCAGAGTTGCTTCGATCAGCAGAGTAGAAGAGATCAAGAAATTAGTCCAACGGTAATAAATGCACTTGGTGTAATAAATGCTGAAAGAGAAGGGTAGTAATGGCAAATGATTGAAGAAAACTCTCGGATCAGCAGAGTGCATTCAATGTTGCTACAGGAAAGTACAACAGAGAAAGGACTGTAGCAGGGAGCCGTTCTGAATCGGGCTAAAGCTATGGATTTGAGATTTGATTTCCTTCGACGGTCATATTTTCAAATCCAAGTATAAATAGAGCTGATTTCGAAGAGAGACACACACAACAACATTCTGAGATTTCGTTTTTGAAGCAGAAATTTTCTAAGTCTCAAGAAGCTCGAACAGCTCACTCGTCTGGTGGAAGTCATATGTTGACAGAAACCCAGTTGAAGAAAACAGAAAAATACAATCTGAGTGAATTTGTATTAGCTGAGTGTTGTGCGAAGTTTAAATCCGTCTGTGTGAGTGATTTAACTTCAGAGGATAGGTTTTCTTTGTGATTTCCTATTGCGAGCTTATAGCCTTCTCATTTGTTGTTTAGGTATAAGTGGAGACATATTGTAAACTTTGTGTTTATAGTATAACCCAGAATCTAAGTGATCTAGAAGAGTGGACTAAAGGATTTTTATCCATATAACCACTATAAAAATTCTTTGTGTTATTCTTGCATTTAAAGTTTTCTTGCATATTTTGAAGTTGCATAAGTTTACACCTTGAATTATAAAAAGATTTTATAAGGAGTTTCAAAACTGGGGATAAAATCTTTTTAAGGACTTAGTCTACTTGTGAAAAACACTTTCAAACATCCGCTGCAAGTATACTCTTGATAAAACTGTTTTGCTGAAAAACAGCTCAGTAACTGTAAGAAGAGTGGTCACTCTGCTGTTCAAGATTTGTTCACGATCAGCATAGTCATCTGTTCTTCATCAGCTTAGTCTGCTGACAGAAGACTGAAAAGTTTTTAAGTCTAAAAATTTTCAGAGGTCTATTCACCCCCCCCTCTCTAGACCTCATCTGACCACTTGGGACCAACAGTTTCATTTATTATCTCAATATTAGATCCAATCAATAGAATATCATCAACATACAGACATAAGACAATACATTTATCACCTTTAACTTTACAGTAGATGCACTTATCATTATCGTTTACAACGAAGCCAAAAGATAAAATATTTATCAAAATTTTCATGCAATTGTTTAGGAGTTTGTTTCAAACTATAGAGTGATTTAACAAGTTTACAAACTTTTCGCTCATTTCCAGAAGCTAGAAATCCCTCTGGCTGATCCATATATATTTCCTCCTCGAGATCACCATATAGGAATGCTGTTTTAATATCCATCTGGTGAATCGGGAAATCATATATAGAGGCCAGTGCTATCAGCACCTGGATTATAGTCAAACGAGATACATGGAGGGGAATATGTATCGAAAAAATCGATTCCCTCTTTTTGCCTAAACCCTTTGGCAACTAACCTGACTTTAAACTTATCTATGATTCCATCAGATTTAAATTTCTTTTTAAAGATCCATTTACATCCAATCGTATTACACCCCGGAGGAAGATCGACTAGTTCCTATGTCCTGTTAGAGACAATGGAGTCCATCTCACTTTTGACAGCTACCTTCCAGTGCTTTGCTTCTTTCGAAGTCATTGCATCTTTGAAGGTTACAGGATCACCCTTGATGTTGTAAGTGATAAAATTACTTCCAAAATCCTTGGCAATTCTTGCTCTCTTACTCCGTCTAGGTTTATCTGATTCAATCAGTACTGAATCAGAACTACTTGGACTGACCCCCACATTTGTCATCTTTTCCACATGTTCAGGAATTGATGAAGATGTAAGGGCTGAATCTAAAGAATTGTCATTAGGCATTCCCGTTTTCATGGAAAATACGTCCTCAAAGAACGTAGCATCACGATATTCAACTATTGTGTTAACCTCTATGCCAGGAATTTCTGATTTAATAACCAGAAACCTGAGAGGATAGCTTGTTTCCACATAACCTAAAAAGATTGCATCAACAGTCTTTGGACCCAGTTTCTTTCTTTTGTGTTCTAGAACTAGAACTTTTGCAAGACAGCCCCACACACGAAAGTACTTTAAACGAGGTTTTCTGCCTTTCCAGAATTCAAACGGAGTGCTTTCATTATGTTTTAGAGGAACTCTATTCAGAATATGGCAAGCCATATTCAAAACTTCTTCCCACATATATTTAGGCAATCCAGAATTCAAAAGCAAACTATTAATCATATCTTTAAAAGTTCTAGTCTTTCGTTCTGCTATCCCATTTGACGAAAGGGAATATGTAGGAGTCTTTTCGTGAATAATGGCAAGATTTCGACAATATTCTTCGAACAAATTAGACTCATATTCTCCACCTCTATCTGATCTTAACCGTTTAAGTTTCTTACCAGTTTGAGTTTCAGCTTCATTTTTAAATGTTAAGATATTTTCAAGTGCTTCAGATTTATGTTCTAACAAATAAACATAACAGTATATGCTGCAATCATCTATAAAAGTAATAAAGTATTTCTTATTAGCTTTAGTTAAAATTCCATTGAATTTACAAATGTCCGTATGAACCAAATCAAGTATTTCAGAATGCCTTTCATCCGATTGGTATGACTCTCTTACTTGTTTTGCTTCAACACAAATGTGACATTTGTCTTTATGGTTTATTTCATGTTTGGGGATTAGATTTAAATTCATCATCCGTTTAACAGAATCAAAATTAAAATTTAAATGTCCTAATCTATCATGCCAAACATTAGAAGATTCAATTGCATTCACAATAGGAAATTCAGAAAATTTATTAGAACCAACATTTTCAACTCTTAATTTAAATAAACCATCATCTAAATAACCTTTACCAACAAAAGTCCCATAATACAGAATTACGACTTTATTGTACTTAAAGTTCATTTCGTAACCCTCCCTAACTATTACAGAACCACTTATTATATTTCTCCTGGTCGTAGGAACATGATGCACCCTTTGTAGTGATAGTATGCGCCCTGAAGGAAACTTCAAGTCCACGCGTCATATCCCTAACACTTTTGCACCACTTGAATTTCCCATCGTCACGGATTCTCCATCAACAGGCTGATAAGACACAAATAGCAATTTATCAGCAAATACATGTACATTTGTCCCAGTGTCTATTAGCCAATCATATGGTTCATAAATAGTAAGAATTTCAGGTTTCAAGGAAACATACCCATCAACAGAGTTTTCTGGAGCTTTAGGTTCACTAGTATCTCCCACAACCATGTTTACCATAGCCGGAGCTCTAGTTTCACCAATGTCTCCCACAACCATGTTGACTGTAGCCGGTGTAGTAGACTCAGATTTGGCTTTGGACTTTTTGGTAGGACAATCCTTGGCCCAGTGACCCATCTGTCAACAAGTCCAGCATGGTTTGTTTGCCTTTGGTTTCTTTTTGTTTTTAGGTTTATTTATGGATTTCGAGTTGGGGTTTACATGGTTCACTTTTTTCTTTCCAGTTATCATATTTGCCTTAGGCTGGTACTCAACAGGAACACCATGAGTTTGGTTTTTATGCTCCTCTTCGATACTTATGGCAATCATAAGATCATCAAGAGTCAATTTTCCATTTTGATGTTTTAATGTCATGCCAATGTTTTCCCAAGATTTGGGAAACATATCAATAATTGACATAACCAGAAATTTATCTGGAAGTTTCATTTCATCATCAGAAAGAGAGTGCTCAAGATTTATCAGTTCATGCGTTTGTTCAGTTACAGACTTTCCTTCAACTATCTGAAATTTCAGGAACTTGAAAACAGAATACTTTTCGAGCCCTTGCTCTTCAGTATTATATAAGCATGTAGCAGTATATGTATCAGAACAGTACACGTCGAAGAGTACATTCGATAAAGCAGAAAGAATGACTCCTCGACTAATTTTGTCCCGTTCTGACCATTCAACTATTTGATCAGTCTTTGGGTCGGTTTCAGTTGGTTCAGGTCTAGTCACCTGAATAACCGACAAAAGTCCCTTCATCGTAAACCAAATTTTCATACGTTGTTGCCAACGTTTGAAAAATTGACCCGGAAACTTTTTCGCTAAACTGGATAAGTCGACTTTTGTGGCTGGCATGGACACAGTATCGGAGCCTCCTACAGATGACATGATAATTTTAAAACACGAATATAATTTCTTCAAGATTGTTGGATAAATCAGTTAAGATTATCAAAATGTGAATACAAATCGAAACTAAATTCAAACAAACCAATTTGGACAGTAAAGGAAAAATAATTAATTAAATAATCGAACAGATAAATTTAAACAAACTTATCTCACAATTATGTATAGTAATAGAATTGATCCAACCAAATCGCAGAAAAGATTATGCTTGCCTTGAAGAAATTATCGACCCACCTTCGGTGCAATTGGGAATTACGAACACTTCTTCCAAGATAATTTGGCTACAGGAATTTCTCCACTGCACAGTAGCAGAAATTCAACCTCGAATAACACTCAAAAGCAAAAAATAACACTCAGATTGTTTCTTTTGGAATGCTTTGTTTTCGGAGATAGAACAGATTGTTAGTTTTGTTGGTGTATTTCTGAAATCAGAAATACACTCATATATATAGGTGCTGGGGAGCCTTGGCAATTAAAAAATTGCCCATTAAATCTGAACAAAAAAGGCCCAATTAAATATGAAAATGTCTGAAACGTTTTTTGCTCAATTTAATTTCCATAACTGTAGAATTAATCTCGAATTTTCAATTAATTAAAATTTTAATTCGAAAGTCCTCCAAAAAGATAATTCCGAGACGAGACAATTCGCCCAAACGACCGAGCCCAGATCAGAGCCGAGCCGAGTCGGGCGGGCAGCGGCTGTATTCATATGACCCTCTTTGTAAAGACTTATACCAAGTCTAAACACTTAAGTTCATATATACTAGTACACACAAATATAAAAAACCAATGTGGGACAAATGAAGAGTTTTCAACTCTTCAACTTCCTCACAAGGCTTTTATGATTTGTCAATTAGTCTTACATCAATGTGGGACAAACCCATATACAAATTATCTTATTTGAAATAATTGTTTTCCCCACTTTATATATATATATATATATATATATATATATATATATATATATATATGATTACAACATTTACTATCAACTAAACCAGAGAATAGAATATCTTTGTGGAATGCTATCCTACCTGGACTAATAAAAGAAGACTTTTCATCAATTGGTATAATACTATTATTCGTCACCTACTAGGCTACTGCCAGTAAATCTTATATAGATGTTAATTATGTGTTTTTCAATTTATTCATTCTTCAAAACTATAAAAACAATAGTTATTAATTTTATTAGTCTCTAGAATATCATTTGCTTATCATTTTTATTTTTTCTATATTTAATGCATTTGTCCAAAAATTCGTTTAATTTAATTCCGCCACTGTTTACTTATAAAAAATAAGCTTAAAGCTTAATTAAAAAGACCAGGAATATTGCCAAAGCACAAGTATTGTTGTCATAGCAAACTTTTTTTATTACCTAATTTACCCTTGTAAAGTCAAACTCTTCATTCTTATTCTCTTTCATGTTATTATTTGAACATAACTCGTTTCTTCTTCTTCAATTCTCAACCAATATTTTTAAGAGTATAAAAAGTAAAATACCTAAAAACTTTTCTACCTCTTACCTAAAACTAGAGTGGAAACAAAGGAACGGAATTTTATTCATGTTTTAATGGCCTGGATTGACACCTAAGTCAGCATGTGGTCACTTAATGGCACTTCTTTTAAATTCCTGGAGTGTACAGCTATTAGTATAATTTTTTCGATTTTTTTTCCTAAATAGGCTTCATGGCCAAAAAAATTCTGAAAATGTCTATGTTGCCAAACTATTTCCGTGAATATACCTTTTGACTACACTCGCAGTTGCCAACTGCGAGTTTACTTAAAATTTAAAAAAAAATGCAAATGTTAAGGATTAATTAATTACGATGGGTTAATTAATCACATTAAAACTTGTAGTTGACAACTGCGAGTTTAATGTAAACTCGTGGTTGGCAACTGCGAGGTTTAATGATAAACCCTAGCTGCACGCAGACTCAATTTTTCTTCTCTAACGTTCATATTTGCGATTGAGACAGCGGCTCCGGCGATTTTAGATACTCTTCTCTCTCTCGATCAGGTATTCAATCATATTCATGTGAATATATTTGCATAATGTAAATTCTTACTAATTTACTTATTTCTCATTATATTATCTCTTGGTATAATACTAATTTTAGTATTTTGAGGAGTTATATTGCAATTTTCGTAAAAAAAAGGTCTATCGTTGGTTCAACATGTAGATTTAGGTTTGTGTATTGTTTTGTATGGATTGATTGGACAAATGAAATTTTTTGTTAGTTTTGACATAATATATAAAGTATAGAACTGAACTATATTAACATAAATATGACAATTAGTAGAATTATTCAAAAGATGATTTATAATTATTTTTTTAAATATTTCTCAGGTTTGTAATGGATGGCTTACCGGTTACGTTTTTGTGCTACTGGGGAGGAAATATTGAACCCATATAATGGTTGTGAGTATGACATTCCACCAAAACGACCCCTTAGGGCGAAGAGCAGATGGACTTATGAGAATTTAATAACAGAGTTGTACAGAGTTACTGGGCTAAATAAACGGGAATTCAAATTGGGAGTGACATGTAGATATCCTATTTCATTTGATCGTGGCACTGCTAATTACATTGCCCTTCCCATTAGTGATAATAGCGGTATTGAAGCTATGTTTGATGCTTTTACTTATTTTTCGGGGATAGATAGTTTACAGTTGTACTTGGAGATAGAGCCGATAGACAACATAGGATTTGCTGATGACATAGAGGTTGGATGTAGTCATAACGTTGGTGGCATAATTGATTCACACGTGGACGAAGGTAACCCTTGTCCGTCTACTTTTCAGTCAGACGTTGGTACAACTAATCAAATTGACCTAGAAGTACCCACATATATTAGTCTTCTCATGTGCCTCGAAATGTAAGGGGACTAAATGATGATCTGGAGACTAATTCTGAAGACGATGAAGAATATATTGAAAACAGACTGATGGAAGAGGACGACGGAAGTAGCAGTAGTGGTAGTGACATTGAGGAGACTGGTTCTGAAGATAATAATATGGATGTCAATGAGCTTCCTGAAAATCATATAAATGACATAGATTGTCCATTTTATAAGGAGATTGGTGAAGGGTCACGTGCCACATATATTCATGCAAGTCAAATTCAGCTGTTGGAGAGTGACACGCTAGTTAAAGGATTACTCTTTAGGTCGAAGAACGACATGCAGTGTGCTGTCAAGAAGTATCATATAAAAAAGAATTGGCGCTATAAGGTAAGGAAGAGCACTGATAAAACATGGGTAATATGTTGTTATAAGAAAGAGTATCCGTGCAATTTCTATCTTCGTGCTAGTTTCTTGCTGAAAAAGAATGGATTGTGGGAAGTGACGCGTTACCAGGGACCGCATACTTGCTTGTGTGCAGAATTATGTCAAGATCATTTTCATCTGGACTCTAAGTTGATTGCTTGAGATATCTTAAATCTTGTTAAAGTAGATCCAGGTTTAAAGATTCGTGTCATTGTTGAATATGCGAAAAATAGCTTCAATAAAGAAATTGTTGGTCCCAAGTGGTCAGATGAGGTCTAGAGGGGGGGACGGGGGGTGAATAGACATCTGAAAATTTTTAATCAAATTTTAACTTTAAAACTTTTGCTTAACCGTAAGCTGACTAAGATGTTACAGAGCAGTAAGTTTGCAAGGCTGATCGCGAACAAATCTTTGAACAGCTTTGTTGACCACTAGTCTAATAGTCACTTAGCTGATTTTAGTTAAAATCAGTTTTAATACCAGAATACTTGCAACGGATTTATAAAGTGTTTTTCTCAAGTATACTTAGTAGTTTGAAAAGTTTTATCCCCAGTTTTATAAACTCCTTAAAGGCTTTTTCAAACAGTTTTATCAAGTGTTTTATGCAATCTGAAAATATGCAAGTAAAATGCAAGGTAAAAACACAAGAATTTTTATAGTGGTTATATGGATGTAAATATCATTTAATCCACTCTTACAAGTCACAAAGATCTTGGGTTATACTAAAAACACACAGTAATCAGTATACTCTGCTTGTGCTTTACAACAAATGATAAGCCACAAGTTCGCAATAGGAAATCACAAAGAAATTCCTAATCTCCGAAGTAATATCTCTCACAAAGATGGATATCTACTCCTCACAACACTCTCTTTTACAGATTCACTCGGAAAATGTAAAATCTTTGAACTTCAACGACTTCTGTCAACAAATGACTTCAACAGACGAGTGAGCTGTTCTTGAGCTTTGAGACTTAGAAAATATTTTGCTTCAAATTCAATCTCTCAGATGTTGTGTTCTTCTTTTCTTTTCGTCTCTTTCAGCTATTTATACTCACTCTTTGAATTATGTCCGTTGAAGTGAGACAAAATTCAAATCTCTTGATTAATTTCTGATCCTTAATTTCCACGAACGGCTCTCTGCACAGTGACAGTACTGCAGATTGTACTTTCTGTCAGGCAGCATTAAATGCACCGAGCTGATACTAAGTCTTTCTTCAATCATTTGTCATTAATAGCCTCGAACTTAAGCATTTATTACTTCCAGGGGCATTTATTAACCTTGGGATAACTTCTTGATCCTTTCCACTTGGCTGATGAGAGTACAAGTCTGATGATGAACAGAGCTGATCTCAAACTTGAACAAATCTGATTTGAGTCGGCTGATTTTCACCAGTCTGATTTCTTCCCTTCAGCAGATCAGTAGTTTTCTGGACCTTGAATAATTGACCCGTCTGATATGTCTTCTTACTTGGTCAAAATTCTTCCAAGGGATTACAACTAAGTTGTCTTTACTCAGTTGATTTTAAGTTTTGGAAATCATCAAAACCTCCCTTAACTAATTTAAATTCAGTGCACTCCATCTTCATCTTTATCCAACAATTTCCCCATTTTTGATGATGACAAAACTTCAGCTTGGTACCTGTTTACCTATACTAAGTTTTGATCCTCAAAATTTTCTGAGATAGAAAAAGTATGTTGGGAACAGAACTTGCACTTTTATTGATGATATTGAAATTCATTACAAGTGCAAGTCTGATCAGATAAGATGTCTGATAGAAAATAAAGAAAACTGATTACAAAGGATTTATCTATTCTAATCATCAGCTTTTTCACTTCCTCATTCAAGTTCCTCATAATACTCATATGAGGATTCTTCATCTTCATCTTCTTCGTTACCTCCTTCATCATCATCATCATCTAAGACCATATTGGATTTGACAGCTTCCATCTTTTCTTTGATTTCTTGTTCTCTTTTCTGCTCTTTTTCTGCCTCCTCCGTCCTTCTCTTTATTCTCTCTTCATTCTTGTACTTGGTGTATGACTCTGTTTGTTCTTCAGCAGATTCCTTGGATGCAGCCATTTCTTCATCAGTCTTGGCTTTTTCCTTGGGTTCTTCAGCAGACTTCTCTTTGCCATCAACCGTTCCAATTATTTCAGCAGCATCAGACTCCTTGGTTTCAGCAGCAGCTTCCTCAGCTTTTTCTTCAAGTACTTGACTGTTATCAGCAGCTTGAAGAGTTGGCTCTTCCCTTTTCTCTTCCCCCTTTTTGTCATCATCAGGGTTGATAGGAGGGTTGAGTGCAACAGGTTGAATCTTCAGGGCAGCACACAAGGCCTTGATGTTCTGATTTACCAAATCATGGCTTGCAGTGAGATGATTGAGAGTGGTGGTGATGATATCATTCTGATCATTCAGACAATCAACGTTGAGTTGCATAGTGGCAAGTTCCTCGTGAATAACATCTCCAGCTATATGTACGTCTTTCAATAATGCCACATTTGTTGCTTTCTCCTCTTCACTGACTTTGATGAAGGTTTCTGTTAGACGAGCAATGGTGTCTTCACTTCTGTTCAGAGCATTATGAAGATGATTCACATCTGCCTTAACATCTTCAATGTTTTGTTCATGTCTAGCACATTCCTCTTCAAAGTGCTATCATCAGGCAGAGGGAAGTTGTCAATAGCATCCTGTACTATTCTTGCAGTGGATTTCTGCATTTGTTCCAGTTGCAGCTGATGCTTTTCTTCCAAGTCTTTCTGCATTTTCTCTAGTTGCAGCTGGTTCCTCCCTTCCATTTCTCTTAGAGAATTCTCCAACATCATTTGGAAGGCTTCCATCAGTGATGAGTGCACATCAGCTGTTGGAATTTGAGGTGATGCAGGTTGATCTTCTTCCTGTTCAACAGGAGTGTCTCTCAGATCAACTTCGTCCTTAGCTTTTTCTTTATCAGTCCACTCAATAGCCAAAGGCTCTTTAGCAGCATCAGGATGATCTGTGACATCTTCAAAGATCTTGGTAATAATCTTGCCATCATCAGTGAAGACTGTTGTCTGACGAATCTTTCTTACAACAGGCAGACAATTAGGAGTAGGTTTCTTCACTTTAGGCACTTCTTGATAGCTTTTCAGTTCTTTACCAAATGTGATCTGTTGAACACCAGGCATTGCAGGCAGATCACTTGGCGAGCCTTGTTCATATCTTGACTTGTCAGCCCAGTTCTTCAAGGCTGTCAGAACAGCAATTTGCACAGCCCTTTCTATTGGATCATCATGCTTTCGTTTCTTGGCTGGCAGAGAGTTAGAGATGATCTTTGCTTCTTCAGCAGCAAATTCTTGTGCATACTTATGCATTCTGTCTCCAACAAAGTCTGGATCCAATGCTTTGGTGATGGAAGTAGTCTGTTGCCAATCAAGGACCCACTTCTCCTCATTAGCAAACTCTCCCCAGCTTTGGATCTCTTCAACAGATATGTTCACCCTGTACACTCTCCATTTAATGTATCTTTTCTTTTCGTGAGTGAACAAAGTCTTAAGCATCAGCTTCTTGTCAAAGTAAGCCAGTGCCTTTTCAAACCTGTTGAAAACAGAAGAGTCTGAGTTTATAATTTCAAATGCTCTTCTTACTTCAAACTTCTTCTTTTCTTTAACCATGCCAGTAGGCATCTTCTTCTTGGCCTGTAAAGATTCTCCAATCTTTATTCCTCCAGCAATTTCAGGGCCATGAGCATCCTTCTTGCTGAGCTCAATTACAACAGCTAACTCAGCATCTTCAGCAGCTTTGCGTTCTGCTTCAGATAACTTTCTTCTCTGCTCCTCTTTTTCAGCCTGAATGTTGCTGAGTTCTATGACCTTTTGTTCCTCCTGTTCTTCCCTCTTCCTCTGCTCAGCTTCTTCTCTCTTCTTCTTATCAGCAGCAGAGATCTTCTTCTTTTTAATAATTATTTCTCTTTTCCCTTTGCTCTTATCAGCAGGGGCAGGTTCAGGAGCAGGTCCAGCAGATGCAAGTGGTGCAACTGCTATTGGATTGATGATCTACACGTCTGGATCATCATGAGGTTGATCAACCTCGGTTGTTGGTGCTGTTGAAGTGGTCTGTTGGGCAGTTTGATCAGCAACTTGCTTCTCCTTGGCAGATTCTTCTTCAGCTCCAGCAGGCCTCTCTACTGAATGAGGACTTTCTCTTACCAAGTCTGATAACTCAGTGGGGGAATCAATAAAGGTCATTTTCTTCCTTATTGTTTTTCTTGCTCTTCTTCCTTGAACAGGATGGGAAGCTCCTGTATCTCTCAATTGACTCCTCGTCCTGTAAGCTACATTTTCCGCAGGACGTTTAGCAGATTATGTTCTTGATGGGGAGGCAGGAGACATGTTTCTTATCTCTGCAGTTGTCTGATTTATGATCTGATCAGCAACCTCCTTCTTAGCAGGCTCTTCTATTCTGGCTTCAACAACTGGCTGGGCTGTTTGAACAGAAGCCTTAGTCTTTTTCTTTGGAGCTACCTCCTTTGGCTCATCAGCCTTCTTCTTTTTAGCCTGAACAGCAGGTTGAGCTGTTTTGGTGCCTTTCCTCTGCTTCTTGGCAGGAACCTCTTCCTTCGGTTCCTCCTCTTCTACTTCTTCTACTTCTTCAATCTTTCTCATCATAACAGACACATATTTGGCCATTGCCTTGGCGTTATGGATTTCCTTTCCATTTGTCATTACAGAGCCCATATTTGAAAACAGATATCTCAGGGTAATCCTGTGGTTTGTCTGCTTTCCCTTCTTTTCATGGAAATATGCAAAAATGTACCAGATAACAACTGACCAATTTACCTCTAAGCCATAGTAAATTGCCAGCATGATATAGTACCTTTTCATGGTAACTGCATCCAGAGAGATTGTGCAGTTCTCTATCAGCTTAGAGACCATATCAGCCATGCGCTGATATTCGTCCTTTAGTTGTTTCTTCTTGATGTTCCCAGTCAGTATTTCTCCTTCTTTGGCACAGATTGCCCAGAAATCTTGGAGTTTCTCCTCCGCCAGAGTAACAACATCATGTCGTCCTTGGTTTGATAATCCAAATTTCTCGTGCAATAGAGCAGGAGTAATGGTGATGGCCTTTCCTCCTACAGTTGCTTTGATTTCCAGCTTATCAAAGTCAACTTCAGCAGTTCTGTAGTACTCCAAAACTTGGTCTGTCCAAATTATTTCTTCGTGAGATTCCATGAAGTTCACCAGTGATGCGGCCTTGAATTTTTCCAGTAGTTGCTTCATCACATCGGTACTGGTCTGGTGATATGCATCATAGACCAGATACATACCTTCGGCCTTGGCTTCTTGAGTAGGATTCATCTTGATTCTGTAGGAAGTTAGTGAAAGACAGAGAATTTGCAGAAAATAGAAGGCAGAATTTCTCACAAGTGCTCTTGAATGTATTTGAGTGCGTAAAGAGTCACAAGTCTGATCAGATCTGGATTTATAGAGTTAGGGTATTTTGGTTTCCGCGATACTTGCCAACCGTTAGATTCGTTTCTGTCAGTTCTGATCGTGCGGGCGTTAGTTACGCGATTCAAAATTCAAAAAGCATTAAATGACAGGCGGGAATGCGAACCACCTTAGTATACTTGTAAAAGCGTGTTTCAAATAAAACGTTTTTTTTGTTTAACATACACAGTTTTTACTTAACTGATCAGACGAGTAACTAAAGTACTTATCTGATGGATTAGTGTCCTGATGACAGACTGTTATCAGTGAAAGCCAGTAACTGATAACCTTCCTCAGCTGTTTGTCAATCCAGCTAGATAACTAATCGTCAGTTTTCAAGCTTTGATCTTCTGATGAAAACATAACTTTAACTAACTTTCATCAACAAATTTCATCTTTTAATCAGAAGTACCGCTAGTCTTACACGTTCCCCCTGACTTTAAAAATCCATAAGTTAACTAGTCTGTTGAGAGTTAACCTTGAAGATAATATGATGTGTAAGCTGATGAACTTCAGTCTTCTGTTGAGTTCCCCTCAGCTTATGCATCCAATTTTAGTAGACCTAGTTCAGCTCTTAGAGTTGAAAACCTTGTCTCACTTAGAGGTTTTGTGAAGATGTCAGCAATCTGATTTTCAGTGAAAACATATTCTATCATGACATTTCCTTTCTCCACACAATCTCTAATGAAGTGATGTTTGATCTCAATATGTTTAGTCCTTGAATGACTTGTAGTGTTCTGAGTAAGACTGATTGCACTTGTATTGTCACAATAGATAGGTATTCCACTGATTTTGATGTTGTAATCTTCTAGTTGATGCTTCAACCATAATATATGTGCACAGCAAGCTCTAGCAGCTATGTATTCAGCTTCAGCAGTAGATATGGATACTGAAGTCTGTTTCTTACTCATCCAAGAGATCAGACGACTACCTAAGAACTGAAAGGCACCTGTTGTGCTTTTCCTGTCAATCTTACAGCCAGCAAGGTCGGAATCTGAATATCAAATAAGCACAAATCCAGATTCTTTAGGGTACCACAATCCCAATTCTTCAGTGCCTTTGAGATATTTAATTAAGTATTCTTTTGGCAGCTAAGAGATGAGATTCCTTAGGGTTTGATTGATATCTTGCACAAACCCCAACAGAGTACATGATATCAGGTCTGCTAGCTGTTAGGTATAACAGTGACCCAATGATTCCTCTGTATTTGGTTATGTCCACTGATTTGCCATCTTCATCTTTATCCAAACGAAAACTAGTAGACATTGGAACATTAGCAGTAGAGCTAGTTTCCATACCAAATTTCTTAAACAGATCATTTGTGTATTTTGCTTGGCTGATGAAAATTCCATCAGGCAACTGTCTTACTTGCAATCCAAGAAAATAATTGAGTTCTCCCATCATGCTCATTTCAAACTTGTTCTGCATCAGCTTTAAGAACTTATCACACATCTGTTGATTTGTTGAACCGAAAATGATATCGTCCACATATATTTGCACAAGCAATATATAATTTTCCCATTCAATTGTGAACAAGGTCTTGTCTACCTTGCCTTTACGAAATCCTTTAATTAAAAGAAAATCAGATAGGGTATCATACCATGCTCTTGGAGCCTGTTTCAGTCCATAGAGGGCTTTCTTCAGACGATACACCTTGTCTTCTTCTTGATAGGCTTCAAATCCAGGTGGTTGTTCAACATAAACTTCTTCTTGCAATTCTCCATTGAGAAAAGCTGATTTCACATCCATTTGATAGACTGTGAAATTCTTGTGAGCAGCATAGGCAAGAAAGAGTCTGATTGCCTCTAGTCTTGCTACTGGTGCAAAAGTTTCATCAAAGTCAATACCTTCTTCTTGGCAATAACCTTTGGCAACTAATCTTGCTTTATTTCTGGTGACAACACCATCTTCATTCATTTTATTCCTGAATACCCATTTAGTGTCAATTACTCTTTGATGACTTGGTCTAGGAACTAAGTACCAGACTTCATTCCTTTCAAATTGATTTAGCTCTTCTTGCATAGCTTCAATCCAGCTTGAATCGTTAAGAGCTTCTTCAATCTGTTTAGGCTTTATTTGAGATAAGAAGCTGACGAACATTGCTTCACTAACAGCAGCTCTCCTTGTCTTCACTCTATCCAAAAGATCACCAATCACCAGCTCTGGTGGGTGATTCTTGAGCCATCTAAGATCAGGTTGCAAATCACAATTTTGTCCTCTGTTTTTATCTTGCAACACTACTGTTGGAGTTCCAGTAGTAGTCTGTTGAACAACAGTTGTCTGTTGAACAGTCTCTGGTCTGTCAGCTGTTTGCAACTCTTCTGTTAGACAATCAGCATTGTGATTTTGAACAGCACTTGAGTTAGCAGCTGAGTTGAGATCAGGTAGTATGATGGGAATATATTCTTCATTCTTTTCAACACTCAATTTCTGAAAATCAGTAGGCATATTTTGATTAGTACTTTGATTCTTTTCAGAAGATTGATTAGGTTCATCAAATACTACTTGAATGGATTCTTCTACAAGTAAAGTTCTTTTGTTGAAAACTCTATAAGCTTTACTGACTGTAGAATATCCTACAAATACTGCTTCATCAGCCTTCTCTGCAAAAGCAGTAAGGTGATTTTTCTCATTATTTAAAACAAAGCATTTACAACCAAAAATTCTAAAGTAATGAATGTTTGGTTTCTTGTTGTTCCAAACTTCATATGGAGTCTTGTTTTGGTGCTTGTTGATCATGCATCTGTTTTGGGTGAAGCATTCTGTATTTGTTGCTTCTGCCCAAAATCTTTGAGGCAGCTTTGCTTCAGCTATCATGGTTCTGGTAGTTTCTTTCAGAGTTCTGTTTCTCCTTTCAGCAACTCCGTTCTGTTGAGGGCTTCTGGCAGCAGAGTACTCATGGCTGATTCATCTGGCATTACAATACTCTTCAACAGTAGAGTTTGTAAATTTAGTCCCTCTATCTGATCTGATCTTTAGTATCTTCATACTCTTCTTATTTTGGATTAGCTCCATCAGATTTGTAAGATGCTCCTTGGTTTCACTTTTCTTCTTCATGAAGATCACCCAAGTGTATCTTGAATAGTCATCCACAACAGCTAGGCAATATTTCTTTCCACCATTACTGATTGGATCAATGAGTCCAAATAAGTCCATGTGTAGCAGCTCCAAGATCCTTCCAGATGATTGGTGCTTCTTGCTCTTGAATGATGACTTGATTTGTTGACCTTTCTAACAGGCGTCACAGAGCTTATCTTTGCTCATGACTGTTTTTGGAATTCCTTCTACCAGATCATTCTTGATAAGTCTGTTGATGGTCTTGAAATTCACATGATTCATTCTTTTGTGCCACAGCCGACTTCACTTGGTGTTGATGCTACCAAGCAAATACTTGAATTCTAGTCCACTGTGTAGACATTCCCTTGTCGTCTTCCAGATAAAATGACCTTCTTTGTACCAATCTGTTCAACATAGCACTTATCTGTTGAGAAGATGACTGCATATTCTTTGTCACAAAATTGACTTATGCTTAGCAAATTGTATTTGAGGCCTTTAACATAAGAGACGTCAGATATCTCAATGTTGCCTTTGATCAGCTTTCCACTTGCTACAATCTTACCTTCCTTGCTGTCTCCAAAAGTAACTTTCGGACCATCCACAGCAACAGCATCAGTCAGCTCATGTATGTTTCCACACATGTGTCTTGAACAGCCACTGTCCAAGTACCAAGTCTTCTCTACTTTACTCCTACTCCTAATCCTAACCTACAAAACAAAATAAAAATTATTTTAGGTACCCTTATTGAGAGGGTCCTGAAGGATTAGTTCCACCCTTGACAACCCAAGATGTTGAAGTCTTAGGCTTCTTAGCTTCTGATTTTCAGCAGGAGTATGAACAGTTTTGTCTTTATCACGTTTATCAGATTTGTCATGTTGTTGGTAATCAGCATGATAAGGATAATGTTCATAAGCAGAATAAGATGCATGATAAGCAGGATATGCATGCATTGGATGAGCAGGATATGGTGCATAGTAAGTTAGAAATTGAGGTGCATGATACATAGGAGGATATGCAGCAGGTTGCACATAATAAGACTCATTTCCATACCAAGCATTTTGATTTTTCTTATTCTTATGCTTCTTTGTTTTACTAGATGCTTGCTCATTAACAGACGACTTAGTTTTACTAGTCTGATTGATTTTAGCCTTATCAGAAGACTTCCTAGGACTTTTCTGTTTGGACTTACCAGTCTGTTTTCCTAAACTAGGCTCTTTGCTGTTTTTAGCCTTAGGAGTTTTCGTCTCCTTTAACACTTTCTCGGGTGAAGCATGTTTAGTAGTCTGAACATACAAAATGACCTTACTATTGTCAGCTGATACAAATTTCTCAGTATGGTTCAGTCCTAACTTATCCTGTTCTAAATGTGTCTTCTGTTTACGAGAGATAAGAGTGGATGCAACAGATGACTTTTCATGAGACTCAATTAACTTTTCAAGTTCCATGATTTTTCCTTTATGGACTTCACATTCAGCTTTCAGAGATTCATTCTCTTGCCCAAGCAGTTTATACTCAGCTGATTCTTTTGGCTTTTCAGCTTTAAGTTTCAGTGAGTTGTTTTGCTCTCTTAGCAATATCATCTCTTCCTTAAGCTTGCTAATTGCTTCAGCAATTGTAGTATTGTTAAGCATCATTTGTTCAAATGAATTAAATAATTCATTATCAAGAGGAGTTATCTCTTCATCCTCAGAGTTATCAAATTCCTTAGCCATCAGGCAGAGAAGTGCAGGACTCTCTTCTTCAGAAGACTCTTCATCAGACGTGTCTGAATCCGAATCTGATGAGTAGATAGCAGCTAGCTTTTCCGCTTCTGCTACCAGCACCTTGCCTTTCTGATGCTTTCTTTCCTTTTTGATTCTCTTTTCTTCTTCTGTATACTTCTCAGCTTTAGGCTATGGGCATTCTCTGATGAAATGACCCAATTTCCTGTAGTTATAGCACATCATTTTGGATTTATAAGAATCCTTATCTTGAGAAGAAGAAGTAGGGTTAGAAGTAGAAGCATTGTTGTATTTGTTCTTCATTTTTCTTTTGTAGAACTTCTTGAAGTTGTTCATCAGCAATGCAACGTCTCCAGCTGTGTATTCCTTTTTGTTGAGTAATGTGGTTTCATCAGATGAGTCCACTTCTTTACGTTTGTAGGCTGGCCTTCTGGGATTTTCAGCAGCAACTAGGATAGCTGTGGGACTTGAAGTTGAGGTTTCTTTAACACCCATTCTTGGCAGTTTATACTCGTATGCCTTGAGTACTGAGAACAGCTCGGTGAGTGAGATTTTTCCTAAATCTCTTGACTCTTCCATGGCTGTCACCTTCATGTTGAACTTTGGAGGTAGTGCCTTCAGCACTCTGACGGTTATCTCCTTATCAGTGAAGGTTTTTCCAAGCTTCAGAACTTCATTCAGCGTCCTTGTGAACCTTGTATCCATCTGATCAATGGTTTCCGCAGACTTCATCTTGAAGTTGTCCAGCTTTTCCAGAGCAACACTCAGTTGATGCTCTTTGATAGCGTCGTTTCCTTCGCTCATATCACGAACCTTATCCCACATTTCTTTGGCAGTCTTGCAATGCTTGACTTTGTCAAATCTGTTGTTATCAAGGGCCTTGGTCATGATGAATCGCCCAACTTTGTCCAGGTTGAACAACTTTATTTCTTCGGCTGTCATCTCGTGTAAATCTTTTTCCACCGTTATATCGACTTCATCAACTTTGATGGTCTTGGTGAATTTGAATGGACCTTTGATGATACATGTGTACATGTTATCATTGTAGGCAGCTAAGAAGATCTCCATTCTGATCTTCCAGTCTTCGAATCTAATACCAGCTATGTGGGGAACATGGCTGATACAATCCATTTTTCAAAATTTTAATTTTTCAAAAAGATACTCTTTTAAAAAAGTTTGAAAACCATTGAAAAACAGTCGGATCAAGCTCGTTGATCAGGCAGCTGATTCTAATTAACCACCTGCTCTGATACCACTTGTTGGTCCCAAGTGGTCAGATGAGGTCTATAAGGGGGAGGGGGTGAATAGACCTCTTGGGTTATACTAAAAACACACAGTAATCAGTATACTCTGCTTGTGCTTTACAACAAATGATAAGCCACAAGTTCGCAATAGGAAATCACAAAGAAATTCCTACTCTCCGAAGTAATATCACTCACAAAGATGGATATCTACTCCTCACAACACTCTCTTTTACAAATTCACTCAGAAAATGTATAATCTTTGAACTTCAACGGCTTCTGTCAACAAATGACATCAGTAGACGAGTGAGCTGTTCTTGAGCTTTGAGACTTAGAAAATATTTTGCTTCAAATTCAATCTCTCATATGTTGTGTTCTTCTTTTCTTTTCGTCTCTTTCAGCTATTTATACTCACTCTTTGAACTATGTCCGTTGAAGTGAGATAAAATTCAAATCTCTTGATTAATTTCTGATCCTTAATTTCCGCGAACGGCTCTCTGCACAGTGACAGTACTGCAGATTGTACTTTCTGTCAGGCAGCATTAAATGCACCGAGAGCTGATACTAAGTCTTTCTTCAATCATTTGTCATTAATGGCCTCGGACTTAAGCATTTATTACTTCCAAGGGCATTTATTACCCTTGGGATAACTTCTTGATCCTTTCCACTTGGCTGATGAGAGTACAAGTCTGATGATGAACAGAGCTGAACTCAAACTTGAACAAATCTGATTTGAGTTAGCTGATTTTCACCAGTCTGATTTCTTCCCTTCAGCAGATCAGTAGTCTTCTGGACCTTGAATAATTGACCCGTCTGATATGTCTTCTTACTTGGTCAAAATTCTTCCAAGGGATTTCAACTAAGTTGTCCTTACTCAGTTGATTTTAAGTTTTGGAATCATCAAAACCTCCCTTAACTAATTTAAATTCAGTGCACTCCATCTTCATCTTTATCCAACAGAAATATCATATAAGAAAACATGGTGTGGAAAACAAAAAACAATTGCACAAATTTATGGAGATTGGGAGGAATCTTATCAAAGGTTGTCAAAAGTACTTGCAGCTATCAAACAATACAATCCCAAGACAATTGTTGAGTACTACAAACCTCCTCTACCCAGTGAAATGCATATATTTCGCCGTGTTTTCTGGGCATTTGGGCCTTGTATTCATGCGTTCACGCATTGTCGTCCAGTTGTTAGCATTGATGGTATCTTTCTTCATGGAAGGTACAAGGGAGTTTTACTAATTGTCATGGGATGCGATGCTAATGATAGTATATTGTCTCTTGCATTTGCTATTGTAAAGAATGAGTCATTCAAGACATGGAATTAGTTCTTGAGCCTTGTGCAAGAACATGTTGTGAAGGACCATGAGATATGTTTGATTTCTGATCGCCACCAAGGTATATTGAGCGCCATTCGACAAAATGCATGGACAAACATCACTCATCGGTTTTGTTTGAGGCATGTGCGTGCTAATTTTTGCAAAGTCCATACAGGTGGTCATTAAAAAGGTTATTTTGAAAGGCGGGTTGCTCACATCAGGGTCGCAAGTTTGAAGGTGTGTTGGAACAAATTGAGCTATTAAGTAAAGATGATGTAACGTGGTTGCGTAGGATCAGAAAAAGTTTGTGGACTCTTGTACATGATGGTGGTTATTGGTATGGCATAATGACAACTAACATTTCAGAAGTTTTCAATAGTGTGATGAAAGGAGCTCAAGGTATGCCCATTACAGCAATTATTAAGACTACATTTTATCGTTGTGTTTTCTACTTTCAATCGAGACTTGGTATTGCTGAACTTGCTATGGAAAACATTGGTCTACCAAACACCCAACCCCAAAATAGATTTAGTCCTAAGGTTTATCAAATGCTGTTTCACAACACCGAGAAGGTTGGAGGTATGCATGTTAAAATTTTCAACAATTCTGGACGTTGGGACGGTGGGGTTTATTCTGTAATTACCGGTCGTCGCATGACTAAGGGAGTAACACTCAAATTGTACGCTTTGGCAGAAGGACATGCACATGTGGGAAGTGGGAAGTGGGTTGCGTATCATATTCCTTGTTCCCATGTCCTTGCTTGTTGCAATCATCAAAATATTGATTTTTCAACTTTTGTATCATCATATTATACCGTTGAGAACTACTTGAGGACATGGAGTGGTAGATTTGAACCACTGGAGGATGAGGCTTATTGGAATGAGTATAATGGTTCGGTGTTCAAACCAAACCCTAACCTTGAACAGAAAAAAGGTCGACCAAAATCAAGCCGCATTCGCAATGAAATGAATTTTCAAGCCGACAAACGGGTGATTCATTGTTCTATTTGTGGGAAGGAAAGACATACGCGTTGCACATGCACAGATAATAGGACATAGTTATCTATTTGATTTTGTTTAATTTCACTGTATTAACTCTTAAGATTATGACGAATATGTTAATTAATTATTTATTATTTGATGCTAATTACTTATTTGATGTTTTACGTAGTACATAGGAAATGTGAAAGTGAGTTCAATTCACATTAATTAATTATTTATATAAGTTATAATACAGCACTCCATGAAATGAAACTAGCATCATACATATATCATACACAATGATGTACACACCGCGATGTATAATAGAAGCACCGCTGTGTGAAACTTTATGCGCCTCCGTGTGTAAACAATTCACCGCGGTGTAAGAAAGGCAAAACAAGGCCAAATTTAGTGGAAATTAACCTTACTGGAATTTCGCACCGCGGTGTACTCAAATTGCACCTGTAATAATTGAGTTTTGCACTATCTTTTAGTACAGACTCACAAAGGTATTTTGATAAAATGGCTTGAGTTTTGTAAGGGTTTGATATTTATATTAGTAATAGTACTTTAAATGAAATATTTGTCTTCCATTTCAGTATAAGTATGACATTGTATTATCTCTTATATTTATAAATATTAAATCAAGTGTCTACTGCATTCTTATCAAGCATGTTTATATATAATCAGGTAAAATATATTTGTGCCCAAGGCATTCATGTATTTTTCATATATTGATATTGGAGTATAACTCAAGCCATTTTATCAAAAAAAACCAAAAATAAAAAATATAACCAAAAATCATGGAAACACACTATAATTCCAAATTAACATTTCTAGAAACTTATATACATGTCAGAGGAAGCAGAAAGAACAACATAAACAAAGGAAAGAAAAAAACTAATAACTGACCATCATATGGATATATACAATGTAATTTGGACTTGGCTATTAGGAGTTCAAGATTGGGAAAACTACCAAGAGTTCTCCATTAAATGGTTGACATGTGGAATTTCTTTTACCTGCTATCTTCTATATAGGTTGTGAAATAAGCTTTAAAGTGCCCCTTTTGCCCTTCTTCTCCCTTTTAGTTCAAAACACATAATCAATTATGATTTCTCCCTTTCTCTCACTCCAAATCCCCCCAACCCGTCCACCCAGGCCCAGCCCCATCCCATCAATTCCTTGCTCTTTGTTTAGTTGTGTGTGAAGCATACTCTAATGCACATGATGAAGTTCTCGTTAAATACCAGATTAAATTTTTCGGATTGTTCTGGATGTTTTTTACTATTCCACGCTTAAATTTGAATAATGAAAAGAAAAGAAAAATCCAATAATCGAAGACCCCAAAAATTAATTGGTTAAAATTGCAAATAAAGAAGTGGATTTTGTTTCTTCTTGATTTTGAGGAGGTAAACACAAATCTGAGATTTATCGGAGATTTTTTTTTTTTCCTTTTTGGGTAGAGAGAAATGAAAATCAATGTGGATGAAGAATGAGCTTGCACAAAAGCCAGACTGCACATTCTTTTTCAGTTCTACACCTCGGACTTGAGTTCCGACGGCCTGGGAGTGTTGACGGTAGGGGTGGGTACGGTTTACGCTTTTTTTAATTTTTTTTAAATAATAATAGATAATTTGATCGAAATAATGATCAAATCAATAATTTTTTTTTAAAATTATTGACTTATTATCAAGTTACGGAGGACTTAGTGTTACATACCCATTTAATAGACAATTTGATCGAAATAATGAACAAATCATAATTTTTTTTTAAATTATTGACCTATTATCAAGTTACAGAGGATTTAGTGTTACATAACTATCTAATAGCCAATTTTATCGAAATAATGACCAAATCATTAATTTTTTTTACAATTATTGACTTATTATCAAGTTATAGAGGACTTAGTGTTACATAATTATCTAGTAAATTTGATCGAAATAATGACCAAATCATTAATTTTTTTTTAAATTATTGACCTATTATCAAGTTACGGAGGATTTAGAGTTACATACACATCTAATAGACAATTTGATCGAAATAAAGATCAAATCAATAATTTTTTATTAAATTATTGACCTATTATCAACTTACGGAGGACTTCGTGTTACATAACTATCTAATAGACAATTTTATCGAAATAATGACCAAATCATTAAAAAAAATTAATTGACCTATTATCAAGTTACGGGGGACTTAGTGTTACATAACTACATAATAGACAATTTGATCGAAATAATGACCGAACCATTAATTGTTTTTTGTTTTTTTAAATTATTGATTTATTATCAAGTTTCGAAGGACTTAGTGTTACATAACCATATAATAGACAATTTGATCGAAATAATGACCAAATTATTAATTTTTTTAAAAATCATTGACCTATTATCAAGTTACAGATGACTTAGTGTTACATAACTATCTAATAGACAATTTTATCAAAATAATGACCGAATCATTAATTTTTTTAAAATTATTGACTTATTATTACAACCATCTAATAGACAATTTGACCAAATTATTAATTTTTTTAAAAATTATTGACCTATTATCAAGTTACGGATGACTTAGTGTTACATAACTATCTAATAGACAATTTTATCAAAATAATGACCGAATCATTAATTTTTTTTTTAAAATTATTGACTTATTATCAAGTTACGGAGGACTTAGTGTTACATAACCATCTAATAGACAATTTGATCGAAATAATGACCAAATTATTAATTTTTTTAAAAATTATTGACCTATTATCAAGTTACGGATGACTTAGTGTTACATAACTATCTAATAGACAATTTTATCAAAATAATAACCAAATCATTAATTATTTTTTTTTTAAATTATTGACCTATTATCCTATTGTGAACAATGTTGACTTTGGTTAATAAATCGAACCATTTGTCGATTTGCATTACGATTAACCTAATTATACATTACCCTAAGGTAAACAATGCAAATAATAACTATACATTTTTATGTACATTATACTCATTTGCTCAATATTATAGTCCTCTAACAAAATAAAATATTATAAATTTGTAAATTATAAATTAACCCCAAGGTACCCAAAAAATTATTCATTTCAATCCAATTTATTTTTAAGTTAGACCTAACAAAATTAACATTTTCAAATTTGAACCAATGCGTAATTTTGATATTCAAGGATAACTAGAGAGTGATACAATTTAACAATTTTATCAACATCTCAAGTAATTTTCTGAAAAAAATCAGAATTTAATTTAACCAAAAAATATTTTTCATTGAATTTTCAGTTTCTGAACAAAGAAAAATCCACGAAAAATAAATTAACATGATAAAAATTGATGAAAATCACCAAAAAATAAGAAATTATTTTATCAACGTAGCGATAGTCGTTGCCGGGAAAACTGCTGCCGGAGTGGGCGTCACACGCGGCACGCTGCACTGGCCGCGCGTGGGAATGGTTGGGTAGAGGTTGGGCCATCCCCAACCTCCAGCCGGGTCATTTCTGACCCGAGATTTCTGTAAATCGGGTCAGCGCGACCCGGTTAGAAAAATTGATAAATTTTCTCCATTTTCGACCAATTTTAACCGATTAAAACACTGGATATATGGGAAATTGATCTTGAATATAATTTCATGTTCAATTTTCGATTTCACCCACATATTTAATCAAGTTTTTAGAATTGATGAAGCACCCTAAAAATGTTGATGTCAAGAACACCAGAAAATTTAATCATCGTTAGTATTTATGATAAGTTAAATTGCTAGAATGTTTTCAATTTTGAGAGTAGATGATTCAATTGGAAGTCTATTATAATAAACATTATGTTTTCTTATAAGAAACCGGAAAATTCTTACATAGACCTGGTCTATAAGCTTAGTGGTAGACCTTGTGGTCTAGATTTTGCCACATCATTTATAATTACTTAAAATTCAATTTTTAGATTTAACTAACCCAACTAGATTAAACTAGAGTTAAATATAAATAAATAATTAAGTGTGAGTCATTTTTTTAATTATCATAAAATTAATATTAATTAGAATTTAAAATTCCTTGGTTTAATTAATATTAATTAATATTAAAATTCCTTGATTTTTCACACTAAACTTAAATATACAGTTATGGTAAAGCCTTACTTTAGAAGTGGAAGAACATATTTTGAAATAGACCTTAAAGTTACCCCTTACCTCAAAGTTATTTATTTAACAAAAATGCAAAAATGATTTTATTAACAGAAATAAATTTTCAATATACTCGTTAGGTTTTGTTTCTAGGAGGGAACTTCAAAACTCTTCAAGAGTACGTTTTACTTCTATAATTGAACCCTATTAAAATTCCTTGGTTAATTATACAGTTAAGGGTGTTTTAAAAATGCTATAAAAACAATTTTAAAATATAAAAAGGGTTTTAATCCCGCTACAAAACGCCCAAGGCCTTCAGTGTATATTGAAAAACCAAGGAATTTTAATATTAATTAATATTAATTAAACCAAGGAAAAAACCAAGGAATTTTAAATTATAATTAATATTAATTTTATGATAATTAAAAAAATGGCTCACACTTAATTATTTATTTCTATTTAACTCTAGTTTAATCTAGTTGGGTTAGTTAAATCTAATAATTGAATTTTAAGTAATTATAAATGATGTGGCAAAATCTAGACCACAAGGTCTACCACTAAGCTTATAGACTTGGTCTATGTAAGTATTTTCCTAAGAAACCAAACTTCAAGCACCAGAAAATTTAATCCTCCTTATGTTTTCTTATAATTTTTTGTTCTTAAACATTTTGATACCCAAAAGTCATCACATTTTGCCACCAGAATTTTGATACCCAGAAATCTTCGACCTTACCAATATCATATGAAATTGGTGTTGATTACATGGGGGACTGAGCTTCAAGTCCTCTTATATCTTATAATTTTGTTCCATAAAAAAAGGGCATTATTTTATTAGATGCCAATTAAAAGGGCATAACAGTAAAAAACCTTCAAAACAACTTTGTTAACCATTTTGGTAGGTCATGGCTTCATTTTTTATATTAAATAAGAGGTAACCATTTTGGTAGGTCATGGCTTCATTTTTTATATTAAATAAGAGGTGGAGAGGTGTGAACTCCTTTGAGTTTTCCACAACTAGAACTCTTTTTAGCCTTGCCCATGTAATTTATAATCTTATACTAACATATCAAGTGTTAATTCGGTGTATAGCGGTTTGGAGCTCTCTTATCCCTTTGTGGAAATCTTTTCCTGAAATATTGTATGGAGGTTTGACGCTCAATCGACCTCAAATTCGCATTCTATGTTTGTGTGTCAGCCGGAGTAACACACTGAGATTGAGATTCATGCTGAAATGCAGCGATGTTGGGTGTAAAACACTCGACGGGTGTCAACCACTCCGGTATATAGTACTGCCGTTGCACAGGAGGTAGAGATGGAGGAGCTGGAGGATCTACATGATCTGGAGGAGGGGGATCTACAAGACGTCGATGGTGATAACGTGGCAACTGCCTTTGTGGAGGAGGGGGATCATATACAGGATCTGACGGTACATGCCCAGCAGCTAGTCGTTCGTGCTCACCAACTTGGGTTAAAGCATTTGCAATGAGCCTGCGGGATTCCGTCAACTAGAGATTATCAAAATCGTTCTGGACATCAATAATTAGTTGGTTAATCCGCTGTAAATTTTGAACATGTATACAATTTAAATAAGTATACATATAGAAAAAAAAATAGGAAATATAAATATTAGAGTGTTAGTTGTCATATCAAACCTTCAAATCCACCACTGACACCCCTGTAACCCGAGTCATCATTCTCATCCTGTTGATGCCGAGAAGGATTTCCAATCAACACCCTTGTGATTTTTCGTTACCAAATCACATAAGCATAGTTATAGTCAACATGCTCTTCACCTAATTCTCCATTAACAATGTAGTCACGACGAGAATTCCATAAGTTAATATAGTACTAGTGCTTAACAACCCAATTAACTTTGCGAGTCCGACCGTGTAACTTGTGTAATTCGATATCTGTGTCACATGGTTCAAGGATAACCGGCAACATCCCAAACTGTCTAACAACCCGATCTGGAAAGTGTCATTCTGATCTTTCAAAGCATATGAGTGGTACTTTGCTCATCCATATATTTATTCCTCGGAAACAATAATCAGGCAACCACCCTAGTTGGTATGGTTGCCACACAAATTGAGCATCAGTGAGCATATCCAGTTGATCTCGATACACTCTTAAGACATGAGTGGAAACATTTTGTAGCAATTTTGTTGAACGCCATCTGATTATGGTTCAAAATTATTAAATAAGTGAATATATTACCAAGTGTTTAATTTTTAAATTAATAATAATGAGTTACTTACTTGTACCCAAGAGGTCCAGGAGGATCTATAGGAGACACATTCAAAAGTTGTGGCCGCACGCAACGGAGCCTCTGCCATGCCCAGATCTGATAAAAATAAAGTCTATCAAAATAAGTATATATAAATGTCACTAATTATGATTAACAAGTTACTTAAAAATAAAATGTTTTACCTGCAATAAGGTCAAACACCCACTAATTTGTTTCGTAGTAGGTTCTGTAGCCTCGCATAACTCATGGTACAATACCGTCAATGCTGCACTAGCCCAACTGTAGGACCCAATCATGTTAATATCTCGTAGAAGGGGAATATACTTGCAATTTATCATATTCCCAATTTGTTTGGTAATACAATACCACGAATCATTGCAAGTATAAGAGCTCGAGCATGATACTCAACATTTACAAGATTAGCATTAGCGAGTAGCTCTTTGAATTGATCCATGAACCATCCAAACTTCAAAAATTATCCATCAAACTCATTCGAGGGTGGCATGACACCAAACAACTCGCCGCAAAGTTCTTGTCATTCTATTGTTGTACGGGATTGATCGCTACTAGTCACAGCCCACCATCGATCGGGAGACCGAGTAATACCTCTACGTCCTGTAGAGTAATAGTAGCATCGCCAATGCGCAAGTGAAATGTATGCGTCTCCACATGCCAACGCTCGACCAATGCAGTAATCAATGGTCAATCGATTTTTATTTTTCCGATCCGATATATCCCATAAAATCCGGACCTTATCAAATAGGGCAATATTCTATCATCTACATTCTCCATCCTTGAAAGGCACGAGTCTGCTCGACGACACATTAAAGTTGGAAGCTCAATATTATGCCAAATTTGCATGGACCGGTGCTCATTTTGAAGTAAGAGTACCAAATGATCAATATGACCCGAATGAATAAAATATTGTGGGTTCATCTGTATTTAAAGAAAGACACATATATAAGCACCAAGTATATATCTTCATATTTCTAAATTAAAAGGTGATGCTTATACTAAAAAAAACCAAAGCAAGCAAGTACTTAGATAGTAATCTTGTTTTTTTCTATTGAACTAATGTGTGATATTTGGGAATGTATTGATATATTGCAAGTAGGTATTTGAAAATAAATATTCAGATTTAAATTTAGGTGATTGGGGGCACCTCAAATTATCAGATTTAGAAAAACCAATCAACCGAAACAATTAAACTTTAAAGGAATTACAACTCCCAAGTTCCAAGTTCCAACCGCACAATCCAACAGACAATTATAATTTCTCACAAATTTTGACTGTTGCATTTTTGTATGCTTCTAGCTGCACTGCACTGGATGCTTATTGGAAAAACAAACCAAAATAGTATTATATACAATGTTTTCCCACTACAGATACCTTAAAATACCTTAAAATAAACAATGCAATTACCCACTACAGATGGATACTATTTAACAAGAATAAAATTTGTCCAGCTCGCATCTTTCGTGTTAAAAATATTCCGGCCCTAAAACAAGGTACTAAACTAAATCAAGTCACCACAGTCCATTTGAACCCACAAGTTTAATTATAAAAAAAAACCCACAATTTTAAAACCTGATAGAGAGAGAGATAGCCGGAGAAGTTGAGGTGCCGCAAATCGCCACCGTCTGTTTTGGAGAAGTGCCGTCGCAGGGTTTTTGAGAAGATGGGTTAAATCTCAAATTCGACTTTCTAATAGGTGGGTTTTTGAGAAGAGGGTTGATTTTTAAAATGGGTCTTGAAAACTCGCAGTTACCAACCGCGAGTTTATGTAAACTCGTAGATGGTAACTGGGAGTTTCAGTGTAATTAATTAACCCCATCGTAATTAATTAATCCTTAACATTTACAGTTTTTTTTTTTTTAAATTTTAAGTAAACTCGCAGTTGGCAACTACAAGTTTAACTTAACTCGCAGTTAGCAACTGCGAGTTTAGTCAAAATGTATATTCACGGAAATAGTTTGGCAACATAGACATTTTCAGAATTTTTTTGGCCATGAAGCCTATTTAGGAAAAAAATTCAATTTTTTCCAGTTTCCAATCATCTTTATCACTACAAATAAGATACTACATATTTGTTGGACTCTTGATTTAGAGGAATAGTCCACAGCCAAATCTAGTGGTTTTGATGGCTGATGTCTAGGAAGTCACCATTAATCCAGAATGTGACTAAAGTGCATTAGAAGTTTCTGGTGCAGTTTTGTGAGAATGGGACCGCTTCTATCTCCAACAATAATTAGCATTTCTAAAATATGATTTCTGATGTTATCAACAATTATGAAAAGAAAAGAACTCCCCCAGAAACTAAAAAATCTCAATGCTTGAAATAAAAGAGACAATCTTCCACACCAAAACAATACACAAACAATCAAGAATTAACCATCCTCATCATTCTATGTAGCAGTAGCAAAAAAACCTTACAACCTCAAATCGACAAGAAGTCAACATCAATAGACAAGAACAACATAATCGTCATTCTATATGGCAGTCACCCTCGGTTGTGCACCTCACGGCAGTGCACAACCATCTCTGCCAAAGTGTCATAAAAAGTCCCACACTAGCATTTGACACCATTCTTCTTTTTATGAGCAGCATGCACGATCTTGTTGTGAGCATCAAAGCTAGTATGCAACAGAGACTTCTTGCATCTATAGCAATACTAGAAAATATAAAACCACAATTAAAATAAGCAGAACCACCAAATAAGTCAATTTTTTCTAACCATTTATTCATGAATGCATATGACATGTAATTATTCATACCGAAACCAATAAAAATAAGTAGATACTCTTTATGATATTTGAAACTTGGGGCAATTAGTTCTCTCGTATCACGAATGTCCTCACTAAGACCATCACTCGAACTAGCACCACGAGCACTCGAGATAACATCTAATCCCTGCGAACTGTTACGAGGACTAGGAGTTGGAGTTGGATTGGGGGTGGGGCTAGAAGTAGGATGCATAGGTGGAGGCGTATGGCTCAAAGTGGGAGTTGCTCTCAAAGTGGAAATGCGAGTATTTTGAGTTAGTGGCATATAATATTTCAGTCCAGGTGGAACTGTGGGTACCTTCTTAGACTTCTTAATTGGTCCCATCTGCAAAAGTTGGGTTACGTTTTAAAAAACTCCAAAACTTAGTAACAACCTACCAACAGGTAATACACTTTTTTACTTTACTATCAATATAATGTGATAGATTATTGTGTTACACAAACATAGACACAGATACACAAAAACATACACTCACAGAGTTACTTATTGAAAACATAAAACTTATTGAAACTTGCAATTATGTTGTATGGACAAGGTTAATGGACAAAAACATACACTCACAAACTTTGCAAGAATTTTTGTGTTGTTTTGAAGTTTTCCCTAACTGATTGTGCAAAAACATACACATTTTATGCAAAAACATACTGATTGTGCAAAAACATACACTCACAAACTTTAAAAAAAAATTAACTCAACTAAATTAACAAACTAATACAGCTCAATCAAGTAAAGATATAGCTAAATTAACATACTAATACAACTAAATTAACATACACTCAACGATAGGTAAATTCAAATAAAAACAGAAATGTCGAAATTAATTTGCAAAAGGAAAAGGTAAAAGAAGGTCTGACCTAAAAAATTAATTGGGGCGGTGCGGTGGTGAGTGGTAATTGGGGCGGTGTGAAGGAAGGAAAGGCAGGCGGCGTATGGACCTTCAATTCCTGTTGGGATGTGTTGCACGGTAGGTGAGTGGGTGGGAGAGAGAGGCCGCGCGGTGGGTGGGTAGGAGAGAGAGGCCGCGCGGTGGGTGGGTAGGAGAGAGAGAGACGGAAGTGGTGGCGATGGGGTTGTTGCAGCCGCGCCGAAGAGAAAGAGGAGAGAAAAGAAATGAGAAAGAAAAGAGGGGAAAGCTGCGCGGCTAGGGTTTTAGCCGCACAACTTTCCGACGGGTAAATTCCCCGTCGAAAATTTTAAAAAAAATTTTTTTTTTTCAAATTAATTCAAATGTATTAGTTATTGAGAGGCAAAGTTAGTTGTATTTTTAATCAATTAATTACTTGAAAGTGTATAATTTGACCGAAGTCAATACTATTGACCTCGGGGCTATGTATATTGAGGTTATTCGTAATTAGATCGATAGAATCTCGAATTGAAGGTCTAAGTGACCAAAGTCAACACTATTGACATCGGGGTTATGTACATTGAGGTTATTCGTAATTAGATCGATAGATTCTCGTGTTGAAGGTCTAACTGACCAAAGTCAACACTATTGACCTCGGGGTTATGTACATTGAAGTTTTTCGTAATTAGATCGATAGATTCTGGAATTGAAGGTCTAATTGACCAAAGACAACACTATTGACCTCGGGGTTATGTATATTGAGGTTTTTTGTAATTAGATCGATAGATTCTCGAATTGAAGGTCTAATTGACCAAAGTCAACACTATTGACATCGGGATTATGTACATTGGGGTTTTTCGTAATTAGATCGATAAATTCTCGAATTGAAGGTCTAATTGACCAAAGTCAACACTATTGACCTCAGGGTTATGTACATTGAGGTTAATCGATAGATTCTCGATTTATAAATTGATAAAAATTTAAAATTATAGACCATATGGTTATGTACATTGAGGTTATTTAAATGAAATCGTTATATGACTCAAAATTATTTAATCAATAACGAATTCAAAATTGTTAACAATATGGTTATGTAAATTAATGTTATTCAATTTCATATCGACCTAGGTCTTGACCATAGGGTTATGTACATTGAATTTATTTGAAATGAAACTGATAATTGGGTGAGAATTAATTAGTTAGTTACTAATTCGGAATTACTTTTTAAATTAATTTTTTTATTTTTTAAATGCATTTTCCGACGGGTACTACCCGTCAGAAAATAAATAGGTTATTTATTTTTTTTAAATTCTTTTTTTCGACGGGTGCCACCCGTCAAAATTATTTTATCTTTTTTGTTTTTTTCTTAAAAACATGTATTTTCGACGAGTGAATTTCCAACGGGTGCCACCCGTCGAAAAATAAATTATACATTTTCCCTTTTTTTTTAAATGTACACCCGTTGAATAAAATCAAATTTTTTTTAAATGTATTTTCCGACGGGTGCCACCCGTCGAAATTTGTTAACCTTTTCTCTTTTTTTTTTAATGTGTGTTCCGACGGGTAGTACCAATCGGAAATAAACTAATACAATTTTTCTTTTTTTAAGGCTAGGAAACAAATTTATATATTTTACCTTTATTTTTAATCGGTTTTCCGACGGTTTATTCCCGAATAGTCAATTTTTTTAATATAATTTCCGACGGATTTCGTCCCCTGTCGGAAAAACTGTCGGAAATCCTTGTTATTTTTCGACGGACTTGGCCCCATCGGAAAAAACTATTTTTCTTATAGTATTTCCTATATTCACAACGGTAGACCAAATTATTATCTCGTCTTGACAAACCTAATTGGTTTGTTGCTAAGAAAATAGCAAATATGAATGTATAACGAGACTAAGAAAACAAGAATCAACTAAATTAATTATATACCACCACTTGACCTCAATTTAGATAATAATTTAACTACAATACCGACAAACATAATGTATAACGATACTAAGAAAACAAGAACTAACTAAATTAAATATACATATAAAAGTAAATGAATTATACTATTTCACATAATTTTTGTACCATTATATACAAAAATACACATAATTTATTTTAGTAATAGACATAAAATAATTTCAACCATAAAAAAATATATATTATCTTACCGAGTAAATGATTTTCCAATTCCACCCATACCAATCCAACATTTGTATTCAATTCACCATCAGTATTGATATCATCCGCCAGTACATCAGATTGAACACAAGTATTTTCATTGTTATATGTTTGCTTCATACCAAAATATTCTTATTTATACCATTACCAAAGAAGAGAAAGAGAAAGAAAATTAAAAAGATGGGGTTTCAGAAATGTGGATATGAACTGCCTGAGAAAGTAATTAAGACAGACAAACGGAGACAGAATGATGTAGGGTGTTTAGACGAAAGATGCAGCGGCTGAGAACATCTATAAATGGCGGCTGAGAATGATGTAGGGTTTTTGCTTTTCAGCTTTTATCTTTTTGGGTCAGATTTTGTTTTTATTTTTTTGTCAAAGTTGGCCCAAAGCCCATTGTGCAGACCCATGTAGAGTGTGGACATTGCATTATCATTTAAAACCTTAAGGCTGTGTTTGAATGTATTTTGGCACATGCCTTTCATTTCTTTACTGGGCCAAACATTGTTTGGTTCAATTTTCAACAATCCAAAATGTTCGGCCAATTATTAGGACTATGGTAAAAGACTCTTATCTCTCTCTATCTATCCAAGGGAATTTGTTAGGAATTTAAGATGTATGAGATTAAGGTGGATTAGATTGAATATAATATTAAAAATGAGTTTGGTAGAATTGATTGAGTCATATTACATTAAAACAATTTATCATATATATTTTTTAGAGTTATGAGTTTGGATATATATTAATATATTTTCACTCTTTAATTGAACATATTATGTTAGTTAAGATATATTAATTCATCGAAGCCATTTGTTTAATATGTATAAGAGTATGAGTTGATCAATGTTTGTTCAATATTTTAGTTTGAATGCCTCCATGCTAGTTGTAAATTGATATAGATTTTAATTTGTGATTTACTTACGTAGAATGTGTTTTCGTTTTCAAAGATTTGAGAAGAATTTATGATATTTAATGATATGTTAAAAATAAAATATATAAATTTGAGATTATAAATGACATTTACATAATTCATATTCAACTGGATTAACTAATTCACACGTGCCTGGGTGAATTATAATCTAGTCTTAATACTGGGTCGCAAAGATTTAATTCATTTGACCCAATATTAGAACAATGTCACCAAACGTTATATTAGTCCATATTAAATCATATAATATGACATATTACCTCCTATTAGGTTCTACAAACGGACCCCAAAAAAGACAACATAACATGCAACTTTTCTATGCATCACACTTCTATATATACACTACATAATTATTACTTTTTTAATATCTATTCAATTATCTTCTAATCATTTCATCATAAAATATTATGTTTGCAATCATTACTTTAATTATTACACGATATAATATTAATTATTTCAATTTAAAAAGACATGACATAATATCTACCAACTAACTATTACCCTCAATCTCCAATGTTCAAAATACATCCAAATCATAATTTCTAATTTTCAATCCAACTTCTCATTTAATTAATATTATCTTACATAGAAAAGATTTCATCCAAAACACATCCAAGATAGTTTCAGTTGTTTAAACTTTAAACAACTATAAAAAATAATCTTCAAAATTATCACCTAAAATAATTTTCATCCAAAGTGAGTGAAACTGAACCAAAATACATTCAAATAGAGCCTAAACTTTTGAGGCATTTTGCTTCAAATAATCATATGTGAAATTTGATATAAACTTCAGATTCACCATTGTATAATAATAATAATAATAAATAATAATAGTAATAATAATAATAATATTTTACTAAAATATGTATAATTAGAAACGTGAAGATACTAGCTTGGTATGTCTTTTCACACTATAAAACAAAATAGATAAATATTATTTAACTATGAGAGAGTACTGATTGACCTAATAATTCGACTGATTTAGGCTGTTGCTTCTGTGTTCAATTCAATTTTAATAAAACTAAAAAAGATAATTGTACTCTTTTTGCGTGAAATTTTGCATTAAAAGATATGTTATTTATTTAATGGAAATTTTGCATATTTGATTTACATATAATAGGGCATTTTGCAATATTGGTATCATTATATTGGATATGTAAATATACATCTAATACTACAATTTAAATTTTAGTTGCAATGTTCATATCACCGTCAAAATAATTGGACGAAAATAGACGGAATCCGTCATATATGGTGCACATGTCTATTATCTCATCTTTTAGAGGAAAATTGTCACGTGATAATGAGATAAAATGAAGGGAACATTAGTTCCTCTCCAAAGACAATATAACATGATAATTTTATCTTTAAAAATGAGGAAAACGTGATTATTTTCTTCCAAACAATGAGATGATTTTAATGTGCGGTGCACGTGGCCAATTCTATTCAATTATATCACGGTGGTATGAAAATTGCAAGCAATATTCAAATTAAAATATTAAATGTACATTTATATATCCAGTGGTACCAATAATGCAAACTGCCCTATTGTATGGTTTCTAAACATGCAATTTTCCCTTTATTATTTATTTACAACAGGTAGTTGTATTCCTATAATCTGTTACGCCCACATCATGGTATATATTACATTATGATGATTTACAATTTATAACTTTATATTTATAAAAAAAAAAAAAAAAAAAAAAAAAAATTTACAACTTAATAGTTATAAAAAAATAAAAATTATAAAATATTAAAAACTTAAAAACAAGGAGAATAATTACAAAATCCAAGTCGCTTAACCCGACTAGGAGAATAATGACAAGCCAAAAAAAAAAAAGAGGAAAGTTGAAATAATATTAAGTTGTTCTATTGAATGAAATGGGTATATTTGTCTTTACAAAGATATGTGATTTAAAAATAATAAAAAATGGAACACTTGTCAATAACAAGAAGTCTATTGCGGGAAATTCTTACCCAGATCGAGTTTAGCGGAACCCAAAGTAATCACATGATAAGTGTTATTGCTTTGAGATTGAATGTAACTCCCAGGATAGTGACCAATCACAAAGCAAATGCAATACACTTATTTGGTGGTTGGATGGATTTGACCAAACTAGGCTTGAACAAGAATTTTTCCTCAAGTGCTCCCTACCCCATAAAATCTCATTTTAGACGGGACAAGATAAGATAGTCCTTAGATACTTTAAAATCAAATATTAATGAAGTGGTGGCTTGGGTTTGACTTGGACTGCTGACATTTTAAGAAGAAACTGAAGCGTAAAATTTTACACCAAAAATAAAAAGAAAATAAAGTGCTAGAGTAAAACCATGAAAAAAAAATTATGCAATTTTATATAATTGTTAGTTTTATTCATATTTAATTTACCTCTTCACTCGATTTTGAATTGCATTCTTGCATACAATTACAAGCTATAAAATATAATTTCTTTATCTACATATTATATGACAATTTCATTTATATGAGATAATTTTATTTTTGGTACCGTAATATAATTTTTTTATCTACATATTATATGAGACAATTTCATTTGTATGAGATAATTTCATTTTTGGTACCGTAAATAATAGGACTGTCAATCGGGCTCTGTGAGCCGAGCTTTAAGTAGCTCGAACTCAAATAATGTCGAGCTTCATAGTTATAGGCTCAAACTCGGCTCATAAATTTTCTATTATCTCTGGCTCAAACTCGGCCCATGTAATTTTTCGGATTTCAGGTCTATATCGGGCTTATATCGGGTTATTTAATATAGACACAAATAGCTTGAGATATAAAATTTTTAGATTACCGAAACACATATGAGTAGACTACTATTACTTAAGACACGAGTATATAATATTAAATAATATTTTACTAAATAAGGTACCCTACTTTAAGGCTATGGTACCAACCTAAAAAATTCTGACACATTGCATACCAAGTTCAAATGGTCGTTTACACATCTGATACTTTCATCCAGTAATTGACCGAATCGCTGCTAAATCCCAATTTCGATGGGAAAATATACGAACTTTGTTTCATAATTAAAGTGTTAGGAAATTTAATTTCCTAATCCTAATTGGACTATTTAATCAATATGATAGCTATTATAAAGTTATTGGATTAACATTAAATGGTCTAATTAATTACTGACTCTAATATGAATGTGGACTAAATAATAGGTAGATACCTATTTAGGAGAGTTCTAGAAAATTATGGGAACCCTATTTCTCTTCCTATATAAAGAGCACAAGGGTTATGGCCCCCAACACACCAAATCAATATACTATTATCTTCTCTCTATCAAGAAGACGATCTTAAGAAAATAAGACCGATTTGGTTGAGGAACACCTCATACATGATCGATCCAATTCATACTAGTGATCGATTTCATAAATTCCGCATCAGACTAATCGCTCACTATGAATACTGATACGCATTTAATTTTATATATATAACTCTTAATGATTTAGTATGAGATAGATGTTTTAGAATAAATTCCAACATAAAGCTCACTGACAAGTATGTATAACATATTTTGGGGACAACAAATTGACCCTACAATTACATGTTTGAAGATAGATTTGGAAGCGAGTTTGTTGTAATTTCATATTGTGTGCACAACTTTACAATGCACACATTTTATTTGTACTAGAAATGCAACCAAAAGGTCAAGAGTCAAGACCAACTAATGCTTTCTTAATAATATTCATATGAAGTTAATTCATATGCAATCAATAGAGGATGAATGTGGCTAATGACATCCACAAATGTGACATTCGTAGCAGTAACCTGGTACCTGGAGTTGAGGATTACTCAAGTTTCCACTTTGACTTCACCTCCTCTTACTAGCAATATTTTTTCATGTGTCATTATGAAAAAAAATGGAGTTGAGACATCATATTAAATAAAATATTCTAACACGCTTTTTTATAAAGAAATCAAATCTTAAAGCACGATTAGATGATGGAAGGCAAGCCAAAAAGAAAATAGTTATATATATCACAGAGAAATATGAAAACTTGAGATAAAGGGCCAAAAGAGATAATCAAACTATTAAAGTTGAACCTAGTGATTCTCATTCTTTTACGTGTAATGAACCTTGTGATTCTCAAGATCTTGATATTCCTATTGCTCCTAGAAAAGCCACATGGTCGTCCTAGTTTTGTCACTTATCACAGATTGTCTTTGAAACCAAAATTCTAAATCCATACAAGATGCTCTTATGGTCGACATCCAAGTATCACATCAACTACAGGAAGATAAGAACCATATGAAAGTACCATAGATACAAGGGATGAAGGAAAGTTCGGGAACTAAGATAATAACTACAAAAGAAACAAGAACATCCACAATAGAGGAACACACGAAAAAGAAAATACAATCGGATTCAAAGGAACTTAACATGTAGTAAAAAAAATAAGAATCTAGTGTATACCTGGTGAAATTTCATAGGGGCAACTTTCAAAGGCCTCATGACCCGCTTTCAAAGTCTTGTCGCAATAAATGCACCCCAAAAATATATAAAATGTCACCTAACTTTTTTTCACCTTTCTATATCTATATATATATATATATATATATTTATATTTATATATAAAAATACGAGTTCAGAAAGCAGAATTTCTTGAATTTTTTGTGAAGACTAATATACCCCTACTTAAATTTTATTATAAATGGGAAAACAGGAAAAATATTGAAGAAGCATACTTTTACATAAACACTACCACTTGAAAAATAAATCTTAGAGATCGTTTCCCTATTGAAATTCCAAAAGTCCATATATAACCACTTAAAAGCTAATTCTATGTAAATGTATAGGTTGATCAACACTAGCCACCATATCATGGCATTAGAATAAGGAATATTAGTATAGTGAATTAGTAAAGATAAAGAAAATAAATCTAAAAAAAGTATTTGTGATGTGAAAAATGGATAAAATTGATCATACTCGAATTTTTATGGAGTTCTTTTCATGGAATACGAGATCAGTTAATGAAAATTGATAAAATAGAGAAATGTCGGTTAAAACATGTGAGAAAGATAAAAATATCGATGAAATTGGTGAATACTATAAAGTTGGTAAAAAAAAATGAGTGAAGCCAGTACTAAAAAGGCGCCCATGAAAAAATCGACAAATACATACGGAATCGCATACCTTTGGATAAAATTTGTGAAAATCGAATAAGACCGATGAAATCGTTAAAAATTGGGGAAATCAGTGAATCGAGGAATGTAAAGCCGGTAACAACATGTGAAATCAATGAAATATGAGGTGAAATCGGTGAAAAAACATGTAAATATATGGAAAAATGTGTGAAATAGCTAAAAACGAGTGAAATCTACAAAAAGAAATAATAGTTTAACCGGCAAAAACAGTGTGAAACTGAAAAAATAAAAGATATCGACGAAAAATAGAAAAAACTATTAATGTGGGTTTTCAAATTAAAATAAATAAATAGTGCTCTTAAAATAGTACTTTTTAAATAAAAATTACTATAATTGAATGAACTAAATAATATTGTCATGATCTTACTTTTGAAAAGAATTTACAAGATCTTAAGAAGAAATCAATCATCATTTTATATTTGATTACAATAATTTAAAGTCATCATTTTTTTGATGAAATAATAATTTCAATAATAATTAAATTGAATATTAGTCATTAATTTGTGCTATTTTGTGACATGACAAAATTAATTTTACTATAATTTATAAAATTTACTAATGAAATTAACTAGACACGTAGAACATACGTGTTAAAGAAAAAATGCTTATGACTTAGCTAAGTACGTAATTTTTTCTTGGCTAAAGAAGCAAAATATAAACAAAATCTAAAAATATCAAGACATGAATAACCTCGGATATAAATATTAGTAAAGTTGGAGAAAAAACGTGTGAAACCGGTAAAATAAAAATTGTGAAATTCTTGAAAAATTGATGAAATTGGTGATCATCGAATTTTCATGGAAATAGGTGAAATCGATTGATGAAAATCGATAAAAGTCGGTTAAAACATGTGAAAATAAAAAAAAAAAAAATTGGTGAACACGGGTTAAGTTGGTGAAAAACGAGAGAATCTTGGTAAAAATGCGCCTACACAATCGATAAATACATATAGAATTGAATAACTTTGAATGAAATTTGTGAAAAAGGAATGAGATCGGTGACAGTGAAAAATGGATGAAATCGTTAAAAATGGGTGAAATCAGTGAATCCGGGAACAAATGTGAAGTCGGTGAAATCAATTAAATATGAGGTGAAATTGGTGAATAAACATGTAAATCAATGGAAAAATGAGTGAAAACTGTAAATAGAAAAAAATAGTTTAACCAACAAAAATAGGGTGAAACCGATAAAAAATTGTTTCAATCGGAAAAAATAAAAGAAATCGACGAAAAATGGGAAAAATAATGAATATTGTTAATTTCGATAAAAGAACGGGTAAATCGGAGAAAAAAATATATTAAATCAATACAAAATGATTAAAATCGGGAAAAGATTGGATAAACCGTGAAAACGTGGATTAAACTAATGAAATAGGTGAAAAATTTCTTAGGTATGTAAACAAAGGTTACTTAGAAACTACCCCCGTGGATTTAATCAATTGGGGTTGGATGTCCTACACATGAACATGAGATGACAAAAAATTGTAGTATTTCAAATAACATGGTATTATTTCGAATTAAAACAAAAAAAATAGTTCTCTTAAAATAGTGTTTTTTAAATGAAAACTAATATAATGGATTGAACTAAATAATTTTGTTACGATATTTTAGAAAAAAAATTTACAAGATCTTATGAACAAATCAATCATCAATTATATTTGATTATAATAATTTGAAGTCATCATTTTTATTAATTAAATTGAATATTAGTCATTAATTTGTTCTATTTTGAAACATGACAAAGTTAATGTTGTTATAATTTATAAAATTTATTTATGAAATTAACTAGACACGTACAACTTTTCTAGTTACTACAAATATGTTACAATCTCAAACATAAGAATAGACCATAGATTTTTACTTTGTTTTAGCATTAGGAAGGGATTTGCTTGGTGGAAGGGATTTGTAGCATAATATGCTTTATGAATGGGTGAATATAATGCTAAAACATGGGGAAGGGATTTGCTTTACAAATGAGTTGATATTATACAAAATTTGTAAGAAAAAATTATAGTGGAAAAAGAATTGAAGATAAAATCAAAACTTTGACACAAAAATAACTTCGTAAACATCAACTCAATTAGATCAGAAAGGTGTCAACTAGGAAAATGATTCACCTCCAACAACGGAAATTTTATGTGAATTAATTATAACCCAAGTGATGAGGGGTACTTTGAATTCTCTACATTCAGGATTCATGCTCGGTCGGAAATAGATTATTCGAGATCGAAGACCGTGAATCCCGACCTCAAAGACATAATACCGATCCCGAGTCCCATTATGCCCTGTCCGATCTCTCAGGCAAAGGCTCCGGATCGAAAACTACTGTTGGGCCGACCTCAGGCCCAGGCCTTTGGGCCAAGAAATGCTCCCCTACGGATAGTTCAGCTAGCACACCGCCTCAACTATAAATACCACAAGCATTTATGACGCCAAACACGCTTTCCCAGGTGCTCCCAGTTCGAAGCTCCTGCTCGGACTAACCTGGGAGAGTTAGATTATATATCACTCTTGTATGTATTTAGCCTCTAGCTTGTACGGCATCCTATAATGCTCAAATAGGACCCTCATTACTTGTAATTTGTACACCCACGATCGAAATATACTTTATTGATCTTCTCCTTCATATATTTGTGTCTTGCTTGTTTAGTTTTCTATTTTGATCCCCTACGAAATAGCGTAAGATCAATTGGCGCCCACCGTGGGGCCTTATTTGGGTGTTAGATCGAAAAATGCCTACTACGAGGCGAAATACATATATTCGAGGAAAACCTTCACACGCAGCCGGAGCACAGAATTTCATTAGCAACGAGCCCGATAATCTTTCTCGGGCAGCGCATCAACAAGAGGCTCCACCAGTCATGCCACGAAAGGATTTGAGCTATGTAATCACCTTGGACTTCGTCCCCACAAATAACGAAGCGGAGTATAAAGCCCTTATTGCTGGAACGGAAATGGCCCTGAAAGTAAAGGTAAAATTCCTTACTGTGTTTACTGATTCCGAACTCATGTGTAGACAGGTCAAGGGCATTTATGAAGACGAGAAAAGAAGGAAATCGATGAGTGGATAGAAAGAAGGAAAGAATCATTACCTTGCTACTTTCGAACACACTTGCCATCGAATTGGTTATTACTCCAAATGTTGATATGATGGAAGTCGATGAGAAGAAACCCTCCTGGATTGATCCTTTCAGAGACTATTTGCATAAAGGGTCGAATTTTACGATCCAGGAAACAGCCAGTCTTCGAGGGAAATGGAGGTCGATCATGCAGAATGTAAAAGAGATCGAGCTAAGATGAAAATTCACGTTGGGATGGCCCCTATATTATGGTCGAGGTTGGAAAGAAAGGCTCATATAAGATCGCTTATCCAAGTGGAGAAGTTCTCCCTCGAACTTGGAATACAGTCAATTTTAGGAAGTATTACGGGAAGTGAAGACTATGTATTGGGTTTTCTCTTTTCGACATTGTGTCTGTCATTTATTATTTGGATCAGTTATGTCTCCTACTATTGAAGAAATCAATGAAATATTATTATTTTTTCTCCTATTCGACGTGTCTCCACGAACTACTTATTATCTACAAGATCGGCACTGGGCCTTTCGTCGAAAATTGACTAAGGGTGAAAGCCATTGCTATGCCCCTTAGATCAAAATTATAAATTTCAGGGGTGAAAGCTGTTGCTACGACCCTTAGGTGAAAGCTATTGCTATGACCATCGAAAATTGACTAAGGGTGAAAGTCGTTGCTATGCCCCTTAGATCAAAATTATAAATTTCAGGGGTGAAAGCTGTTGTTACAACCCTTAGGTGAAAGTTGATGCTATGACCATCGAAAATTGACTAAGGTTGAAAGCCGTTGCTATGCCCCTTTGATGAGGGGTAATTCAGATCCCCTGTTTTTAGCCTCAACACGATTCGAATAGCTATGAACCCTGTCGCCAGGGACCAAAAGACGAACCAAAGCACGGAAATGATTGTTCCGAGCTCATAAGGTCGCCATAGATCGAAGGACACTGTTGGGCCGAGCCCAGGCCCAAGCCCTCTAATTTGGCTATAAATACTCCATGCATTTATTACACTGGGGACGACTTCCAAGACACTCCAACCTTGAGACTGCAGCTCGAGTTTACTGGAGAATATTAGTATAGGTTTTCTCATACATATTTCACCCTCTAGCTTGTACGGCATCCAATAATGCTCGAATAGGACCTTTGAATATTTGTACTTGTACTCATTCAATTCGAATACAACTACTTTGATCTTTACTTCATTTATTTATTGTCATATTGTTCTACATCCCACCCTTGATCGAACCAACGAAACCACGTAAGATCAATTGGCGCCCACCGAGGGGCCTTATTCGAGTATTAGATCGAAATATGCCTACTACGAGGAGGAATATGTGTGCCAGCTGAAGATTTTACTAATCCGAAGCTTCGTTGTTCATTCTCCGAGGCGAATCATTCGACCCTTCGTCATTTCAGAGATGAAGAGAAAGAAGGCCTATATGATAGTTTTTCTTTCAAGCTTGAAGATAAGGTCAAGCCTATGGTCGCACAGCTCATTCATTTCTATGAAGTTGCAGTTCGATATTAACGATCGGAATTTATTTTTTCGTTCTTCGTATTCATAAACTTCAATGGCGAATCCTTCGAATCGATTATTTTAAAGATCATTGGCGAAGTCTCTATATACTATCAATCGACTATTTGTATTCTTCTCAAAGTCGGCCGGGTTAAATTGATTGTTTAAATATTTGCAATCGATTAGATGAGTTCTCAAACTAATAAAGGGTATGTTGGATTATCATTATGACCAATAAGGGAATTCGAGTGAGAAGATTCGATTACAAATAAAACTTTATCATTGAAATTCTTCAAACAAGTTACAAAGTAAAGCTCCGAAGGAATTTCGGGCTCAAGAAATGCAGTACAATCATTCCTGCCCTATTACAAAATTCTATAAGGAAATTCTATCCTATTAGGTGCTCGATCTTCATTTCCGAAGAGCGCCCCAGATCCAGAACTCAGCAGTGATCCTCCTTGCCAATCACTAGCAACGTGTCGTCCGCCCTCGTGCTGGCTAAAAGCCGGATCGGAGATCCTCACCGGGGAAGCAGACCGACCTTAGATCATCATCTGTAAACAATGATTGAAATACTCAATCGTTATTTACAGGTTGATTCGAACCGGAGCAGCAAAAGGTTATCCCAACAAGAGGCACTCCAAGAGAACTCGAGGAAACTATCTAGCAAGAAAGCCCTCGAGGAAGCTGATGCCTCAGATTTAAAGAACTCTTCTCGGAATAACCAGCTGTCCGATCAGGTACTGCCCCAGAATACCAGAATTCTAACCCGCACCAGACAAGATATGTCTGGGAAAACAGGTTGCCTGCCGGTATTCTAGGCGCAATTTCTTTTGCCTGTCGATATTCTAAGCGAAAAGCTCATCCAAAAGGAAACAAGATCGGAAAAGAAAGTTCGAACTCTGATCTCAAACTCTTTTATTCGGGACAAAATACGAATCAAATCTAAAACTCGACCCATGATGATCGGATGGGGCATAAGGAGAAAAGCAAGAAGTGTTGTATACATGAAGGGACCTATTTATAGGGGTAGGGAATTTAAAATCAACGGCCCAGATAACATTTTATGAGCGATTGGGATGTCCGCATTAAATGGAAGGACCGTTACATTTCCCGAGAAATTGGGCCCTGTTTGGTAACAAAGGACGCGATTCAATGAGAAATATAGAAGAATTGCAACGTTCTATCAAACTTTACATAGTTATCGAAGGATGGCATGTCGGATTCATATTCGGTTATTTTGGATGTTCTTACGCTCAAGTATTTATTATTATGTTTTACGCTGCCAACTAAGAAGAAATATAATTGGTTTAATCGAACAGGATTCTCGACCTGGAAGTTATGCAATTATGGAAATTCAGCAGTGATAAAAATTTTTACGGCATGGTTTCCTTTGTCAATTTTAGGACCGCTAAGATATTTATTCATTAACCAATCTGGCAAGCGTTATTCTATTATTTCTTGGTCGATATTGGAAGATCGAGATGGAATTATGAAAGATAAACTTCTATCTAGTTATATTTGATGATTATCAACAGAACGAAGAGGAAAAATATTTATATTATCTCGAAAAATACAAGAAGTGGGAAAATACATATCGAACATAGCCTTTGCATTACATCAGTAGATTATTACAATCCTATAATACTTTCGGTCTCCCGTCCTATCGTTTACTCGGATAATTTGGCTCCGAGCTCGGAATGTCCTTAGGACCCGCAGGCTCTTAACTTTATCTGCATTCTTCCGAAAACAGAGGATCGAACGCTATCGACCCAACGTCTTCCTAAATGCATTGCAGCAACAAGACCACGGGCCTAGCTTATTGGCTTTCCAGATGGAAATCGCATTTGCCTGTCGATATTCTAAGCGTGGTTGCATTGATTTTTCTTTCGCTCGAAGATTGCTCCGCTTAAATATCGTTCGAAGCCTGAGCTCAAATAACCGTACCAATCGAATAAACATCTTGACCACCATGATCAGATAAATGAATTCTCGATGCAACGAATGAGATAATTTCAACAATATGCCAGCCTTTTATAGCCGAAAGGAGAAAAGAATCCAACGGCGTATTATTCGCAAAATGAGCGGACAAGATTTGTCGACCGTTGCGATTCCCGGTAAAACAGGAACCGTATTGAAAAAATTAAACTTATCAAATTTAGGAACCTACAAAGAATTTTCTCGACAGAGGCATAAGAATTATTTAAAATCTAGGGCTATTCACTACTGCCTGATTCTCCATAATTGCAGAAGACTTTTTTCTCTTCAGTATTTATTTCGATCAAAAATTATATATTCCATGGAAGCTAATCTCGTCAATATTCATATTCGTTCATCTCTCCTTGATATTATCGATCTTTGTTATTTATTCTGTACTTGTCTCAGTCTATTATTATTGAATGGGTGAAAGCCTCTGCTATGACCCAAGGGCTAAAAATGCTCGGAAAAACGACTAAGGGTGAAAGCCTCTGCTATGCCCCTTAGATCGAAATTATTGATTGGGTGAAAGCCTCTGCTATGACCCTAGGGCTAAAAATGCTCGGAAAAACGACTAAGGGTGAAAGCCTCTGCTATGCCCCTTAGATCGAAATTATTGATTGGGTGAAAGCCTCTGCTATGACCCAAGGGCTAAAAATGCTCGGAAAAACGACTAAGGGTGAAAGCCTCTGCTATGCCCCTTAGATCGAAATTATTGATTGGGTGAAAGCCTCTGCTATGACCCTAGGGCTAAAAATGCTCGGAAAAACGACTAAGGGTGAAAGCCTCTGCTATGCCCCTTAGATCGAAATTATTGATTGGGTGAAAGCCTCTGCTATGACCCTAGGGCTAAAAATGCTCGGAAAAACGACTAAGGGTGAAAGCCTCTGCTATGCCCCTTAGATCGAAATTATTGATTGGGTGAAAGCCTCTGCTATGACCCTAGGGCTAAAAATGCTCGGAAAAACGACTAAGGGTGAAAGCCTCTGCTATGCCCCTTAGATCGAAATCATTATCCTTGATCAACAGGGATCAATCAACATTCTATTCTATTATTTCTCCATGATTACTCGATCGTCTAAGGTTAACAGCCATCTTTACAACGCTTAAATCAAAGCTATTATTCAAAATCGATCGACACCCTATTCGAATATTACATCATGGTTATTTGCCCAAGTTAGAGAACTTGGCCCTTCAGATTAAAATTGTTACTTGAAGGTCATTTTGTATTCTTCTATTTTGATATCTTAATTATTTCACGGGGGATTAAAAGTCTCCTACAAGTTATACTCAAAATCGAGGAATATCGATTATCATCTATCATCTAAATATTTATCAAAGTAAATAAAGAATGGCACTCGATCATATTTTGGAGGCAGAAGAAATCGATGCTCTATAACAGCATACAAAAGCAATTTTACGGAATAACACGTATGACGAGAAAAATAAATGTCTTATTGATGACATTACAAGCAAAGTTTGAAATTACAATGGCAAGAAAAAATCGGACAAAGACAAGGCTTTACATTTTACGTAACCCTATTACAAATCAACCCTACGCTAGAAGTTTCTCGTGATCAAAGGAAGAAGTCGAGGCTGGGCTAACACTTCCACCCTTCATCCTTCACTTCCTCGGTACTTGCTCCACGCCGGGCCAGATCGAGAGAAAGCAAGGCAACCCCTAGAGAAATTATTCCACGCAATCTCGAAGGCAACATTCTTCAAGAAATATCTTGAAGAAGTAGAGATCGAGTGCAGGAAAACTCCTCCAGCAGTAGACCCACTATCCCGACTGGATAGAGATCAGAGTACAGGAAGTCGAGCCCGCCTCAAAGACTTGGAATCAAAGAGAGCAGGTCGCCTGCCGGTACCCCAGTCGCAATTATTTTCGCCTGTCGATACCCTAGTCGAAATAAGTAGCCATCAGGAGATAAGCGAAATTTATAAACAGTTCGAAGAAGAACCTCGAACAGTTCAATCGGAGATAGCAAACGGAGCATGATGGCTAGGAAAAGTAAAATCTCAATCATAGAACCGATCAGAAATGTTACTGGAATATGAAATTCAAAGGTAACTACGGATCTATATATAGCGAAAGGAATAGGCAATTAACGACCCAGATTTGATGATACTAACGGCTGAGATATAAGCAGTAAATGCGCCGACCGTTACGAATCCCGAAAATGCAGAAACTGTTTTGGGAAAAAAAAGCGAAGAAAATGTCAAATTTGTTCCACTCGAGTTCATCTTATCCGAATTCATCATAGTCTCAGTTCCAATCATCAAAGAAAAATCATAAAGAAATCCAAATGAAGGCATGATCAAAGGAAGAACAAATAAGAGGAGCATGCGATTCGAGAAGAAAGCAAATTGTTACAAGCCATAGAAAATAAAAATATCTGAAAATTATTCAGGATAGCACAAATAAAAACAGTATACTACGAGTTCGGGTAAATAAGAGACAACATCTAAACAAGTTTATTGTCAGAAAGAATCTTTCGAAGCTCAGCATTGCGAGCCTCACATCCTGCTTCAAATCCACGATCATAAGCCTCCTTTTCTCGACGTGTGAAATTTTGTTTCTCCTGCTCATGGAGGATCTTCAGTTTTTCGAGTTTCTCATTCAGCTGCTTATGGATCTCCTCTCCATGATCGTTTGCCTTCTTCTCCTTCTCTAAAGCAAGCTTCTCTGCGAGGACACGGTCGAACTCGATTTTCTTCTCTTCCAGCTCGAGAGAAATAGCAGCGCGCTGGTTGATCTCCCGCTCAGCAAACGTTTTAAGCTCAATGAAGTCTTGTCCGGCCTGTTAAAAAGGATCATCAGCGCTAAAAAAAAAAAAAAAAAAAAAATGGGAAAAAGGTAGAATAAATAAATGTACACCTGAAAAAGGAAGTGCTGCCCAGACTCGAACAACTCTTCTATGTTTCTCTCTTTGGACGTGTTTCTTTCCTTGGGTATATCAGTCTCTGAAGAAGTAAAGGTATCTTGCAACAAGTTACCCATGGGATCAACCTTAGAAGGAGATCCATCTTTCAACTCCTCGTGCAGGGAAGAAGCAACCTTTTGAGGAGAGGAATCGGCAAAGGATCGGGGAGGATTATCAATTCCTAATGCTTCAGCGGAAGCCCCCCCACCAGTCTCTGACTTGGACTTTTTGTTGGGATTCCCTGAGGGAGGAACGATCGAAGCATCGGAGGATGACTTGCCACCAATAGCAAGATTTTGCAAAGCCTCAATGGGCGTAACCCCATCGGAATAAGGCCTCTTATTCGAAGAGGGAACAGGAGTCTTTTCTAGGACACGATCCTCAGTCTTAGAATCAATCACTTTCGGGGAGGAACCTCCAAGCTCAGCCTCGAGCTCTTCGTCCAAAATGGACTTGCTGGAGCTACCCTTGTTCTGCTTCGAGGAAGTACCCTTCTCTTTCGTATTTTCCCCACCTTTAGGTGCTTTTGGGGAAGAGGCGGAAGTCTTAGAAGAAGATTTGGAGGGTTTGGCCTCCTTGTCAGCCTTTTGCTCTTTATTCGACTTCTTATTTTTCGAACCACCAAATAGCGACCTGGGATCGATAGTTTTGCCTAACACGTTTTCCATGATGAGTGAATTTGGATCAATTGCTCGGATCTTTACCCGCAGGAAGCTCAAAGAATGCAGAAAATTTTGGGAGAGCTCCGATCTCAATAAGCAAAGATGTCGTGTGAATAGTGATAAGAGATCCTAATATTTATAGACGCTATGCACTACGATTGAGATAATGAATCGACGCGACCATGGAGAGAAATCCCACTCGGATAAACGAAGTTCGAGCAGAAAGTATGAAAAATAATCGATATTTATGAAGTTAGAATTCATGAGTTACACGAATCAAATCAAGAAATATAAAGTTAACTCGTTTACAAAATTGGGTTGCATGAGTAAATACAATTGATTCCTAACTAAAAAACCTTGAATCGCCCCCTCCGGCTTACTCAACCCCAGTAACTCGCTAAATTGAAGATCAGACGATATATATATTTGAAGCTCGATAATTACCCAGCTTGATCGAAAGATTGACCGTCTCCCTTATCCGGGGCATTGCCTATATTGACATCTTTGTTTTCCTCTCCGGACGCGTTAGGAGGATCGTCACAGGAGTACTCGAGCACATCAGGGTTAGGCATCGGAATACCATACTCCTCGACTAAGGATGCAAAGCGATGTTCTTGCCAGTTAGTATTCGCCTTGGGAAGAGAAGAAGTTTTATAAGCCTTCCCTTCAGCGTTTTTGAAAGGGTCCATATACTTGAAATATTCCTCCATGTCGTCCGGAATTTTCTCGGCCGCGACCAATTGTTGAACCCCTTTATAAAAGATCGTCTGAAGAATTTCTCCCGTTTTTCTTTGAACTAAAGGATCTAAGACAGGAGATTCCAAGAATTCTCGTATGGCAGGGATCTTGGCTTCTTCCCGACCTTGGGCATATGCACGCTCGGAGTCTTGCTTCGCCAAATCGAGTTCTATCTTTATTTTCTTTAGCTCCTCCTCAAGGGCACTTCTCTCTTTAACGGACGCAAGCAAGTCCTCTTCTAATGAGGAAGAACGTTTCGTATTAGCTTTCTCGAGCTCCTTCTTTACTTGGGATAGCTCCCGCTGGCTTTCTACTAACTGAGCTCGAAGAGTTTGGTTATCAACGAGAATTTGAGCACACGCATCGTGAGCATCCTGCGATTCCTGCTCCAGTAACGCCAAACGATATGATTGAAGGGCGAACAAATCCCCGACCTACAAGACATTTTCAAATGTCAATAAAGCTAGAGATTCTAAAGAAAAAAAAGGGGAGAAAAGGCAATCACCTCGTGATATGTTCGGGAGAAGTCACTCAAAACCTCAAAATCACCTTTGACGGTGTGAAGCAACATATCCCGCTTGAACCGACCAGCCATAAAAATCCTAGCGGCCTTGTCAAATTCGTTCTCCCCACCCGCGTCCGGATCGGTCAGAATGGTGCCATCTTCAGGGTATCCAGCAGCTCTGCTACCTCGAAGATGCTCTTCCATAAAGTCTGCCACGTCAGGCTCCGACCTACCTTCTCGACATGGAACAGAGTCAGTTTTCGCACCAAAAGGTTTTACCCTCCTTGAGGGCCCGGGGTTTCCAGCATTTCTTTTTCGACTTAGGAGCTTCTCATACTCCTGGACGCCCTGAATTCGATTCCAAGAGTGCTGGCTATAGCCAACTGATGAAAGAACGGAAGTATCAGGGGAAAACAGAGCTCGGAGTGGTCCGGCAGAGGCGAAATTCAAGGAACTCATAGTACCAACGCCTCTCAGATCGGGAATTGCGACCGGAACGATAACTGAATCTCCGCCCGAGTTACTGGTACCTACTCTATTTCCGGAAGTACGAGGTAAAGGATCGAGATAAAATGGTTTATCTTCAATCGGACTGGCAGCGGATACTCTGAATTCCTCAACAACTCGACCTACAGGGATAATACAATTCGGGCATGGGATTAAACAAGAAACACTATTCGATAAAACCTTAAAGTAGATGAGATAAATAAACATACTCAAAGAAAGAGTGGCGAAGGGCGGATCACTAGAGATTGGCAGGTTATTGGTCCGCATAACGGATCCTTCGGAAATTCGACCGGGAAATTTAATCGCCGGGGCAGGATAATCGCAGTGGCTCAACCCAGCCAGTCGCAAAACGCCTTCTTGAACCAAGTACCTAGTTTGATAAGGGTTAGACTCCAATCGCCCCAGGAGTTCATCAGAAAGACGATGGCTAAGTTTTTCTTTTATTTTGCGAGAACCGTATGTCCAAGTATTTGCGCCGTCCCATCGATAAGGTCTCGTTTTCGAACTACCCTCTGAAATAGGAACGTCAGGGCCCTTCACGAAAAAGAATCTCCTCTTCCAACCTAAAGTTTTCTTTGTTGTTATTTTTGTAAGAAAAGGCCGTTTAGACCTTGGACGAACAGACACAAAGCCTACGTTCGAACCTTTGCAGGGATCCATTCGGAATATCTGCCAAAAGTTGCTAAAGGAAGCTTCTTCTCCTTTTGCCTCCATAAGAGTGCAAAACGCTAGTATATATGCAACGGAGTGCGGGAGAAGCTGAGCCGGGGAAAGCGAAAAGAAATTCAAAACATTTCTGATAAGAGGAGCGAACGGGATACGCAAGCCACAGGAAAGTTGTCCCTCATAAAAGGCTTGACATCCAGCGGGAGGCTCAGTGGCACGTTCGGTGTAAGAAGGAACGATAATCGAAAAACCTTTGGGAAGGAATTTTCCAAAATCCGCCTCAAGACGAGCGTGATCTTTTTTCGAAAAACAACAGGAAGTTTCACTAGCAGGAAGTTCTGACTTACCCGAGATGACGGCTTGTGGGGTTTGCGTATGTTCAAAAATCCTGACAAAAGCACCTTCGCCGATACTACGTTTGTCGACCTCATTCTCTTCGAGATCCTCGCTCGGATCGTCGTCTTCGCCGTCTTGATGAAATTCCCCATCTTCAAAGTCATCTACAAGCTTAAACAAGGGATCAGATTCTTGGTTCTCCTCATCCTTTTTCTTGCCTTTCGCGCTTCTAGAGCTCGACATAATGGATTAAGAAATAAGTATACAGGAGGCAAACGCTGTTTCGAGTTTAAACACTTCGAGTTCAAGAAAGTTGCTATATGTAAATATTTTTCAACGAAGTCAACATATATATATATACGGGGTTAAAAAGGTAAAATTGCAAAGAGGTCCCCGAGTAACCGCGACGGTTGAACTTACCAAGGGTAAAAGCTTAGGGTCATCCCTCTCAGAATTGCCTTTTTGATCCTTCATTCCCTAGAGTTGCGGAATATGTCCTTGCAATTTATCTCTAAGATTCTCAGAAGCCCTCCTGGTTATAATCGGAAATTCTGGAAAGCATTCATCAAGGGATCGAACAACGCAACATGAAACCGAAAGGGGTATTACTATTTCAACATCCCCCGACGAGGGTAATTTCAGAGCGCGCCAAAGTATGCTTCTTATATATGCACTCTTTTTCCCTAACTCGGTTTTTATCCCAATGGGTTTTTCCGAGTCAGGTTTTTAACGAGGCATATCCTAAAGACATACTGAGCGGCTCGTCTCATTGTAGCATGGAACGTACTTTGTACTTCTTCGAGCGCTTACTTCGCTTCACACTCGAGAAGTGGGGGAGTATTGATGAGGGGTAATTCAGATCCCCTGTTTTTAGCCTCAACACGATTCGAATAGCTATGAACCCTGTCGCCAGGGACCAAAAGATGAACCAAAGCACGAAAATGATTGTTCCGAGCTCATAAGGTCGCCATAGATCGAAGGACACTGTTGGGCCGAGCCCAGGCCCAAGCCCTCTAATTTGGCTATAAATACTCCATGCATTTATTACACTGGGGACGACTTCCAAGACACTCCAACCTTGAGACTGCAGCTCGAGTTTACTGGAGAATATTAGTATAGGTTTTCTCATACATATTTCACCCTCTAGCTTGTACGGCATCCAATAATGCTCGAATAGGACCTTTGAATATTTGTACTTGTACTCATTCAATTCGAATACAACTACTTTGATCTTTACTTCATTTATTTATTGTCATATTGTTCTACATCCCACCCTTGATCGAACCAACGAAACCACGTAAGATCACCCTTAGATTAAAATTATAAATTTCAGGGGTGAAAGCTGTTGCTACGACCCTTAGGTGAAAGTTGTTGTTATGACCATCGAAAATTGACGAAGGGTGAAAGTCGTTGCTATGCCCCTTAAATCAAAATTATAAATTTCAGGGGTGAAAGCTATTGCTACGACCCTTAGGTGAAAGCCGTTGCTATGCCTCTTAGATCGGAATTGCAAGCAGATCATCGATCATTAAATCAGAATTTTTCTCGGTTATGTTTGATAATTTGATCTCCCATATAATCTTATCAGCCATTGGCGTTATAACACTTGATTAATCACTCTTGGTCGATTAGTTATCAAGTTATGAGGTTACTTAATCCTCGGTCTATTTCTAATATGTATCCGATTGAGTACTTCGAGCTCCAAGGCATTTGATAATAAAGTAAAGTATGAAAGGAGGATTGAATGAAGTTTTATTGATAAACCTTTACAAATAATTACAGATGCAGTTTACAATCGTGGAATTCGAACGAAAAGTTTAATTACAAGCTCGAAGATTGAGCTATAACAAATTATAAAGCCTACGCTAAAGGTCTCTGGGCGACAAATTATAAGTACTAGTCTTCGATCAAGCCAATTCCATACTCCGAAGTAAGGCAATTTGTAATATCGGATGAGATGTCGGAGTTCGGTGATACAAACACTCCTATGTTAATTCTATGATCGATGGAACATCGGCCAATAGTCTTGTTAACAAACCAAATATTCAATACAATTTAATGATAATGGTTTGCCGAGGCTCCAGGATCGAATTATATTTCAAAGCATATGATGCCCCGATCACTGCTAAAATTTTGTTCTCGAACGACAGATATTCAAATGTTCAAGTTAACTATCGAAGTTAATTGCATTCAATTATGTTCGATTTATTCGTTCAAATTGGCTATTTTCGAAGATCGGCGTGATTATCATTCAAACAAATAAGGCAAAGAACATACAACAAGAATTAAACGAGAAACAACTTTTCATTATTCTTCCGAACGGTTACAAATGATTCATCAAATACAATGATGAAATTCGAGCTAAAAAAAAGAGTACATTCATTCCTATCCTACTACAAATTCTATGAATAAGCTAAGCAGCTTCGATCCACTAGCGTCAGCACAAGATACGGAGGTCGAACGTGTCGCGATCACTCGCCACATGGCGCACACCCTCGATCCATCTACGGAGCAGAGTAAAACGAGATCGGATTCCATCTCCAGGACTCTTAGCCGATCTAAGATCTTCATTCGTGAACAATGATTGCTATCCCCAATCTATGTAGCAACCATTGATCACATCTTTACCCGATCCAAGACATTGGGAAACAACCCCAGCGGAATTACTCCAAACAATCTTGGAGGCACCATTCTTCAAGAAAATCCTTGAAAAATTTGATGCTCGAGATGGTAAGGGCCTCTACCAGGGTCGATCACGATACGATCAGGAACAGCGTCAGTAGACCGGAATTCTAACCCGTCTCAGGTATTGGATACCCAAGAAAGCAGGTTGCCTGCCGATATCCTAAGCGCTGGAATTTTTGCCTGTCGATATTCTAAGCGAATTAAAATCGCTCATATTCGTGTCAAAGAATGTTCGAAGTCTAAACTCAAAAAGTTGGGTCAACAAGGAAAAGGTTTCGATCATCATGATCGGATTAAAATAATGAATGAGTTGAAAAGAAAGTGGACAAACTTAAAAATGTCAAGGAAGACCCCTTTTATAGAAAAAGTGGCACATGTTTCAACGGTTGTGATTCGTTAAGATGGACGAACGAGATTCAGAGACTGTTCCTTTTCCCGAGGAATTAGGAAGTGTTTGGCAGAAGAGATTATACGGATGTTGATTTATTAACGGATCAATTAGTAATTTGACTTGTAATCTCACGCGGGCTCGAAGATTTACGATCCAAGCATTTGTTCGTTCAACAAATACCTAAATCGAGAAGTCTTGTTTTTCATCAATACTACTACCTACGGTCGACGAATTGAATACTTCTATTTTTTTGTGGAAGCATGCTCGATAAAGAAGATATATAGTAAAAGCAGCAGAAGCCGATCATAACTCGAATTCAAATAAAAACAGTAAGGAAAATTATCCAGGATTATTACAGGCAGAAAGAGCAAATATTACAGTCATTCTCAAATTACAACAGGCTGGCTAAGAATGATTGAAAATCTAGAGAAGCTTATTGTCGGAGATTATCTTCCGAACTTTCTCACTACGGGCAATATAACCTTGTTGATAAGCGTCCTTCTAACGGCGCTCCCAATCTTTCTTTTATTGCTCGAAAAGGAATTTAAGATCCTCGAGCTCTTTCCCCAACTGTTGATAGATTTCTTTACCTTTATCCTTGGCGGCATTTTCTTTCTCCACAACTATTTTCTCCTTGAGCGCCCTAATAGCCTCAAGAGCACGCTTCAGCTCGGTTTCTTTCTTCTCCAGCTCCAAAGTGAGAGCAGCCCGTTGTGTGGCCTCCCGTTCGGCCAATTGTCTGAGTTCGAGGAACTCCTTCTCAGCCTATTTACAAGTAAATCGAACAGATGAGGCTGTAAAAAAAACCAGAAAATAACAACAAACTTTTCGAACCTGGGAAAGAAAATTCGACCCCAGCTGGAACAGTTGCAAGGGAGTTTTCTCCATTGGTGGATTTAGATAGCCTGCAGAAGGCTCGGAGCAACTTCATCAAACTTCTCCTCATAATGAGGATCTTCTTTAGAACCTACCGGAGTAAAGGAGATGTCCTTCGGAACTGAAGAAATGGGTGGTTGATCAGAAGGGATCGACCTTAGGGACCTCTATAGTACCCTGGCCCGGAGCGATATTAGCCTTAAGTGGTGCATTTTTCTCAGTAGCAATCGTTTTGGCTTTCTTGCTCGGCCCTCCATCCTTGGAATTGATCACAGAAGCAATAGTCAGAGGCTTATTCTCATTCAAAAGTTTTTGGAGAGTCTCAGTCGGAGTGATCCCTTCAGGAAAAGGTCTTTTGCTCGAAGATTCGGTTTCCCCCTGTCTAATCAAAGCCCGTTTGGAGATGTCCAAGGGTTTTACAGGAGAACCTTCTGGTTCAGGATCGGATTCTTCCTTCGATAATGTTACGCTCCAAATACGAGTGCGTAAACACGCAAGTATACGGTCGTTACAAGTAATAAAGTAGTAAGGAGTGTCGAACCCACGAGGAATTGTTCAATTAATTACCAACTAACGTCTTGTTACTTCGACTTAGATTTGTAAGTTGAGTATGGTGAAGTGATGGTGGTTTTGATATTTAAAGCTATGGTAAGGTGATTATTAAACTAACACTTGACTTAACAATATGTAAAGGCTTCAAGGATTTTACGTCACCTAGTTCGATTCAAGACAAACGACTCAACAATTGACAACTACACTTATGCTTGTTGTTCAAGATTTCATAAAATATTCATACGTATCTTCCGATATCGTACGAACCTACCAAAGTAGACTAATCCAATTTATGTCTAAAAGGATTAAACCTAAGTGATGCATTAACTCCAAACCTTGTTAGAACATGAAATGGCCTAGGTATATTCCTATCCTAAAATCAAATCACAACCTAGTTTTACAATCTAATCTTTAATCCACTATGCCTAGCAATTAAAGATCAATTCATTTCATCTTATGGTTGATCTTACCACAAGTTGACAAAAGCTCAAACTAATTTAACAAACACTTGTATACAAGCATAGCAACAATCATTAACTCATCATTTAATCAAGAATCAAGAACCAAACATAGGATCAATAAAAACATAGAATAAAGAAAATTAGCTACTCATATTAATCAATACCATATTCATTACATTAAACAAAGTCATAAGTGTAAATGAACAAAGTAAGAAAGATAGAGTAAGCTTAGGTGATGAAGTCAATATCAACTTCTTCTTCAAGCCCTTGTTGTTCTTTGGGGAGTCCAAGTGAAGTTCTTCTTTCAAAAGTGCCAAACAAAGCTTTTCTTCCTTTGGAGGCAAGATGTAAAGTGAAGTATATGAAGTTGTGGAATGATTCCACCTTTAACTCCTAACCTAGAGGAACAACAAGTTCCTCATGCCTAAGTTACCCTCCAAACTAAGCAACTAAGGCCAAAAAGTCCCCCAAGATGCCTAAAAATACAAGTGGGATCAAAGGGGGATAATACCAAAAGCCCCCTGCCTTTCCCGCAGCAAAAAATCTGCTGGTAGCAGTGACCTCGCCGCGGCGAGGTCCAACCTCGCCGCGGCGAGGTTTAGGCCGTAGGTTCCTGCAAATTTTCTGCTCTGCCGCAATTTCTTCCGAGCAGCATATCTTTTGATTCCGAACTCCGAATCCGGATCCGTAAAGTCCGTAGGGTAGCTAACTCACTCATCTATAACATATCCAAAATTCAGCTCATTTGGATCATCCATGAAATATTTATGCATGTTCTAGTGAGCAGCTATCTACATTCTTGTACAATTCGCTCCGGGTTCTAATTCCTTTGAAGCTCAAGCTTGACTTGCGGGGTGGGTAGAGCGACTCGCATCATTGATACGCAACTCCGAATCTCTCTATGATGTTAATACCTACAAACCACGGAGAAAACGATCAATACGAGAACAAAAACACAAAAGACGAACAAAGGCCAAACAAAGGGGCCAAAAACACAAAAGAAACGAAAACACGAGAAGACACACAAAAACTCGAATCAAAACAAGATGTTTTGGGCTTAAAGATATAGGTAATAACGACATTTTCATGGCGTTATCAATACCCCCAAACTTAAACACTTGCTCGTCCTCGAGCAAAGAAAACAGAACAAGAACAAAACAAACATACTTAAGATCGAAATGCTAAAACTTAACACTTTCAAATTATTCTTTAAACAAGCTCCACGTGTGTGTGTGATGACTTCGGCTAGATTCTATCTTAGGTGAATAATTTCCGATAGGTCAAAATCATCGGTTCTATTTTCATGGACTTCTAATGTTTAACAAAGAATCTCTCCTTACCGTAGATTACAAACTTAATGCTCAAATCACTTCACGGGACTAAGTTATAGGTAATTTAAGAGTGTTTTCCCTATTCTTGAATTAATTGACGATTTTAGCTCCTAACTCTTTTCTCACCACACTTGTTTTTACAATGAAACAAGGCACTTTGTGCTTTACAAGAATAATGCAATACGATACTAGCACTAATGGCGAACTCTGTGCAATTTTGCTTTTGTGGGCTACTAGCACCACTCTATTTTCTTCTTATACAACTTTTGCACTAAAAAAATGAGATAGAGTAATTACCAAAAATGATCAACGAATATTATCAATCGAAGGCTTAGCCTTTCTTTTCTCTCATAGAAGTGCGTACATTTTAGCAACTTCTCTACTCATTTCTTTTAAGAGTTAGATGTTCAAACGTTTTTCATTCTCGAAAAGGATTTACTCCCCCAAACTTAGGCCATTTATGCTCTTTTTACATTTAGATTCCAAGCTAAGGATTGGAGGGATTCTAAGTTAAGCAAAAGGAGTCCTAGAACCTATTATCGCTAAAGTTCGTTATCCACTTTAAATATTACCTAACCTTAGCCAATGTGCTTTGAACTTTGTAGAGCATGTTCAAATAATAATAAGAATTTGAAAAATTTTGGCGGGTCGACCTAGCATGCAACAAGCGCGACCTTACTCCCCCAAACTTAAAATGCACAATGTCCCCATTGTGTGAATTGAGAATGACGGAGTAAGGTACGACACGACAAAAAACTAGAACACAACAAAAACACAAGCAAAACAAAACGAAACGAAACAAAACGATAAACGAGCGAGCACGGCTCTAATTAATTCCAACAAGCAAACGTTATAAATTGAAACAAGTAAACATGCCAATATCTCTCAAGAGTTAATAACAAAACCAACACAAGACGAGAATATAATTAAAACATTGTAAGCTCAAATTAAACCGACGGGACTGCGTAAATTTAAATCCAACGTCCCTTTTCGTATGCATCCCGTGGTTGCTCCCGTCTTCAGTGGTTTAGTGCATTGAGGGCACGCTCCATTGCTTTTCCGTACTCTTCCCTTTTATTCCAAATGCGCAAAATTCCCCCAAACTTGTGTTGCAATCACACAACTTCAACAAACTAATACCCCGGCAACTCCACAATCGAAAACTAGCAAAGTTGGCAAAACTACTCTCACAAGCAATTTATCGAACACCTTGAGTGCACACCCAAAATTACTACTTCTCTTCAAAGTTTACAAGAACTTCAACCCAAAAAATTTTCAATACCAAACAGTTCAACACCGACACACCAATACCAATTAAGTCAAGCCACACTTACCTTTGGATCGTAATCGAAGAATTTTGCCTTTCGAACCCTTGAGTGTTGACTCCCATTTTTTTTGGTAAAGTATGATGGAAATGGAGGATTTTAGGGGTGAATTGGTGGCTTGTTTGTGGAATTTGGGAGACTATGTGATTGAGAGAGAAATTTATGTGAGTTTGGGAAGAGTTGAGTGAGTGAGCTTGAGAGATTGTGAGAGAGGGAAGAGAGTTTGTATGAGAAATTTAAAATGGTGAGTGAGTAGTGTAGTTTTTAAATTTTTTTTTTTTTTTTTTTGAAAAAAGTACAACTACTCACCTTACGACGTTCGCGAACCATGGTTCATTCGCTAGACCTCGCTCGATTTGTGCTTGTCAATCCTCAATCTTTCACCCGCGCTCATTTACCTACAACACAAAACGCAAAAACGACAACAAAAACAAAAACGAAAACAACACAAAACACAAAACAACAAAGGAAAAAGCAATAGGCTCGGGTTGCCTCCCGAGAAGCGCTTGTTTATAGTCGAAAGCTCGACTTGAAGCTTTCCTTTTCTTTTAGGGTGGCCAATAATCGAATAGGATCCCATCGGGATCAAGTATAAGCCCCGGCCTCCTCGCTTTTAAATTCGTCCCACGCTTTAATTTTTTCATTATACGGTCTTTTGGGACGGATTTGAACTTCATATCAAATCGGAAACTTTTATCTCCCGGTTCAAATCTCTTGTAATCTTTACCCATAATTATCCACGTTGCTTTGCTCGGGTGGATCCACTTGTCTTCTTTGGGGATAACCAAGTCCGCATAAGAATATTTGATGACCATTTGATCCGACCCTTCATCCATGATGAATTTATCTTCCTTTGCAAGCTCTTTCGATCCACCTTGTTCTTCCTCTCTGGTATGAAGCCCATTTGTTTCGAACATTTCACTCGATTCATTAAAACTTTCATTAGGAGCAACTGATTCAATTGTACTCGGCAAAGCTCCCGGGGGTCTTATGCTTAAAGCTTGTGAGATTTTCTCCATTTGTGTTTGAAGATCCCTTAATGTCCCCGAGTCTTCTTGCAACTGTATGGAAACCTCTTCCAACTGTTTGGAAACATCTTCCAACTGTTTGGAAACATCTTCCAACTTAGAATCATTGTCAACCATGTATTTGGTGGTGTGCTCCATGAACATAGTGAATGCTTCTTCCAAAGATGACTGTGCCACTACCGGAGGTTGAGAATATTCATGATAGTTAGGTTGGAGGAATGGGGTAGTCATCATCATATCCGGGTGTGGTCCACCTCCCCACTCATTATTTATGGGATAATACGGGCCATCTCCCCATTCAATATTGTAGCTATTGTAAGTGGGACTCGGCTCATAATGATTACCCACGTATGAATTCTCATATTGAAAATGAGTTGGAATCATTGGGCAACCGGCGATTGTGCTCTCCCCCATGCAATGCATACAATAACAAAGTGATCGTCCCTCGGTTGACCTTGGATAGCAATCATTGTAGGCCATCGTACCTAGGAAGACAAAGATCACAACGTAAATAACAAATCCAAGCTAAGATATACAAGAATATAAATTGGCAAACAATCGTTACAATTCCCCGGCAACGGCGCCAAAAACTTGTTACGCTCCAAATACGAGTGCGTAAACACGCAAGTATACGGTCGTTACAAGTAATAAAGTAGTAAGGAGTGTCGAACCCACGAGGAATTGTTCAATTAATTACCAACTAACGTCTTGTTACTTCGACTTAGATTTGTAAGTTGAGTATGGTGAAGTGATGGTGGTTTTGATATTTAAAGCTATGGTAAGGTGATTATTAAACTAACACTTGACTTAACAATATGTAAAGGCTTCTAGGATTTTACGTCACCTAGTTCGATTCAAGACAAACGACTCAACAATTGACAACTACACTTATGCTTGTTGTTCAAGATTTCATAAAATATTCATACGTATCTTCCGATATCGTACGAACCTACCAAAGTAGACTAATCCAATTTATGTCTAAAAGGATTAAACCTAAGTGATGCATTAACTCCAAACCTTGTTAGAACATGAAATGGCCTAGGTATATTCCTATCCTAAAATCAAATCACAACCTAGTTTTACAATCTAATCTTTAATCCACTATGCCTAGCAATTAAAGATCAATTCATTTCATCTTATGGTTGATCTTACCACAAGTTGACAAAAGCTCAAACTAATTTAACAAACACTTGTATACAAGCATAGCAACAATCATTAACTCATCATTTAATCAAGAATCAAGAACCAAACATAGGATCAATAAAAACATAGAATAAAGAAAATTAGCTACTCATATTAATCAATACCATATTCATTACATTAAACAAAGTCATAAGTGTAAATGAACAAAGTAAGAAAGATAGAGTAAGCTTAGGTGATGAAGTCAATATCAACTTCTTCTTCAAGCCCTTGTTGTTCTTTGGGGAGTCCAAGTGAAGTTCTTCTTTCAAAAGTGCCAAACAAAGCTTTTCTTCCTTTGGAGGCAAGATGTAAAGTGAAGTATATGAAGTTGTGGAATGATTCCACATTTAACTCCTAACCTAGAGGAACAACAAGTTCCTCATGCCTAAGTTACCCTCCAAACTAAGCAACTAAGGCCAAAAAGTCCCCCAAGATGCCTAAAAATACAAGTGGGATCAAAGGGGGATAATACCAAAAGCCCCCTGCCTTTCCCGCAGCAAAAAATCTGCTGGTAGCAGTGACCTCGCCGCGGCGAGGTTTAGGCCGTAGGTTCCTGCAAATTTTCTGCTCTGCCGCAATTTCTTCCGAGCAGCATATCTTTTGATTCCGAACTCCGAATCCGGATCCGTAAAGTCCGTAGGGTAGCTAACTCACTCATCTATAACATATCCAAAATTCAGCTCATTTGGATCATCCATGAAATATTTATGCATGTTCTAGTGAGCAGCTATCTACATTCTTGTACAATTCGCTCCGGGTTCTAATTCCTTTGAAGCTCAAGCTTGACTTGCGGGGTGGGTAGAGCGACTCGCATCATTGATACGCAACTCCGAATCTCTCTATGATGTTAATACCTACAAACCACGGAGAAAACGATCAATACGAGAACAAAAACACAAAAGACGAACAAAGGCCAAACAAAGGGGCCAAAAACACAAAAGAAACGAAAACACGAGAAGACACACAAAAACTCGAATCAAAACAAGATGTTTTGGGCTTAAAGATATAGGTAATAACGACATTTTCATGGCGTTATCAATACCCCCAAACTTAAACACTTGCTCGTCCTCGAGCAAAGAAAACAGAACAAGAACAAAACAAACATACTTAAGATCGAAATGCTAAAACTTAACACTTTCAAATTATTCTTTAAACAAGCTCCACGTGTGTGTGTGATGACTTCGGCTAGATTCTATCTTAGGTGAATAATTTCCGATAGGTCAAAATCATCGGTTCTATTTTCATGGACTTCTAATGTTTAACAAAGAATCTCTCCTTACCGTAGATTACAAACTTAATGCTCAAATCACTTCACGGGACTAAGTTATAGGTAATTTAAGAGTGTTTTCCCTATTCTTGAATTAATTGACGATTTTAGCTCCTAACTCTTTTCTCACCACACTTGTTTTTACAATGAAACAAGGCACTTTGTGCTTTACAAGAATAATGCAATACGATACTAGCACTAATGGCGAACTCTGTGCAATTTTGCTTTTGTGGGCTACTAGCACCACTCTATTTTCTTCTTATACAACTTTTGCACTAAAAAAATGAGATAGAGTAATTACCAAAAATGATCAACGAATATTATCAATCGAAGGCTTAGCCTTTCTTTTCTCTCATAGAAGTGCGTACATTTTAGCAACTTCTCTACTCATTTCTTTTAAGAGTTAGATGTTCAAACGTTTTTCATTCTCGAAAAGGATTTACTCCCCCAAACTTAGGCCATTTATGCTCTTTTTACATTTAGATTCCAAGCTAAGGATTGGAGGGATTCTAAGTTAAGCAAAAGGAGTCCTAGAACCTATTATCGCTAAAGTTCGTTATCCACTTTAAATATTACCTAACCTTAGCCAATGTGCTTTGAACTTTGTAGAGCATGTTCAAATAATAATAAGAATTTGAAAAATTTTGGCGGGTCGACCTAGCATGCAACAAGCGCGACCTTACTCCCCCAAACTTAAAATGCACAATGTCCCCATTGTGTGAATTGAGAATGACGGAGTAAGGTACGACACGACAAAAAACTAGAACACAACAAAAACACAAGCAAAACAAAACGAAACGAAACAAAACGATAAACGAGCGAGCACGGCTCTAATTAATTCCAACAAGCAAACGTTATAAATTGAAACAAGTAAACATGCCAATATCTCTCAAGAGTTAATAACAAAACCAACACAAGACGAGAATATAATTAAAACATTGTAAGCTCAAATTAAACCGACGGGACTGCGTAAATTTAAATCCAACGTCCCTTTTCGTATGCATCCCGTGGTTGCTCCCGTCTTCAGTGGTTTAGTGCATTGAGGGCACGCTCCATTGCTTTCCCGTACTCTTCCCTTTTATTCCAAATGCGCAAAATTCCCCCAAACTTGTGTTGCAATCACACAACTTCAACAAACTAATACCCCGGCAACTCCACAATCGAAAACTAGCAAAGTTGGCAAAACTACTCTCACAAGCAATTTATCGAACACCTTGAGTGCACACCCAAAATTACTACTTCTCTTCAAAGTTTACAAGAACTTCAACCCAAAAAATTTTCAATACCAAACAGTTCAACACCGACACACCAATACCAATTAAGTCAAGCCACACTTACCTTTGGATCGTAATCGAAGAATTTTGCCTTTCGAACCCTTGAGTGTTGACTCCCATTTTTTTTTGGTAAAGTATGATGGAAATGGAGGATTTTAGGGGTGAATTGGTGGCTTGTTTGTGGAATTTGGGAGACTATGTGATTGAGAGAGAAATTTATGTGAGTTTGGGAAGAGTTGAGTGAGTGAGCTTGAGAGATTGTGAGAGAGGGAAGAGAGTTTGTATGAGAAATTTAAAATGGTGAGTGAGTAGTGTAGTTTTTAAATTTTTTTTTTTTTTTTGAAAAAAGTACAACTACTCACCTTACGACGTTCGCGAACCATGGTTCATTCGCTAGACCTCGCTCGATTTGTGCTTGTCAATCCTCAATCTTTCACCCGCGCTCATTTACCTACAACACAAAACCAAAAACGACAAAGGAAAAAGCAATAGGCTCGGGTTGCCTCCCGAGAAGCGCTTGTTTATAGTCGAAAGCTCGACTTGAAGCTTTCCTTTTCTTTTAGGGTGGCCAATAATCGAATAGGATCCCATCGGGATCAAGTATAAGCCCCGGCCTCCTCGCTTTTAAATTCGTCCCACGCTTTAATTTTTTCATTATACGGTCTTTTGGGACGGATTTGAACTTCATATCAAATCGGAAACTTTTATCTCCCGGTTCAAATCTCTTGTAATCTTTACCCATAATTATCCACGTTGCTTTGCTCGGGTGGATCCACTTGTCTTCTTTGGGGATAACCAAGTCCGCATAAGAATATTTGATGACCATTTGATCCGACCCTTCATCCATGATGAATTTATCTTCCTTTGCAAGCTCTTTCGATCCACCTTGTTCTTCCTCTCTGGTATGAAGCCCATTTGTTTCGAACATTTCACTCGATTCATTAAAACTTTCATTAGGAGCAACTGATTCAATTGTACTCGGCAAAGCTCCCGGGGGTCTTATGCTTAAAGCTTGTGAGATTTTCTCCATTTGTGTTTGAAGATCCCTTAATGTCCCCGAGTCTTCTTGCAACTGTATGGAAACCTCTTCCAACTGTTTGGAAACATCTTCCAACTGTTTGGAAACATCTTCCAACTTAGAATCATTGTCAACCATGTATTTGGTGGTGTGCTCCATGAACATAGTGAATGCTTCTTCCAAAGATGACTGTGCCACTACCGGAGGTTGAGAATATTCATGATAGTTAGGTTGGAGGAATGGGGTAGTCATCATCATATCCGGGTGTGGTCCACCTCCCCACTCATTATTTATGGGATAATAGGGGCCATCTCCCCATTCAATATTGTAGCTATTGTAAGTGGAACTCGGCTCATAATGATTACCCACGTATGAATTCTCATATTGAAAATGAGTTGGAATCATTGGGCAACCGGCGATTGTGCTCTCCCCCATGCAATGCATACAATAACAAAGTGATCGTCCCTCGGTTGACCTTGGATAGCAATCATTGTAGGCCATCGTACCTAGGAAGACAAAGATCACAACGTAAATAACAAATCCAAGCTAAGATATACAAGAATATAAATTGGCAAACAATCGTTACAATTCCCCGGCAACGGCGCCAAAAACTTGTTACGCTCCAAATACGAGTGCGTAAACACGCAAGTATACGGTCGTTACAAGTAATAAAGTAGTAAGGAGTGTCGAACCCACGAGGAATTGTTCAATTAATTACCAACTAACGTCTTGTTACTTCGACTTAGATTTGTAAGTTGAGTATGGTGAAGTGATGGTGGTTTTGATATTAAAGCTATGGTAGGTGATTATTAAACTAACACTTGACTTAACAATATGTAAAGGCTTCTAGGATTTTACGTCACCTAGTTCGATTCAAGACAAACGACTCAACAATTGACAACTACACTTATGCTTGTTGTTCAAGATTTCATAAAATATTCATACGTATCTTCCGATATCGTACGAACCTACCAAAGTAGACTAATCCAATTTATGTCTAAAAGGATTAAACCTAAGTGATGCATTAACTCCAAACCTTGTTAGAACATGAAATGGCCTAGGTATATTCCTATCCTAAAATCAAATCACAACCTAGTTTTACAATCTAATCTTTAATCCACTATGCCTAGCAATTAAAGATCAATTCATTTCATCTTATGGTTGATCTTACCACAAGTTGACAAAAGCTCAAACTAATTTAACAAACACTTGTATACAAGCATAGCAACAATCATTAACTCATCATTTAATCAAGAATCAAGAACCAAACATAGGATCAATAAAAACATAGAATAAAGAAAATTAGCTACTCATATTAATCAATACCATATTCATTACATTAAACAAAGTCATAAGTGTAAATGAACAAAGTAAGAAAGATAGAGTAAGCTTAGGTGATGAAGTCAATATCAACTTCTTCTTCAAGCCCTTGTTGTTCTTTGGGGAGTCCAAGTGAAGTTCTTCTTTCAAAAGTGCCAAACAAAGCTTTTCTTCCTTTGGAGGCAAGATGTAAAGTGAAGTATATGAAGTTGTGGAATGATTCCACATTTAACTCCTAACCTAGAGGAACAACAAGTTCCTCATGCCTAAGTTACCCTCCAAACTAAGCAACTAAGGCCAAAAAGTCCCCCAAGATGCCTAAAAATACAAGTGGGATCAAAGGGGGATAATACCAAAAGCCCCCTGCCTTTCCCGCAGCAAAAAATCTGCTGGTAGCAGTGACCTCGCCGCGGCGAGGTCCAACCTCGCCGCGGCGAGGTTTAGGCCGTAGGTTCCTGCAAATTTTCTGCTCTGCCGCAATTTCTTCCGAGCAGCATATCTTTTGATTCCGAACTCCGAATCCGGATCCGTAAAGTCCGTAGGGTAGCTAACTCACTCATCTATAACATATCCAAAATTCAGCTCATTTGGATCATCCATGAAATATTTATGCATGTTCTAGTGAGCAGCTATCTACATTCTTGTACAATTCGCTCCGGGTTCTAATTCCTTTGAAGCTCAAGCTTGACTTGCGGGGTGGGTAGAGCGACTCGCATCATTGATACGCAACTCCGAATCTCTCTATGATGTTAATACCTACAAACCACGGAGAAAACGATCAATACGAGAATAAAAACACAAAAGACGAACAAAGGCCAAACAAAGGGGCCAAAAACACAAAAGAAACGAAAACACGAGAAGACACACAAAAACTCGAATCAAAACAAGATGTTTTGGGCTTAAAGATATAGGTAATAACGACATTTTCATGGCGTTATCAATACCCCCAAACTTAAACACTTGCTCGTCCTCGAGCAAAGAAAACAGAACAAGAACAAAACAAACATACTTAAGATCGAAATGCTAAAACTTAACACTTTCAAATTATTCTTTAAACAAGCTCCACGTGTGTGTGTGATGACTTCGGCTAGATTCTATCTTAGGTGAATAATTTCCGATAGGTCAAAATCATCGGTTCTATTTTCATGGACTTCTAATGTTTAACAAAGAATCTCTCCTTACCGTAGATTACAAACTTAATGCTCAAATCACTTCACGGGACTAAGTTATAGGTAATTTAAGAGTGTTTTCCCTATTCTTGAATTAATTGACGATTTTAGCTCCTAACTCTTTTCTCACCACACTTGTTTTTACAATGAAACAAGGCACTTTGTGCTTTACAAGAATAATGCAATACGATACTAGCACTAATGGCGAACTCTGTGCAATTTTGCTTTTGTGGGCTACTAGCACCACTCTATTTTCTTCTTATACAACTTTTGCACTAAAAAAATGAGATAGAGTAATTACCAAAAATGATCAACGAATATTATCAATCGAAGGCTTAGCCTTTCTTTTCTCTCATAGAAGTGCGTACATTTTAGCAACTTCTCTACTCATTTCTTTTAAGAGTTAGATGTTCAAACGTTTTTCATTCTCGAAAAGGATTTACTCCCCCAAACTTAGGCCATTTATGCCCTTTTTACATTTAGATTCCAAGCTAAGGATTGGAGGGATTCTAAGTTAAGCAAAAGGAGTCCTAGAACCTATTATCGCTAAAGTTCGTTATCCACTTTAAATATTACCTAACCTTAGCCAATGTGCTTTGAACTTTGTAGAGCATGTTCAAATAATAATAAGAATTTGAAAAATTTTGGCGGGTCGACCTAGCATGCAACAAGCGCGACCTTACTCCCCCAAACTTAAAATGCACAATGTCCCCATTGTGTGAATTGAGAATGACGGAGTAAGGTACGACACGACAAAAAACTAGAACACAACAAAAACACAAGCAAAACAAAACGAAACGAAACAAAACGATAAACGAGCGAGCACGGCTCTAATTAATTCCAACAAGCAAACGTTATAAATTGAAACAAGTAAACATGCCAATATCTCTCAAGAGTTAATAACAAAACCAACACAAGACGAGAATATAATTAAAACATTGTAAGCTCAAATTAAACCGACGGGACTGCGTAAATTTAAATCCAACGTCCCTTTTCGTATGCATCCCGTGGTTGCTCCCGTCTTCAGTGGTTTAGTGCATTGAGGGCACGCTCCATTGCTTTCCCGTACTCTTCCCTTTTATTCCAAATGCGCAAAATTCCCCCAAACTTGTGTTGCAATCACACAACTTCAACAAACTAATACCCCGGCAACTCCACAATCGAAAACTAGCAAAGTTGGCAAAACTACTCTCACAAGCAATTTATCGAACACCTTGAGTGCACACCCAAAATTACTACTTCTCTTCAAAGTTTACAAGAACTTCAACCCAAAAAATTTTCAATACCAAACAGTTCAACACCGACACACCAATACCAATTAAGTCAAGCCACACTTACCTTTGGATCGTAATCGAAGAATTTTGCCTTTCGAACCCTTGAGTGTTGACTCCCATTTTTTTTTGGTAAAGTATGATGGAAATGGAGGATTTTAGGGGTGAATTGGTGGCTTGTTTGTGGAATTTGGGAGACTATGTGATTGAGAGAGAAATTTATGTGAGTTTGGGAAGAGTTGAGTGAGTGAGCTTGAGAGATTGTGAGAGAGGGAAGAGAGTTTGTATGAGAAATTTAAAATGGTGAGTGAGTAGTGTAGTTTTTAAATTTTTTTTTTTTTTTTTTTTGAAAAAAGTACAACTACTCACCTTACGACGTTCGCGAACCATGGTTCATTCGCTAGACCTCGCTCGATTTGTGCTTGTCAATCCTCAATCTTTCACCCGCGCTCATTTACCTACAACACAAAACGCAAAAACGACAACAAAAACAAAAACGAAACAACACAAAACACAAAACAACAAAGGAAAAAGCAATAGGCTCGGGTTGCCTCCCGAGAAGCGCTTGTTTATAGTCGAAAGCTCGACTTGAAGCTTTCCTTTTCTTTTAGGGTGGCCAATAATCGAATAGGATCCCATCGGGATCAAGTATAAGCCCCGGCCTCCTCGCTTTTAAATTCGTCCCACGCTTTAATTTTTTCATTATACGGTCTTTTGGGACGGATTTGAACTTCATATCAAATCGGAAACTTTTATCTCCCGGTTCAAATCTCTTGTAATCTTTACCCATAATTATCCACGTTGCTTTGCTCGGGTGGATCCACTTGTCTTCTTTGGGATAACCAAGTCCGCATAAGAATATTTGATGACCATTTGATCCGACCCTTCATCCATGATGAATTTATCTTCCTTTGCAAGCTCTTTCGATCCACCTTGTTCTTCCTCTCTGGTATGAAGCCCATTTGTTTCGAACATTTCACTCGATTCATTAAAACTTTCATTAGGAGCAACTGATTCAATTGTACTCGGCAAAGCTCCCGGGGGTCTTATGCTTAAAGCTTGTGAGATTTTCTCCATTTGTGTTTGAAGATCCCTTAATGTCCCCGAGTCTTCTTGCAACTGTATGGAAACCTCTTCCAACTGTTTGGAAACATCTTCCAACTGTTTGGAAACATCTTCCAACTTAGAATCATTGTCAACCATGTATTTGGTGGTGTGCTCCATGAACATAGTGAATGCTTCTTCCAAAGATGACTGTGCCACTACCGGAGGTTGAGAATATTCATGATAGTTAGGTTGGAGGAATGGGGTAGTCATCATCATATCCGGGTGTGGTCCACCTCCCCACTCATTATTTATGGGATAATACGGGCCATCTCCCCATTCAATATTGTAGCTATTGTAAGTGGGACTCGGCTCATAATGATTACCCACGTATGAATTCTCATATTGAAAATGAGTTGGAATCATTGGGCAACCGGCGATTGTGCTCTCCCCCATGCAATGCATACAATAACAAAGTGATCGTCCCTCGGTTGACCTTGATAGCAATCATTGTAGGCCATCGTACCTAGGAAGACAAAGATCACAACGTAAATAACAAATCCAAGCTAAGATATACAAGAATATAAATTGGCAAACAATCGTTACAATTCCCCGGCAACGGCGCCAAAAACTTGTTACGCTCCAAATACGAGTGCGTAAACACGCAAGTATACGGTCGTTACAAGTAATAAAGTAGTAAGGAGTGTCGAACCCACGAGGAATTGTTCAATTAATTACCAACTAACGTCTTGTTACTTCGACTTAGATTTGTAAGTTGAGTATGGTGAAGTGATGGTGGTTTTGATATTAAAGCTATGGAAGGTGATTATTAAACTAACACTTGACTTAACAATATGTAAAGGCTTCTAGGATTTTACGTCACCTAGTTCGATTCAAGACAAACGACTCAACAATTGACAACTACACTTATGCTTGTTGTTCAAGATTTCATAAAATATTCATACGTATCTTCCGATATCGTACGAACCTACCAAAGTAGACTAATCCAATTTATGTCTAAAAGGATTAAACCTAAGTGATGCATTAACTCCAAACCTTGTTAGAACATGAAATGGCCTAGGTATATTCCTATCCTAAAATCAAATCACAACCTAGTTTTACAATCTAATCTTTAATCCACTATGCCTAGCAATTAAAGATCAATTCATTTCATCTATGGTTGATCTTACCACAAGTTGACAAAGCTCAAACTAATTTAACAAACACTTGTATACAAGCATAGCAACAATCATTAACTCATCATTTAATCAAGAATCAAGAACCAAACATAGGATCAATAAAAACATAGAATAAAGAAATTAGCTACTCATATTAATCAATACCATATTCATTACATTAAACAAAGTCATAAGTGTAAATGAACAAAGTAAGAAAGATAGAGTAAGCTTAGGTGATGAAGTCAATATCAACTTCTTCTTCAAGCCCTTGTTGTTCTTTGGGGAGTCCAAGTGAAGTTCTTCTTTCAAAAGTGCCAAACAAAGCTTTTCTTCCTTTGGAGGCAAGATGTAAAGTGAAGTATATGAAGTTGTGGAATGATTCCACATTTAACTCCTAACCTAGAGGAACAACAAGTTCCTCATGCCTAAGTTACCCTCTAAACTAAGCAACTAAGGCCAAAAAGTCCCCCAAGATGCCTAAAAATACAAGTGGGATCAAAGGGGGATAATACCAAAAGCCCCCTGCCTTTCCCGCAGCAAAAAATCTGCTGGTAGCAGTGACCTCGCCGCGGCGAGGTCCAACCTCGCCGCGGCGAGGTTTAGGCCGTAGGTTCCTGCAAATTTTCTGCTCTGCCGCAATTTCTTCCGAGCAGCATATCTTTTGATTCCGAACTCCGAATCCGGATCCGTAAAGTCCGTAGGGTAGATAACTCACTCATCTATAACATATCCAAAATTCAGCTCATTTGGATCATCCATGAAATATTTATGCATGTTCTAGTGAGCAGCTATCTACATTCTTGTACAATTCACTCCGGGTTCTAATTCCTTTGAAGCTCAAGCTTGACTTGCGGGGTGGGTAGAGCGACTCGCATCATTGATACGCAACTCCGAATCTCTCTATGATGTTAATACCTACAAACCACGGAGAAAACGATCAATACGAGAACAAAAACACAAAAGACGAACAAAGGCCAAACAAAGGGGCCAAAAACTCAAAAGAAACGAAAACACGAGAAGACACACAAAAACTCGAATCAAAACAAGATGTTTTGGGCTTAAAGATATAGGTAATAACGACATTTTCATGGCGTTATCAATACCCCCAAACTTAAACACTTGCTCGTCCTCGAGCAAAGAAAACAGAACAAGAACAAAACAAACATACTTAAGATCGAAATGCTAAAACTTAACACTTTCAAATTATTCTTTAAACAAGCTCCACGTGTGTGTGATGACTTCGGCTAGATTCTATCTTAGGTGAATAATTTCCGATAGGTCAAAATCATCGGTTCTATTTTCATGGACTTCTAATGTTTAACAAAGAATCTCTCCTTACCGTAGATTACAAACTTAATGCTCAAATCACTTCACGGGACTAAGTTATAGGTAATTTAAGAGTGTTTTCCCTATTCTTGAATTAATTGACGATTTTAGCTCCTAACTCTTTTCTCACCACACTTGTTTTTACAATGAAACAAGGCACTTTGTGCTTTACAAGAATAATGCAATACGATACTAGCACTAATGGCGAACTCTGTGCAATTTTGCTTTTGTGGGCTACTAGCACCACTCTATTTTCTTCTTATACAACTTTTGCACTAAAAAAATGAGATAGAGTAATTACCAAAAATGATCAACGAATATTATCAATCGAAGGCTTAGCCTTTCTTTTCTCTCATAGAAGTGCGTACATTTTAGCAACTTCTCTACTCATTTCTTTTAAGAGTTAGATGTTCAAACGTTTTTCATTCTCGAAAAGGATTTACTCCCCCAAACTTAGGCCATTTATGCTCTTTTTACATTTAGATTCCAAGCTAAGGATTGGAGGGATTCTAAGTTAAGCAAAAGGAGTCCTAGAACCTATTATCGCTAAAGTTCGTTATCCACTTTAAATATTACCTAACCTTAGCCAATGTGCTTTGAACTTTGTAGAGCATGTTCAAATAATAATAAGAATTTGAAAAATTTTGGCGGGTCGACCTAGCATGCAACAAGCGCGACCTTACTCCCCCAAACTTAAAATGCACAATGTCCCCATTGTGTGAATTGAGAATGACGGAGTAAGGTACGACACGACAAAAAACTAGAACACAACAAAAACACAAGCAAAACAAAACGAAACGAAACAAAACGATAAACGAGCGAGCACGGCTCTAATTAAGTCCAACAAGCAAACGTTATAAATTGAAACAAGTAAACATGCCAATATCTCTCAAGAGTTAATAACAAAACCAACACAAGACGAGAATATAATTAAAACATTGTAAGCTCAAATTAAACCGACGGGACTGCGTAAATTTAAATCCAACGTCCCTTTTCGTATGCATCCCGTGGTTGCTCCCGTCTTCAGTGGTTTAGTGCATTGAGGGCACGCTCCATTGCTTTCCCGTACTCTTCCCTTTTATTCCAAATGCGCAAAATTCCCCCAAACTTGTGTTGCAATCACACAACTTCAACAAACTAATACCCCGGCAACTCCACAATCGAAAACTAGCAAAGTTGGCAAAACTACTCTCACAAGCAATTTATCGAACACCTTGAGTGCACACCCAAAATTACTACTTCTCTTCAAAGTTTACAAGAACTTCAACCCAAAAAATTTTCAATACCAAACAGTTCAACACCGACACACCAATACCAATTAAGTCAAGCCACACTTACCTTTGGATCGTAATCGAAGAATTTTGCCTTTCGAACCCTTGAGTGTTGACTCCCATTTTTTTTTGGTAAAGTATGATGGAAATGGAGGATTTTAGGGGTGAATTGGTGGCTTGTTTGTGGAATTTGGGAGACTATGTGATTGAGAGAGAAATTTATGTGAGTTTGGGAAGAGTTGAGTGAGTGAGCTTGAGAGATTGTGAGAGAGGGAAGAGAGTTTGTATGAGAAATTTAAAATGGTGAGTGAGTAGTGTAGTTTTTAAATTTTTTTTTTTTTTTTTTTTGAAAAAAGTACAACTACTCACCTTACGACGTTCGCGAACCATGGTTCATTCGCTAGACCTCGCTCGATTTGTGCTTGTCAATCCTCAATCTTTCACCCGCGCTCATTTACCTACAACACAAAACGCAAAAACGACAACAAAAACAAAAACGAAAACAACACAAAACACAAAACAACAAAGGAAAAAGCAATAGGCTCGGGTTGCCTCCCGAGAAGCGCTTGTTTATAGTCGAAAGCTCGACTTGAAGCTTTCCTTTTCTTTTAGGGTGGCCAATAATCGAATAGGATCCCATCGGGATCAAGTATAAGCCCCGGCCTCCTCGCTTTTAAATTCGTCCCACGCTTTAATTTTTTCATTATACGGTCTTTTGGGACGGATTTGAACTTCATATCAAATCGGAAACTTTTATCTCCCGGTTCAAATCTCTTGTAATCTTTACCCATAATTATCCACGTTGCTTTGCTCGGGTGGATCCACTTGTCTTCTTTGGGGATAACCAAGTCCGCATAAGAATATTTGATGACCATTTGATCCGACCCTTCATCCATGATGAATTTATCTTCCTTTGCAAGCTCTTTCGATCCACCTTGTTCTTCCTCTCTGGTATGAAGCCCATTTGTTTCGAACATTTCACTCGATTCATTAAAACTTTCATTAGGAGCAACTGATTCAATTGTACTCGGCAAAGCTCCCGGGGGTCTTATGCTTAAAGCTTGTGAGATTTTCTCCATTTGTGTTTGAAGATCCCTTAATGTCCCCGAGTCTTCTTGCAACTGTATGGAAACCTCTTCCAACTGTTTGGAAACATCTTCCAACTGTTTGGAAACATCTTCCAACTTAGAATCATTGTCAACCATGTATTTGGTGGTGTGCTCCATGAACATAGTGAATGCTTCTTCCAAAGATGACTGTGCCACTACCGGAGGTTGAGAATATTCATGATAGTTAGGTTGGAGGAATGGGGTAGTCATCATCATATCCGGGTGTGGTCCACCTCCCCACTCATTATTTATGGGATAATACGGGCCATCTCCCCATTCAATATTGTAGCTATTGTAAGTGGGACTCGGCTCATAATGATTACCCACGTATGAATTCTCATATTGAAAATGAGTTGGAATCATTGGGCAACCGGCGATTGTGCTCTCCCCCATGCAATGCATACAATAACAAAGTGATCGTCCCTCGGTTGACCTTGGATAGCAATCATTGTAGGCCATCGTACCTAGGAAGACAAAGATCACAACGTAAATAACAAATCCAAGCTAAGATATACAAGAATATAAATTGGCAAACAATCGTTACAATTCCCCGGCAACGGCGCCAAAAACTTGTTACGCTCCAAATACGAGTGCGTAAACACGCAAGTATACGGTCGTTACAAGTAATAAAGTAGTAAGGAGTGTCGAACCCACGAGGAATTGTTCAATTAATTACCAACTAACGTCTTGTTACTTCGACTTAGATTTGTAAGTTGAGTATGGTGAAGTGATGGTGGTTTTGATATTTAAAGCTATGGTAAGGTGATTATTAAACTAACACTTGACTTAACAATATGTAAAGGCTTCTAGGATTTTACGTCACCTAGTTCGATTCAAGACAAACGACTCAACAATTGACAACTACACTTATGCTTGTTGTTCAAGATTTCATAAAATATTCATACGTATCTTCCGATATCGTACGAACCTACCAAAGTAGACTAATCCAATTTATGTCTAAAAGGATTAAACCTAAGTGATGCATTAACTCCAAACCTTGTTAGAACATGAAATGGCCTAGGTATATTCCTATCCTAAAATCAAATCACAACCTAGTTTTACAATCTAATCTTTAATCCACTATGCCTAGCAATTAAAGATCAATTCATTTCATCTTATGGTTGATCTTACCACAAGTTGACAAAAGCTCAAACTAATTTAACAAACACTTGTATACAAGCATAGCAACAATCATTAACTCATCATTTAATCAAGAATCAAGAACCAAACATAGGATCAATAAAAACATAGAATAAAGAAAATTAGCTACTCATATTAATCAATACCATATTCATTACATTAAACAAAGTCATAAGTGTAAATGAACAAAGTAAGAAAGATAGAGTAAGCTTAGGTGATGAAGTCAATATCAACTTCTTCTTCAAGCCCTTGTTGTTCTTTGGGGAGTCCAAGTGAAGTTCTTCTTTCAAAAGTGCCAAACAAAGCTTTTCTTCCTTTGGAGGCAAGATGTAAAGTGAAGTATATGAAGTTGTGGAATGATTCCACATTTAACTCCTAACCTAGAGGAACAACAAGTTCCTCATGCCTAAGTTACCCTCCAAACTAAGCAACTAAGGCCAAAAAGTCCCCCAAGATGCCTAAAAATACAAGTGGGATCAAAGGGGGATAATACCAAAAGCCCCCTGCCTTTCCCGCAGCAAAAAATCTGCTGGTAGCAGTGACCTCGCCGCGGCGAGGTTTAGGCCGTAGGTTCCTGCAAATTTTCTGCTCTGCCGCAATTTCTTCCGAGCAGCATATCTTTTGATTCCGAACTCCGAATCCGGATCCGTAAAGTCCGTAGGGTAGCTAACTCACTCATCTATAACATATCCAAAATTCAGCTCATTTGGATCATCCATGAAATATTTATGCATGTTCTAGTGAGCAGCTATCTACATTCTTGTACAATTCGCTCCGGGTTCTAATTCCTTTGAAGCTCAAGCTTGACTTGCGGGGTGGGTAGAGCGACTCGCATCATTGATACGCAACTCCGAATCTCTCTATGATGTTAATACCTACAAACCACGGAGAAAACGATCAATACGAGAATAAAAACACAAAAGACGAACAAAGGCCAAACAAAGGGGCCAAAAACACAAAAGAAACGAAAACACGAGAAGACACACAAAAACTCGAATCAAAACAAGATGTTTTGGGCTTAAAGATATAGGTAATAACGACATTTTCATGGCGTTATCAATACCCCCAAACTTAAACACTTGCTCGTCCTCGAGCAAAGAAAACAGAACAAGAACAAAACAAACATACTTAAGATCGAAATGCTAAAACTTAACACTTTCAAATTATTCTTTAAACAAGCTCCACGTGTGTGTGTGATGACTTCGGCTAGATTCTATCTTAGGTGAATAATTTCCGATAGGTCAAAATCATCGGTTCTATTTTCATGGACTTCTAATGTTTAACAAAGAATCTCTCCTTACCGTAGATTACAAACTTAATGCTCAAATCACTTCACGGGACTAAGTTATAGGTAATTTAAGAGTGTTTTCCCTATTCTTGAATTAATTGACGATTTTAGCTCCTAACTCTTTTCTCACCACACTTGTTTTTACAATGAAACAAGGCACTTTGTGCTTTACAAGAATAATGCAATACGATACTAGCACTAATGGCGAACTCTGTGCAATTTTGCTTTTGTGGGCTACTAGCACCACTCTATTTTCTTCTTATACAACTTTTGCACTAAAAAAATGAGATAGAGTAATTACCAAAAATGATCAACGAATATTATCAATCGAAGGCTTAGCCTTTCTTTTCTCTCATAGAAGTGCGTACATTTTAGCAACTTCTCTACTCATTTCTTTTAAGAGTTAGATGTTCAAACGTTTTTCATTCTCGAAAAGGATTTACTCCCCCAAACTTAGGCCATTTATGCTCTTTTTACATTTAGATTCCAAGCTAAGGATTGGAGGGATTCTAAGTTAAGCAAAAGGAGTCCTAGAACCTATTATCGCTAAAGTTCGTTATCCACTTTAAATATTACCTAACCTTAGCCAATGTGCTTTGAACTTTGTAGAGCATGTTCAAATAATAATAAGAATTTGAAAAATTTTGGCGGGTCGACCTAGCATGCAACAAGCGCGACCTTACTCCCCCAAACTTAAAATGCACAATGTCCCCATTGTGTGAATTGAGAATGACGGAGTAAGGTACGACACGACAAAAAACTAGAACACAACAAAAACACAAGCAAAACAAAACGAAACGAAACAAAACGATAAACGAGCGAGCACGGCTCTAATTAATTCCAACAAGCAAACGTTATAAATTGAAACAAGTAAACATGCCAATATCTCTCAAGAGTTAATAACAAAACCAACACAAGACGAGAATATAATTAAAACATTGTAAGCTCAAATTAAACCGACGGGACTGCGTAAATTTAAATCCAACGTCCCTTTTCGTATGCATCCCGTGGTTGCTCCCGTCTTCAGTGGTTTAGTGCATTGAGGGCACGCTCCATTGCTTTCCCGTACTCTTCCCTTTTATTCCAAATGCGCAAAATTCCCCCAAACTTGTGTTGCAATCACACAACTTCAACAAACTAATACCCCGGCAACTCCACAATCGAAAACTAGCAAAGTTGGCAAAACTACTCTCACAAGCAATTTATCGAACACCTTGAGTGCACACCCAAAATTACTACTTCTCTTCAAAGTTTACAAGAACTTCAACCCAAAAAATTTTCAATACCAAACAGTTCAACACCGACACACCAATACCAATTAAGTCAAGCCACACTTACCTTTGGATCGTAATCGAAGAATTTTGCCTTTCGAACCCTTGAGTGTTGACTCCCATTTTTTTTTGGTAAAGTATGATGGAAATGGAGGATTTTAGGGGTGAATTGGTGGCTTGTTTGTGGAATTTGGGAGACTATGTGATTGAGAGAGAAATTTATGTGAGTTTGGGAAGAGTTGAGTGAGTGAGCTTGAGAGATTGTGAGAGAGGGAAGAGAGTTTGTATGAGAAATTTAAAATGGTGAGTGAGTAGTGTAGTTTTTAAATTTTTTTTTTTTTTTTTTTGAAAAAAGTACAACTACTCACCTTACGACGTTCGCGAACCATGGTTCATTCGCTAGACCTCGCTCGATTTGTGCTTGTCAATCCTCAATCTTTCACCCGCGCTCATTTACCTACAACACAAAACGCAAAAACGACAACAAAAACAAAAACGAAAACAACACAAAACACAAAACAACAAAGGAAAAAGCAATAGGCTCGGGTTGCCTCCCGAGAAGCGCTTGTTTATAGTCGAAAGCTCGACTTGAAGCTTTCCTTTTCTTTTAGGGTGGCCAATAATCGAATAGGATCCCATCGGGATCAAGTATAAGCCCCGGCCTCCTCGCTTTTAAATTCGTCCCACGCTTTAATTTTTTCATTATACGGTCTTTTGGGACGGATTTGAACTTCATATCAAATCGGAAACTTTTATCTCCCGGTTCAAATCTCTTGTAATCTTTACCCATAATTATCCACGTTGCTTTGCTCGGGTGGATCCACTTGTCTTCTTTGGGGATAACCAAGTCCGCATAAGAATATTTGATGACCATTTGATCCGACCCTTCATCCATGATGAATTTATCTTCCTTTGCAAGCTCTTTCGATCCACCTTGTTCTTCCTCTCTGGTATGAAGCCCATTTGTTTCGAACATTTCACTCGATTCATTAAAACTTTCATTAGGAGCAACTGATTCAATTGTACTCGGCAAAGCTCCCGGGGGTCTTATGCTTAAAGCTTGTGAGATTTTCTCCATTTGTGTTTGAAGATCCCTTAATGTCCCCGAGTCTTCTTGCAACTGTATGGAAACCTCTTCCAACTGTTTGGAAACATCTTCCAACTGTTTGGAAACATCTTCCAACTTAGAATCATTGTCAACCATGTATTTGGTGGTGTGCTCCATGAACATAGTGAATGCTTCTTCCAAAGATGACTGTGCCACTACCGGAGGTTGAGAATATTCATGATAGTTAGGTTGGAGGAATGGGGTAGTCATCATCATATCCGGGTGTGGTCCACCTCCCCACTCATTATTTATGGGATAATACGGGCCATCTCCCCATTCAATATTGTAGCTATTGTAAGTGGGACTCGGCTCATAATGATTACCCACGTATGAATTCTCATATTGAAAATGAGTTGGAATCATTGGGCAACCGGCGATTGTGCTCTCCCCCATGCAATGCATACAATAACAAAGTGATCGTCCCTCGGTTGACCTTGGATAGCAATCATTGTAGGCCATCGTACCTAGGAAGACAAAGATCACAACGTAAATAACAAATCCAAGCTAAGATATACAAGAATATAAATTGGCAAACAATCGTTACAATTCCCCGGCAACGGCGCCAAAAACTTGTTACGCTCCAAATACGAGTGCGTAAACACGCAAGTATACGGTCGTTACAAGTAATAAAGTAGTAAGGAGTGTCGAACCCACGAGGAATTGTTCAATTAATTACCAACTAACGTCTTGTTACTTCGACTTAGATTTGTAAGTTGAGTATGGTGAAGTGATGGTGGTTTTGATATTTAAAGCTATGGTAAGGTGATTATTAAACTAACACTTGACTTAACAATATGTAAAGGCTTCTAGGATTTTACGTCACCTAGTTCGATTCAAGACAAACGACTCAACAATTGACAACTACACTTATGCTTGTTGTTCAAGATTTCATAAAATATTCATACGTATCTTCCGATATCGTACGAACCTACCAAAGTAGACTAATCCAATTTATGTCTAAAAGGATTAAACCTAAGTGATGCATTAACTCCAAACCTTGTTAGAACATGAAATGGCCTAGGTATATTCCTATCCTAAAATCAAATCACAACCTAGTTTTACAATCTAATCTTTAATCCACTATGCCTAGCAATTAAAGATCAATTCATTTCATCTTATGGTTGATCTTACCACAAGTTGACAAAAGCTCAAACTAATTTAACAAACACTTGTATACAAGCATAGCAACAATCATTAACTCATCATTTAATCAAGAATCAAGAACCAAACATAGGATCAATAAAAACATAGAATAAAGAAAATTAGCTACTCATATTAATCAATACCATATTCATTACATTAAACAAAGTCATAAGTGTAAATGAACAAAGTAAGAAAGATAGAGTAAGCTTAGGTGATGAAGTCAATATCAACTTCTTCTTCAAGCCCTTGTTGTTCTTTGGGGAGTCCAAGTGAAGTTCTTCTTTCAAAAGTGCCAAACAAAGCTTTTCTTCCTTTGGAGGCAAGATGTAAAGTGAAGTATATGAAGTTGTGGAATGATTCCACCTTTAACTCCTAACCTAGAGGAACAACAAGTTCCTCATGCCTAAGTTACCCTCCAAACTAAGCAACTAAGGCCAAAAAGTCCCCCAAGATGCCTAAAAATACAAGTGGGATCAAAGGGGGATAATACCAAAAGCCCCCTGCCTTTCCCGCAGCAAAAAATCTGCTGGTAGCAGTGACCTCGCCGCGGCGAGGTCCAACCTCGCCGCGGCGAGGTTTAGGCCGTAGGTTCCTGCAAATTTTCTGCTCTGCCGCAATTTCTTCCGAGCAGCATATCTTTTGATTCCGAACTCCGAATCCGGATCCGTAAAGTCCGTAGGGTAGCTAACTCACTCATCTATAACATATCCAAATTTCAGCTCATTTGGATCATCCATGAAATATTTATGCATGTTCTAGTGAGCAGTTATCTACATTCTTTTACAATTCGCTCCGGGTTCTAATTCCTTTGAAGCTCAAGCTTGACTTGCGGGGTGGGTAGAGCGACTCGCATCATTGATACGCAACTCCGAATCTCTCTATGATGTTAATACCTACAAACCACGGAGAAAACGATCAATACGAGAACAAAAACACAAAAGACGAACAAAGGCCAAACAAAGGGGCCAAAAACACAAAAGAAACGAAAACACGAGAAGACACACAAAAACTCGAATCAAAACAAGATGTTTTGGGCTTAAAGATATAGGTAATAACGACATTTTCATGGCGTTATCAGATAACACAAACTTGGTGGCGAGGTTTCAATTTGATTTAGAGGAGGTATGTTTTTCTTTCTTATTATCCCCATTCCTAGAGGTTTTGGGGGATTTAGGATAACCCTTCATTGGTTTCTTCTCCATGTTCGATTTGGAGTCCTAGGAGGGACCCTTATTTTTGGCAACGCCTAAAAGAGATGAGGGGTCTATCGAGGAACCCAGTATTTTCTCCATAAGCTTCAAGATTAACTGAATGAGTTTGGTTAGAATTTTACTTGCCAATCCGAGAGCTCCGATCGCTATGAATTAGTTTGATTGAAAGATGGTTTGAAATGATCCTTGTATTTATAGCAGGAGTAAAACGTCTTTCTGTTTGGATTTGAATAGTCGCAACTCCCGAAGAAAATTCGAGCATACATACACGAAGAATTTATCGATAAATAGATTCGATCTTAAATCGAAAGGCTATATGATACTTACAATACTACAAAAGTACTAAAGAATACGCAAAGGGAGGTTGTATTCAAATTAATTCATTATAAAAATATAGCAAGTTATGAAGAATTATTCTACTTCTTCTTCTTCTTCATCATCGTCGTCGGAGTCACTATCGTCGGAATTGTCTTCATCACCGCTCGAGCTATCACTATCTTTATTGCTGTCTTCACCAGTATTATTACCAACTTCAGCAGGAGAGGGAGGTCGTTCTTCTTGAGTGTCGGAATCATTCTCATTATCGACCTCTTCCTCCACTTCAACCTCGCTCTCCAATTCCGAAAAAGTAGAAGCTTCGAGCGTGTCAGGGTTAGGCATAGGGACTCCGAACTCCTTGAGAAGAGGAGTAAACTCATGACTCTGTAAATCTCCAAGGTCAGTCGGAAGGGAAGAAGGCTTATAATCTTTACCAAAGATATTCTTGTAAGGGTCCATGTACGGAATATAGTCTGGAAGTTGGCCCGGGATCCGCCCAGCTGTTATCAACTGTTGAACACCTTTGAAGATAAAGGATTGATTGATAGGACCTGATCGCAGTCGAACAAGAGCATCGATGAATGGGGACCCTAAAAATTCCTTTATAGCGGGAAGCTTGGCCTCTTCTCGACTTTGATTGTATGAGCGCTCCGAATCCGCCTTCACTTGCGCTAACTCAGCTTTTAGGTTCTTACCTCGAGTTCGACTGCACTCTTCTCTCCGACCGCCACCACCAGATCCTCTTCAATCGCAGTTGTGAGCTTGCCACTCTTGGTCTCCTTAAGTTCTTTCTTGGTAGCGACGAGCTCTTTCTCCATTACCGACACCTTAGCTTCGGCCTTAGTTAACCGAACCGCCATTTGCGCATCTTCCCTCAAAATGCGTCTCAAAGCCCGATGGGCTTGGTCGGATTCTTCTTCGAATATGGCGAGTCGGTGGGCCTGATGAACGAATTTATCTCCAACCTACAAAAGAGGAAAATTACTTATGAAGGTTTATAGAAATCGAAATCGGAAATTATGAAGCAACAGATAACTCATACATCATGATAAGATCGGGCGAAGTCTCCGAGAGTCTGGAAGCCGTCCTTGAAGAAAAATTTAGTATTATCATCTCTAAAACGTCCAGACAAGAGTATTCGAATCGATTTATCTACCGAATGTTCCCCTCCAGGGCCAAGATCCGAATGAATGCTTCCATCCTCAGCATACCCGGCAGCCCGCGGACCTCGAAGATGATCTTCAATATAATCCGCTAAATCTGGCTTAGTTCTTCCAGGATGACATTCAACAGGGCCAGGATTTCGACCAAAAGGCCTAACTCTTCTCGATGATTCAGGAACGTCACTGTATCTCTTTCGAGCCATACGCTCCTCGATCAACTGTTGGGATTGAATTTGCTTAAGGGAGTAGTGGTTGTACCCAACTGCGTTAGGGTCGGCGGTGCTGATCGAAAAGATTGTCCGCAAACGACCAATATTTTCAGTTGGTAACGCACCTTCGATATCGATCCTGGGATTGCTCAGGGGCAAGGTCGGAATCATCACAGTAGAAGTGCTGGGACCGGCCATACCGATCTTCTTATCAGCCTTAGATTTTATCTGTTTTCGTGGTTGACCTTGGGTCTTTTTCGAAGAAGACGCCACAGTAGAGCCCGCTACAGACGTTCGAAACTGCTCAATGAGCTTAGCTGCACAAACAAAATAAAATAAGGATAACATAAAGAAAGAAAAGAAAATCAAGGATCAATATAAATACTTTCTTACAAAACGGAAGGGTGGCAACAAGCTTGAACCTCTGCAGGGACGGCCTCGGCAGATTGGACACCTTCTGGACGGGCTTCAACTTTGGGAGTATTTCCGAATGTAAAGGCGGGGGCAGGATAAGTACAGTTGCTAAGCCCGGCTAGCCGCAAAACTGGTTCTTGTGTTAATAACACAGATTGGTATGGGTCGGATACAAGGTTCTTCAAAAATTTCGAGGACAACAAAGGAGGAAGTTTCCCTTTGACGGATTGTTTGCCATAGGTCCAAGTCCTTTCCCCGTCCCAATCATACGGCTTCATCTCAGACGAAGCTTCCGAAACTGGAATATCTGGACCCCGAACGAAGAAGAACTCTTTTTTCCATCCTTTGGTGTTGCTTGATGTCTTAGCCGAAAGAATTGATCTATTCGACCTATGGGAAAAATACACAAAGCCAGCGTTCGAAGAAGTAGAGAGACTCATCTGGAAAATTTGCCAGAAGTTCTGGAAGGACGCCTCCTTCCCCTTAGCTTGCATCAGAGCACCGAATGCAACGATGTATGCGATTGAGTTCGGAAGAATTTGAGCAGGCGCAAGCGAGAAAACTCCCAGAATATCCTTGAGCAATGGAATGAAAGGAATACGTAACCCAAAGAGAAATTGCCTGCTATAGAAAGCTTGGCAACCCTTGGGAGGTTCGGTAACTCGTTGCCAAGAGGTAGGCACGACGATGGAAAAACCTTCAGGAAGATATTTTCCGAACTCAAGCTCCAATTTCGCTCTACGCTCTGGTGTGTTATAGATAGTTGGAGTCTGATCGGCTCTATGCTTTGTTCGAAGCAGGTTAGAACTACTTATGGGCTCTACCCATTTCTTTATAGTGACAACTATCTTGCCACCAACTTGATATTTCACGGTTTCATCTTCGCGAAGGGGTGAAAGTTCACCCCCGACCGTTTCATCTTCGAAAACCTCCTCCCCCGTGCTGGCTTCATCATCGCTCGAGCCGCGACGAACCTCTCCCTCCTCTATTTCGGAGTTCGACGCATCGCCAGAGTTTTCGGCCTGCTCATCCTCAAAAGCCTTATTCCTATCTACGAGCTCTAAAGGATCACTATCTGATCCTTCACCCTTTCTGGTTTTTCCTTTTCGATCTCGAGAAGAGGACATACTTTTAATGGATGATTGTAAGTATTTACTGGTAGTTCGAATTTCGGAACTCTGCTACAACTTTCGAACACAATGCTCCGATCAAGGATTCAGGAATCTTTTGTGAATGAATCCTCCACGGTCAAGATATATATATACGAGGTTAAAAAAGTAAAATTGCAAATCGGACCCTGAGTAACCGCGACAGTTGAAATTCCTAATGGTAAATTCAAACTTATCTTCTCGATAATTGCATCTTCGGCCCCTTTACTCTACTAATTTGGGCCGAAAAGTGGCTACTGGAAAAGACACGTCTTTTCAGCCTAGGAATGTATTTACTTCTCCGACCTCTCGCTTCACTTTACGCTCGAAGAAGTGAGGGAGTATTAATGAGGAATCAATCGCTACTATTAACAAACGCATTGTTCAAACTACCGATCACGGAAAGTTTCAAGCAAAATTATCGACATCAGCTACTATTAACAAACGCATTGTTCAAACTACCGATCACGGAAAGTTTCAATCAAAATTATCGACATCAGAACTCACGTTTTCACAACAGATACTCATTTTAAGGTTTCCAAGATATGCACTCTTTTTCCCTGGTTCGGTTTTATCCCAATGGGTTTTTCCGAATTAGGTTTTTAACGAGGCATATCCGAAACACATCATAAATGGTTCATCTCGTTGTTGAGTCAGCATTTTCTTCTTTGAGCTTCAGCTTCACTTGTGCTCGAGAAGTGGGGGAGTATTGATGGATTCTCTACATTCAGGGACTCATGCTCGGTCGGAAATAGATGATCCGAGATCGAAGACCGTGAATCCCAACCTCAAAGACATAATACGGATCCCGAGTCCCATTATGCCCTGTCCGATCTCTCAGGCAAAGGCTCCGGATCGAAAACTACTGTTGGGCCGACCTCAGGCCCAGGCCTTTGGGCCAAGAAATGCTCCCCTACGGATGGTTCAGCTAGCACACCGCCTCAACTATAAATACCACAAGCATTTATGACGCCAAACACGCTTTCCCAGGTGCTCCCAGTTCGAAGCTCCTGCTCGGACTAACCTTGGAGAGTTAGATTATATATCACTCTTGTATGTATTTAGCCTCTAGCTTGTACGGCATCCTATAATGCTCAAATAGGACCCTCATTACTTGTAATTTGTACACCCACGATCGAAATATACTTTATTGATCTTCTCCTTCATATATTTGTGTCTTGCTTGTTTAGTTTCCTATTTTGATCCCTACGAAACAGCTTAAGATCACCAAGGACTTAACATAATGAATAAAAGGTTGCTAAAGGTTTTTTTAAAGAGAATAAAAAAAAATGTAATGCACTTTGCTAAATTATAATCATATCCGTGAAATTGGACCCATAAAGTTGGGTTTATGGCATCGTGGTATATACCCTGGATTAAAGCTGAATTCAACCACTTTGTGTGAACATGTAAACAATGAAGAATATGATCAAATTAACAAGCTTATTTAAAGCCTAATGGTTGCTAGTAGAATTTTGGCGAACTTCGGCATTAAGAAGACTATTAGAAAAACTGATAGCTTCTCTCAAAGTTGTATGAAAACAATAGGTAGTTACAATAAAGATGAGATTATCATGGATTAAACTTTTGTTTAGGTAATATATTTCGATCATTTAAATACTAGAAACTTTTCAAAAAATAAACAGTCGAAAAATCAATAAGTATTCAAATATTACAGGAAAATATCACAACATTCAAAAAGTTTCAATCTGACGATTATTCCTCATCATCCTCGTCCTCGTCATCACTAGATTCAAATTCAAACAATTATTGTTTCTTGGTCGGGTACATGGGCGGTTTCGATTTCTTTATTTTCTTCATAAGTCCTTCGACCAAACTCTCAAATTTATCCATCATTTCTTGAGAGTTGGCCAATTGTTCTTGAGATTCGGGAAATAGTTCTTCAATTCTGGCCAATTTTTCTTTAATTTTCTCGTAGTCCTCCTTCTGGATTTGCTTTACTTGTATTTTTTTCCTGTATGGTTTGTTCCAGATTTTGAATTCTCGACGTAAGCTCTACATCAACTGATGAACTAGGTCTAGAATAACATGACGATGAAATATGCCTAACCTGAGCAGGCTCAGAACTTACACCATAAATATTGTCCTTCTTTCCAATACCTATGATATATGCCCATGTCTAAATAACAAAAGAAAATAATAATTAGATTTTAAATTCATTAATTTTATTTAAATAAATAAATTATTATTTGTTAACCTTTATGTTACCTTCAACTCAGCATCTGACTAGACTGGAATTGTTTCACCGGTTTCCGAGGTTTGGACAAAAGCCAATTTTTCTGCAAACTTATTCTAACATACACGAATATTATAAGTTAGTTAATAAAGCACAACACATATCATTCAACTAATTTATGGGCTATTTGACTTACATAAGTTCTCCCCGCACATTCATTGACCCACTTAATCCTTTGTCCATTTACATCATATCGCGAATGTGTACGCATAAATAATGTTGTTTGACTTACTACCACTCCTACTTCGGCCTAAAAAAAAAAAAACACGTCATAAAAATATCGACGTCGTATTAAAAATGTCAAACAAAATAGTGGATTGACAAAATCATTTCTTAGCTGACCAACATATTAAAACATTTCTTAGTCAAACTCACCATTCTACGACCGTGCTCTAAACGCCATAATACTACCACCCATGTGGTTTGCTGGTCCCTCGCCACCACAATCGGATGCCTGGTTCTTTTTATTTCTTATACTTTTGCTTAAAAACTCAAGACTAGACCAATATGCTTTTAATTCCTTGTATTTTTCGTCATTTACGAAATCGGGCTTTTGATATATTTTTCGATAGTACCTGAATTTGTCACTGATCGATGTTGAGCCGACATGATCAAACAAATTGTAATAATAAACTTATGATCAGACACCCAACGATAAAGGAGATGCAAATAAAAAACGAAACATGAATTATTGAACTACAAGTAATTAGTATTTATATGTACATAATTATAATTTAGTTCAAAACCTGAAACTCTCGAATAATTTTGTCTCTAAGTCTTTTAGGGACATTCTTGCACGAATGATATCCTCTTTCCCAATGTCGACAGATTGTCTCATTGATCACTCGAACGACTTTCCAACTATTTTCTTGAAACCTACGTTCAAACATTCTCTACAATAAAAAAATTGTATACTAAATTACATTTATAAAACAATTAAAAAAAGGGAGAAATCAACGGCCTCCTATCATCATGCCCTGTACTAGGACCAACACCGGAACTCGAACTAGCACCAACATGGCTAGGACCTGATGAAAATTATGTTTAATATTTGGGTAAATATTTTTGAAGACATTTGGGTAAATATTTTACCATAAATATTATATTGGAAAAAAAATTGAAACTAACTTTGGAAAAAAATTCGAAACATATGGTTACACTGCCATTGAAGACATATTGAAAAAAAAAATAAAGGTAGATATGTAGATGAATGAAAATAGAGACTTAAAGAGAAAGGGAAACGAACAGTTATTGAAGAGATGTTAGGGTTTAATTTGAAAGACCTTCTTGTAGGAAAATAGAGACAACATCTATAAATTATATTAAGCTATATTCATATTTGATTTAATAATCGAATCCGATCCATTGAATTTTTAATTGAATTAATATTCTAATAAATCGAATCGATTCGGATCGAATCCGGATTAAAATCCGCCCCATTGACAACCCTACCTTGAAGGCCACTTTTGCAAATTCAATTTTTAATAGGGCCATCGGTCAAATAACCCTACAAACTTAAGCCCATCGAAATGAACTTTTAGAGACAATTGACAGCCCTATTAACAAGTAGAACATATTCAAATGGTCCATTTGTAGGCTTCCTACATTATTTTATTTCGAGAAGGTGAACTTCCTTCTAGAGTAAACAATGGTTTCACTACAAGAAAAATAGCTTTTTCCGTCATAATTATCGACGGAATTTTTCGAAAATTCCGTCGGAAATCGGAAATCTTGTCAGAAAAAACGCCCCGTAGCAAAATTTTCCAACGGGAGATTTTTCAACGGATGTTCCGTCACAAACAAAACCGTTATTTTGTTATTTTGTTTTTTTATTTATTTTTTATTTTTTCCGACGGGTTATCCCGTCGGAAAATGTTTCTTTCTTTTTTTTTTTTTTGCAATTTCCGACGGGTGCTTTCCTTCGGAAAAAATGTTTTTTATTTATTTATTTTTAAATTCCGACGGGTAATGGCCGTCGGAAAAAAAATAATTTTTTTTAAAATTATTTTTTACAATTCTGCGAATTTTTATTAATTAATATCCGACAGGGTTTGCCCGTTGAAAATCCCATCGGAAAATCAATTAAATAGAATAACATTAAATCGATAATTAATTAAACATTTAATTTATTTTTTATTTTTTATATTCCCTAATTAATAAATATATCAATTTAACCACCAAATACCATACAAAAATTAAAAATCACGCAAAATAAATCAATAAGCGAGTGAAAAATCATAAAATATCATACAAAATCAAATTAGTCTCAATCAACAAAAGTTCAATAATAAAATAAGTATCCAAATATCTCAAAAAATGAAACTATGTTTTAGTCATCTTGGGGCAGGTTCTGTGGTAACTTGTTAGAAGAAATGGAGTTAAGCATACGTTGGAAATGCTCCATTTGTCGTTGGTTTTCCTCCAGCATATGTCTTCGACTTTCCTCCAACATTGCTCTTTGTTCTTCTCTCTCTCGTTGCCGTTCGTCCCTATTACGTTGACGTTCCTGCTCCAACATTGCCATGTGTTCTTCCCTCTCGCGTTGATGTTCCTCCTCAGATTTTTGCAATCTTTCTTCGAGAGTTAGAATTCTTGACATGAGCTTCGGGTCAGATGAACTACAATGTTGTGAGGCCGTCGACGAACTAGGTTTAACCTGAACAACCTTACGAGCCAGACCATAAACCGTACCCTTCTTTCCTATGCCTGCAGTGTCTACCCATGCCTGAATAACAAACGAAAACATTAATTAGATTATAAATATTGATCAAGGATTTTTATTCTCGTGATAGGCTTAGCTTTAAGCCGCTAGTACATAATAGTTTAATTAAACATGATAATTATATGTTACCTGTAGTTGAATATCTTCCTGGATTGGCTGTAATTCACCCGTTTCGGATACTTGTGAAGCATGAAGTTTTTCTAAAAACGCAGTCTAAAAGATACGAATTTTAGAACATAGTTTTCAAACATAACACTTATTTATCTAAGTTATATAATTGTAAAACTTACATATGTATCATTTGAACGAGTATCGACCCACTTTGATCTTTCTCCATTTTCGTCTAATTGTGAGTGGGTATACATAAGAAATTCTCGTTGCTTAAGTTCTACTCCACCTTTGGCTTTGATCTGCAACACAATTAAATATTGATTGTGTTATACCACTATATAATATATGAAAAAAGAAAAATAAACATTTGACAAACTTACTATTATTCATTCGTGCTCCGAATGTGTAATACTCCCACCCGTGTACCTTGGAGCTCCTTGGCCACTACAGTCGGATGCTCGATTTTCCTTGTTTTTCCGACTTAATTCTTTGAACTCATATGTATCCCAGTATGCAAGTAACTCGGCCCAGTGAGAATCAATTATCCATTTTGGCTTTTTGTTCCTTCTACAGTGTTCTTCTAACTTCTTTCTAACCGAAGCTGCAGCTTTACTATTGAATATATCTCTGATCATCATATCATAACGAGGTTCCCAATGATATTTTTTCCGCAAGTAATTAGATAGTACTTAATTAAATAACAGAGTAATAAATAATATAGATTTTGAGAAACTCTACACTTCAATATTAATTAACTTATTTTTAGGGGCATACACATTGTCATTGTTTGGCTTGAATTTTGTATCTAGCTTCAATTTGAGTTTGTTTTAATTGTTAGATGACCCGAGCTCGAATGAGCTAGTATCAAACAAACTCGATACTTGAATTTCATTTGGCATAATTTTTGCAGGCATTTATTCAATATATAACGGCAGGAGTTCTGTTTTTATCTACACTCCCAAAGGTGCGATTATTGATCGGCTTTCTGTTTCTTCTTGCATTTGCTGCTTTGTGTCTCTCTTATTAGGAGAATTAGGTATGCCTGCAAATTTACTTATACTTATCTTGATATGTTATCCCCTTTTTTTTTTTTTTTTTGTGAACAGTGGGTTTTAGTAACTAGAATTTTATCCATTTGTTATTTTGAAGGTTGAAAACGAAGTCGCATTGGCCTTTTGAAGTTGTATATGTTTGGATCATCACTTTCTATCCTTACCTCAGTGGCTTCTCTATTTAATAGTGAAAAATATTTTGAGGTAGATTATTGTCTGTCTTAAACACTTACCAGTTTCCAAGCATTCTACCTTTTCAAGTTCTTATCATGGATAATTGCTTTTTAGATCCTTAACTTCCACTTGCTACTGCTTTAATTTTCCTTACACCTTTTTCATGTTGAGTATATGTAAGCATTCCATGATTAAAGAGCTCTTCCTTTTCTAGCACTCTGTTGCAAAATAAAGACATTGAGGTTAACATAGTATGATAGATGTTGTTATCTACTGATACCAGAGAAAACTTGTCATGTTATGTTTCTTTGAGTTTTCTGAAATCTTTAATTTTAAAAGACGTAGTACTTATTTGAATTCAGATAGTCATGAACTATTGAACTCAGTATTCATTTCCATATAAGATTTGTGCATTTACTTTATGTGACAGATACTTAAAGATTTGAGTCGATGGGCGACATCAAATTTTGAACTCTTCAACCTTGCATCTGGTTTACTTGGTAAGTTTCTTTGTTTTGTTTGATACATCTATTACATAAATCATGGAATTGCAATTAACATATCATTACTTTGAATTGCAATTTATTTCCATGTCGATTTACTTTTATCTTGTTCTACTATGCATAAAAACTAAGAAAATGCTTTCTGGTCCATGATATTTGGGTCATTTGGTGTTAATATAAAATTAGGCCAGAGAGTAGAAGATCTCGTTTGATGATTCCATTACCACAAAGATGCTATCCTCACTTGTGAACTAAAGAAAGAAGACTTTTCACCGTATTAATGTCAGTCATCGAATGGAAGCTATTAGAGGTATTAACTTATGAACAGGTATTTTTGATTAACAAAGAATGGAAGAAGTGAAGGATTGAAGAGGAAGAAAGCGACGGGTTCAGATTAGATATTAGGGATTAGGGCTTTTTCGATTGTAATGTAAATTATGTTTATTTTTATTTTTCTTGTTTTTATTTTTTAGTTGTTTATTTTCTTTTGGGCCTTAGTTTTCTATTTGGGCCTTAGGATTATACTATGGGCTTAAGTTGCCAACTTAGTCTCTACATATATATAAGTTGGGATCGAACCCAATATGTAACATAACACAATTTTATATTCATAATTCAGTTTATACAGTTTCTTTCAATAAACACTTTCCTCTCAAATTTACATACTGTTCTTGATCAAATTGGTACTGCAAATCATGCCTAAACTAGGGATTACAATATGGTATCAGTAAGTTTTCCTTCCGCTTGATTTACCTTCCATTTTCTTCTCTGCAAAATCTTTTGTTTCTCTTCACCGATTCAAAAACTCTGTTTTCTTGTCGGATTTCTTCTCTCATTCTAGAGATTCTGTCTTCTGTTTTTCTGGAGAAATTTTTCTCTTCTCTCTGGGGTTTTGTCTCCTTTCTTTTCTTGCTTTCTTAAAGAAGTAATTCTTCTTGCCTTTCTTATCTCCTCCGCATCATTTTTTCTGTTTCTTGATCAAATTCAAGAATCATGACTGAAGATTCTGGTGTTAATTCATCTTCCACCACCACCCCCTCTGCTCGAACAAAATTACCCACTGAAGATCCTTCATCACCCTATTTCCTTCATCCCTCGGACAGCACTGGTCTTCTTCTTGTTCAGAACAAACTGGTGGGTGATAATTATGCTACTTGGGCCAGATCCATGTCCCTAGCATTAAATGTAAAACACAAGATTGGGTTTATTAATGGAACTTTTACTGATCCTGGTCTTAATGACCTTATTTTACAATATGCATGGTCAAGGAACAATGACATAGTTGTATCTTGGATTTTAAATTCTGTTTCAACAGAAATTCACTCAAGTATCATCTACACTTCTAATGCAAAAGAAATCTGGGATGATTTGAAAACAAGGTTTCAACAAAGTAATGGGCCAAGGGTTTTTCAGCTACGCAGGGAATTGGCTAACATTGCTCAAGAAAATCAGTCTGTCAACATTTATTTTACAAGGTTGAAATCTCTATGGGATGAACTGCATACCTATAGACCCACTATGGTTCCTTGTCCTGGAAATTGTGGCAATGCACAAAAGATCCAGTGTCATCATCAGGAAGAATATGTTATGACATTCCTAATGGGGTTAAATTCCTCTTTTGAAACATTAAGAGAACAAATTCTTCTAATGGATCCTCTGCCTCCTATAAGTAGGGTCTTTTCCCTGGCTACTCAAGCAGAAAGACAAAAGTTGGTTGGTCAGAAAGCTCTCTTAGACACTGTTGGGATTCGGTAAGAAAAACAGCCCTAGGCACAGCGGAATATAAAAATTTTCTAGGGCCTCTTAAAGAATCTTGCCAGGATATTCTCTAGTTGTATATATATGAATATAAATAAATGACAGTATAAGTTTTCTCGTTTATACCTGTCTCCTTGCAAATCCTTGTTGGCTAAAACGAACTCTGAACTCTCCTCCACAGAAATCGATCCAAGCTCTGCAGTAGCGCCCCACGTGTTGCGCCTCTACGGATTGATACACCACAATATCACGAAAATAATATAACCTAATCGACTAGAACATAGGCTATATTAATTCAGGACTTTAAGAACGACTTTGGGAACTAAAAGATCAAAACCGAAAATTCTTCCTAATTTTGCACAGGGTTCGGCCGATCACACTTGGGAGGGGAGAGAGAATTTTGCTTTTCTTATTTTGCTTGAAGAGTTGTGTGTGAGATATGAGACCTAGTCTCTTATTTATAGATATCTCATAAAACCTAATCCTTTTAGGATTAGGATACTAATTCTCCTCCCTCTTAATTAGAAGACTAAGTCTTCTAATTAATTCATGGCCCATATTAATTAATCTTTCAGGGCTTTATTTAATCTCCCAATTAAATAGCCCAATTAATTAAATCATCTCCCAATTAATTAATTAAACTCCAAGTCTAATTAATTAATTATTCCATTAATTAATTAAATCCTAATTAATTAATTTAAATTAAATTCCAATTTAATTCATAATCTTGATCCAATTCCAATTGGATCCAATTTCGTTCCACATGGGTCGACCCAGTCGACCCACCCATTTAATCGACCCAGTCGATTTTGACTCAGTCGACCCAGTCGACTCGTTCGTTCTTGTTTCCTCGCTTTCGCTTCATGTGTATTGTGTATGCCCCCGTAGGTTCACCACATAATTGGCCGCGGGTTGTAATTAAATATTATTTAATTACTCGAGCATTTAATTACTCTAAATTAATCGAACACTCTGTCGATTAATCATTCCAAAATTAGCACCCCTGCTAATTTGGGAATTCTCCCACACTCCACGGTCGATGTCCAGTCACAAGCCCATGGAACCCAATCACTGGTGAATTAATTCAGTGAACCTTTTATCATTTACAATTTCCATATACGACAAAATCTCTCCATCGATCAATCTCCCAGTCGAGACTTAAGGGTATGGTCTTTTATCGGATTCCCTTTTCTTTTGTCTTGACCTTATGTACTCTGGTCTCGAAATAAATTCTCTTTGACTTAATCTTTATGAGCTACTTACATAAAGTCGTCAGATACCTTGGCCAAGGATTTTACCAGAATTAATTTCTCACAGAAATCCATAGGAGAATTTCCCAACCTATCAAGTCCGGTCAATGGATCCTTTGTTGATGATATGAATCTGCATACGAGTTCCTCTATACCCAACATGAGTCCACAGAGACTTTCTGGCGATCCCCAGTCAGTCGGAACTCATGTCAAAGTATAAACGTTCTCGCACCAGATAAACCCTATCATCTCAAGTTGTTAGGGATCGTTCCTCGTATACTATTGCAAATTGGAATAACTTCAACCCCGATATGCGACTACCGCTTCCATGGTGAGTTATTTCCTAATTGGGGTATTCAGTGCGCTTGCCATCCCAGCAAGCCACCCACTTATGTGTATCGACTATCCCAGTCACGCTCGTGGACCCCAGCGTCCTCCAGTTCATCGGAGTATACACAATAGTGAGAGTCTAACCGAATCCAACGATGTCCTATCTCGACTGGATTCTACGACTCTTGAATATGTTCTAGATCACGGCCTTGGATATCAGTCCACGGGTTGTCCCATAGCCCTGTGATCTAAGGACTTCTATCCTTATGCGTAGATAAATATTACATAAGATAAAGTTGACCATTTAATAAAAGTGCATTTTTTTAATCTAAATTGAATAGTTCCTCATTAATTACAATTAATGCTAGCCATACAGCTGGCTTGCAGGACTCTATTTCTATCAATCTCCCACTTGTCCTAAAGCCAGTCTTTTATGTTCTTGAGTCCCATCTTATGCAGATGTTTCTCAAATGCCTTTTGAGGCAGAGGCTTCGTTAGCGGGTCCGCCGTATTATCTTCTGAGTCGACACGTTCCATCTTAATGTCTCCTCTACCAATGATATCTCTTATCACATGGTATCGTCTTTGTACGTGCTTGGATTTCTGATGAGATCTCGGCTCCTTTGCTTGCGCTATTGCCCCATTATTATCGCAGAAGATAGTAATGGGCTCAGCGATGCTAGGTATCACATCCAATTCCTGGATGAAGTTCCTCATCCAAACACCTTCCTTTGCTGCGTCACTCGCGGCAATGTATTCTGCTTCGGTGGTTGAATCCGCGGTTGTTTCCTGCTTGGGGCTCTTCCAGCTAACCGCACCACCATTGAGGTAGAAAACGTATCCTGATGTCGACTTGAAGTCGTCTACATCACATTGGAAGCTCGAGTCTGTATAGCCTTCCAATTTCAATTCTCCTCCACCGTATACCAAGAACAATTCCTTAGTCCTTCTCAGGTACTTCAGAATTGCCTTTACGGCTATCCAGTGCTGCTCACCTGGATCAGACTGGTAGCGACTTGTAACGCTTAAAGCGTACGCTACGTCTGGTCTTGTACATAGCATACCATACATTATGCTTCCTATCGCGGATGCATATGGTACTCGAGACATATTGCTTCTCTCTTCAGGCGTCTTTGGGGCCATAGACTTGGAGAGTGCAATTCCATGTCTCATTGGAAGCAATCCTCTCTTGGATTCTTCCATACTAAATCTTTTCAAGATTTTATCTATGTACTGGGATTGGGAGAGGCCCAGCAGTCCTTTTGATCTATCTCGGTAGATCCTTATACCTAGTACAAAGGATGTTTCTCCCATATCCTTCATCGAGAATTGTGTAGATAACCATGCTTTAGTTTCAGACAACGCTTTCACATTGTTTCCAATGAGGAGAATGTCGTCAACGTAAAGCACAAAAAATTCAACTGTACTCCCACTGATCTTCTTGTACACGCAAGGTTCGAACATGTTCTTGATGAATCCAAAAGTTTGGATTGTTTCATCAAAAAGAATGTTCCAACTTCGGGAAGCTTGCTTCAGTCCATAAATGGACCTCTGGAGTTTGCACACCTTGTGTTCATCTCCTTTGGATGCATATCCTTTTGGTTGCTCCATGTAGATCTCCTTATCAATGTCTCCATTGAGAAAGGCAGTCTTTACATCCATCTGCCATATCTCGTAGTTATACCACGCAGCTATGGCCAGCAAGATCCGAATGGATTTGGGCATTGCGACGGGCGAGTAGGTCTCCTCAAAGTCGATACCTGGCCTTTGAGTGTATCCTTTCGCCACTAGTCGCGCCTTGTAGGTAATCACCTCTCCATTCACTCCAAGCTTTCGCTTATAGATCCACTTGCAACCCACGGGAGCCACTCCCACTGGTGGATCTACCAAGGCCCAGACCTTGTTTGAGTGCATGGAGTCCAGTTCGGATTCCATGGCTTCGCGCCACTTTCTCGAGTCTATGTCTAGCATAGCCTCTTCGTAAGTCCTTGGGTCGGTTAGAGACTGTCCAGTCTCATGCAGCAGACCGTAGTACCTTTCGGGTTCTCTACGTTGTCTTTCTGACCTACGAAGTATCGGTGTACTTTCTGGTGCACTTTCATGCTCTTGTTCTCCCACTGCCTGTGGTGACGTGTCAGCTCGATTGACCTCTGAGGCCTTTTCAGCTTCAGTGACCTCATCTAGTTCTACGTTATTTTCTTTCTTGTCCACCAAGAAATCCTTCTCCAAGAAGTGAGCGTTCCTCGAGACAAACGTTGTTTGTCTTGTAGGATCGTAGAACTCGTATCCTATTGAGTTTTCCGGATACCCCACGAATTTGCACAAAGTGGATTTAGTTTCCAATTTATCTCCCACTAGCTTTTTAACGTAAGCGGGAGATCCCCATATGCGCATGAATGCGTATGAGGGTGCCTTACCAAACCATAGTTCGTATGGTGTCTTTTCTACGGATTTCGAAGGTACCATATTCAGTATCTTCGTTGCCGTGAGGAGGGCATGTCCCCAAAATGAAAGAGGTAAGTCAGTGGCACTCATTATGGATCGAACCATGTCCATCAAGGTTCGATTCCTTCTCTCTGCTACTCCATTTAATTGGGGTGTTGCAGGAGGAGTCCACTGCGATAATATTCCATGCTCTACAAGATAATTCAGAAATTCGTTACTAAGAAATTCTCCACCTCGGTCAGAACGAAGAGCCTTTATCATATGACCAAGTTGATTCTCTACTTCCATCTTGAATTCTTTGAATCGCTCAAAGGCTTCAGACTTGTGTTTCAACAAGAACACATATCCATAACGACTAAAGTCGTCAGTGAAAGTGATGAAGTAGTCATAGCCTCCTCGGGCGCTTTTTCTTAGTGGTCCACATACGTCAGTATGTATTAAGTCCAATGTTTGCTTGGCTCGCTCAGGGTTTCCTTTAAACGGCAACTTAGCCATTTTACCCTTTAAACATGGTTCACATGTTGGCATTTCATCAATGCGATTGATTTCAATCGCGCCAGATGATGCTAACTTTTGAATCCTTGACTTAGATATATGTCCAAGTCTAGCGTGCCATAATTGGGCAGATATTTCATTATTTTGTTTCCTTTTGTTTTGTTGTACATGCATCACTAACTTAGGTGGTTCAATGGTATATAGTCCATCTTTTAATGTACCAGTGAAAAACATATTATCATTCATGAATAACGAAAAGGAACCTTTATTAATAGTAAAATTAAAACCTTCACTATCCAAAACAGGAATTGAAATAATGTTTTTCACCAAACCAGGTACATAAAGAACGTTCCTAAGGACTAATTTATTACCACCTAAATCTAACTCCACTTCGCCTATGGCTTCGGCAGCAGCTCTAGCTCCATTGCCAAATCTCAGGATCCAATCCCCTGGCCTAAGTGGCCTTGTTGCTCCCATCACCTGTAAATCATTACAAAGATGAGAACCACAAGCAGTGTCTAGCACCCATGATGCACAGTTAATTGATAAATTAACTTCAACAAGGAATATACCTTTCGAGCCCTCCAAGAACTCTTTGCAGTTCCTCTTCCAGTGTCCAGGTTTCTTGCAGTAGAAACATTTTTGTTCACCAGACGAAGCTTTACGCTTCTTTCCCTTCCCTATGGGCCCAGATGGTGCCTTTCCTTTGCTTGAAGAAGCATTTCCTTTCCCTTTCCCTTTCTTTGTCCTTTTGGACTTGGATTGGGTCGAGGTAGCAACCATCACTGGCTTCTCTCTTTTCATGGAAGCCTCGACATTGGCGAGCATATTAGCCAACTCGTGAAGTTCAACATTCATCTTGTGCATGTTGTAGTTCACTACGAATTGCTCGAATGATCTTGGCAACGATTGGAGGATTATATCCTGGCAGTAGGTCTTGTCCATCTTTACGTCAAGATGACCAAGCTTTTCAATAAGCCCAATCATCTTGATGCAGTGAGATCGAACATCAGCACCTTCAGCCATCCTCGTTTGTTGCAAAGTCTTAGCAGTTTCATACCGCTCATATCTACTTTGCACCCCAAATAAACCATTCAGGTGCGTGTAGATTTCAAAAGAAGACTTCATATGCTCGTGCTGCTTTTGAAGCTCATTCGACATGGATGCCAACATGAGACAACGTGACTGCAAGTCATCGTCAAGCCATAGATCCACGGCTTCTTTCTCAGTATCATCGGAATCCTTAACAATTTCGGGAGGGGGCCCATCAAGGACAAAACCTCGCTTTTCAGAAGCGAGAATGATCTTAAGGTTCCTGACCCAGTCATGGAAGTTTGGTCCAGTTAATTTGTTTTGTTCAAGTATGATGGAAATCGGATTCTTAGACATTATATCTACAAAACGACGAGAGAAGAAATAAATACGCGAAAGATTAATTTAAAATGCACAATTTACAAACATGGTTTTTTATTTGTAAATTACTCCCACTATTTTAATCAAAATCTTATGCCCCCACATAAGTTTCGGGAATTTAAAATATCCTAGCGGGCTTAAGGCCCAAATGCAATCTCCTAGTACCCACGACTCGTTGGCCATACTATTTGATCCACTTGGTGGTCGACAACGTCAACGGTTAACCATCGCAGCTAACCCTTAAGTTCATTTAGCCTCGGTTTTCGATATGGACCCACGACTCGTGAGACATCCATACTTACTAGCGTTAAATCATGTCCAATACTCGTGGAGGGAAATAGTTCAATCCTAGACGCCCCACGACTCGTGAGACAGCGCCTAAAACCTTGCTATCCCCTCCCTTGGCACTAAACTCGTGCATCGAGGCAATAGACATATCATCTTCCTATAGCTCGACCCACGACTCGTGAGACATCGAGATATATTCGTGTAATATGCCTAAGACCTAGTAATTGGATAGGCTCGGACCATAGACACTATTCATATGCGCCCATTATTCGATTTAATATTCTAATTGAATTTTAAGTTCAATTGGAGGTTTCTAAGTGTGCGAGGTCTCATCAGATTATGCTTATCTTGTTTACGTTTTCTATCCTAAGCATGCATCTCATACATCAAAGAATAATGTGCGAAAAAGTAAACATTCATCACCTAGCAAGATATGATTGGTCGATTGCCCATCCTATGCGATCCATCACGAGCCACGTGATGAACCAATTGGTCAGTCTAGGGTGAACAATAAATGTCCTAACTATTACAATTTGCAAACCCATACATCATGGGCCTTCTTGTAATATCCAGCTTGATTGGGCCTCCATGTAATGAATTGGGCCTCCATGTCCTCCAAGGTAAATGGGCCTCCATGTGGATCTCCAAGTCTTCATGAGGTCTTCTCGGCTCCAAGCCTAAACTAAGTCTAACTTATAAAAATAAATGGCCTATTCTATTACATTCGTTTGCGTAAGCAAGGGCACCAATCAGGCCCATTTAATTACAACCCAAAAATAAATAAACCAAAAACAACACAGGGCTTAAGGGCAAAATCGACCAATCCACATATTCACTCAAGAACATGCATAAATTCACATAAGGGCAAAAATGTAAATTTACCAGCTCCTTTTAATTTTAATTCATAAAATTTATCCAAGTTAATTAATTTTGAATTAATAACTAACCTCTAAGATTAATTAGCTCTTACTTGAGCTCCAAGTAATCTACAAATCCTATCTTGATTAAGATTGATTAATTAAGGTAATTTAAATCTCTAAGATTCTTACCTTATCCAAAACTCTAAGTTTCCCAATATTCCCAAATCTCCAAGATTCTCAAGATAATCCTATTTTGACTAGATTAGTTAATTAAGGTAGTGTTTAAGTTTAACAAAGTAACTACCTTATCCAAAAACTCCAAGTTTCCTAATCTTCCAAAATTCTCCAAGATTTTCAGGACTTTCAAAATAGGTGTGTTTGAGATCAACCAAAATTCAGCCAAGTGATGACGAATTGGACACCGCCACGTGGCAGCACACACGCGACCACGAAGGCCGCGCGTGAGCCGTGTGCTGCCGTGGCAGACACGCACGCCCACAGACAGCGCACTGTTTACGCGCTGCTGCTCGCGGCAGCTCGCGGTGGCCGCCCAGCCGCGGTGCGCTGCCGCGCACCGTCGCGTGCCACCGCGGTTGAACTCAAAATAACTTTTTTTTTTGTTTGTTTTGATTACTTATGTGATTTAATTAAAAACAGTCCCAATTAAATCACTATCCAAAATTAAAAATAACAAGATAATGATACGAATCTAAAATTACCCATTAACTCTAAGTTAACAATAAAGTCCTATAACATGCAAAGTTAAAGAACTGGCCACATAAATCAAACATATGATTTATTAAACACAGAATTCGCAAATTCATATATATACAAAGCCTAGAGTTGGCTCTGATACCACTGTTGGGATTCGGTAAGAAAAACAGCCCTAGGCACAGCGGAATATAAAAATTTTCTAGGGCCTCTTAAAGAATCTTGCCAGGATATTCTCTAGTTGTATATATATGAATATAAATAAATGACAGTATAAGTTTTCTCGTTTATACCTGTCTCCTTGCAAATCCTTGTTGGCTAAAACGAACTCTGAACTCTCCTCCACAGAAATCGATCCAAGCTCTGCAGTAGCGCCCCACGTGTTGCGCCTCTACGGATTGATACACCACAATATCACGAAAATAATATAACCTAATCGACTAGAACATAGGCTATATTAATTCAGGACTTTAAGAACGACTTTGGGAACTAAAAGATCAAAACCGAAAATTCTTCCTAATTTTGCACAGGGTTCGGCCGATCACACTTGGGAGGGGAGAGAGAATTTTGCTTTTCTTATTTTGCTTGAAGAGTTGTGTGTGAGATATGAGACCTAGTCTCTTATTTATAGATATCTCATAAAACCTAATCCTTCTAGGATTAGGATACTAATTCTCCTCCCTCTTAATTAGAAGACTAAGTCTTCTAATTAATTCATGGCCCATATTAATTAATCTTTCAGGGCTTTATTTAATCTCCCAATTAAATAGCCCAATTAATTAAATCATCTCCCAATTAATTAATTAAACTCCAAGTCTAATTAATTAATTATTCCATTAATTAATTAAATCCTAATTAATTAATTTAAATTAAATTCCAATTTAATTCATAATCTTGATCTAATTCCAATTGGATCCAATTTCGTTCCACATGGGTCGACCCAGTCGACCCACCCATTTAATCGACCCAGTCGATTTTGACTCAGTCGACCCAGTCGACTCGTTCGTTCTTGTTTCCTCGCTTTCGCTTCATGTGTATTGTGTATGCCCCCGTAGGTTCACCACATAATTGGCCGCGGGTTGTAATTAAATATTATTTAATTACTCGAGCATTTAATTACTCTAAATTAATCGAACACTCTGTCGATTAATCATTCCAAAATTAGCACCCCTGCTAATTTGGGAATTCTCCCACACTCCACGGTCGATGTCCAGTCACAAGCCCATGGAGCCCAATCACTGGTGAATTAATTCAGTGAACCTTTTATCATTTACAATTTCCATATACGACAAAATCTCTCCATCGATCAATCTCCCAGTCGAGACTTAAGGGTATGGTCTTTTATCGGATTCCCTTTTCTTTTGTCTTGACCTTATGTACTCTGGTCTCGAAATAAATTCTCTTTGACTTAATCTTTATGAGCTACTTACATAAAGTCGTCAGATACCTTGGCCAAGGATTTTACCAGAATTAATTTCTCACAGAAATCCATAGGAGAATTTCCCAACATATCAAGTCCGGTCAATGGATCCTTTGTTGATGATATGAATCTGCATACGAGTTCCTCTATACCCAACATGAGTCCACAGAGACTTTCTGGCGATCCCCAGTCAGTCGGAACTCATGTCAAAGTATAAACGTTCTCGCACCAGATAAACCCTATCATCTCAAGTTGTTAGGGATCGTTCCTCGTATACTATTGCAAATTAGAATAACTTCAACCCCGATATGCGACTACCGCTTCCATGGTGAGTTATTTCCTAATTGGGGTATTCAGTGCGCTTGCCATCCCAGCAAGCCACCCACTTATGTGTATCGACTATCCCAGTCACGCTCGTGGACCCCAGCGTCCTCCAGTTCATCGGAGTATACACAATAGTGAGAGTCTAACCGAATCCAACGATGTCCTATCTCGACTGGATTCTACGACTCTTGAATATGTTCTAGATCACGGCCTTGGAGATCAGTCCACGGGTTGTCCCATAGCCCTGTGATCTAAGGACTTCTATCCTTATGCGTAGATAAATATTACATAAGATAAAGTTTACCATTTAATAAAAGTGCATTTATTAATCTAAATTGAATAGTTCCTCATTAATTACAATTAATGCTAGCCATACAGCTGGCTTGCAGGACACTATTTCTATCAGACACACCCTCCTCTTTGGTTTTTGCATCTAAAACATTTACCCAACAGAATCAACCCCCACGCCCATACAACCAGTTCAAACAAAACAACCAGTTTACAAATAATTCCAAAAAGAAAGACAAGCCTGTTTGTGCTCACTGCAACATTCCAGGTCACACAATAGATAAGTGCTACAGGTTGCATGGATTTCCTCCTGGTTATCAGTTCAAGTCTAAACAACAGAATACTTCTGTCAATCAAGTTTCTGAGGATCCTCCCTCCTTCACCAACAATCAGTCTATTCAACATGGGGATCAAACTCACCCTATCAGTCCTCTTTTACAAAGTTTCACTGCTGAACAGTGTCAACAATTAATGAACCTGCTTTCATCACAAGTTCATCTTTCCAATTCTGCTACAAACAGCTCACCTAATGATTCTGCTCATATCTCTTGTATCTCTGGTATTTGTTCAACAACTTATGAATCAATTTTTACTATTGCAAATAATTTTTGGATTATTGATTCAGGAGCTTCTAAACATATTTGTAATAACAAGTTTTTATTTTCCTCATTACAACCTATTCATAATGCTAAGGTTATTCTTCCTGACTCCTCTACTTTTTCTGTTTCTGAGATAGGTGATGTCCCTATTAACAGTCATTTAGTACTCAAAAATGTTTTTTACATCCCCAATTTTAAGTTTAATCTTATCTCTGTCAGTGAACTTCTAAGATTAGATAACTTAGTTATAAAATTTACTCTTACTTCCTTTTTAATTCAGGATTACCAAGAGAGGATGATTGGAAAGGGTAATCTCCAATAGGGACTCTACATTTTGGATACACAGACTCCTACCAGCTCACTTTTTGCTCACTGCAATAGGGTTTCTTTTACTACTTGGCACAGAAGACTTGGACATTTGCCTATCAAATCTATGAATAAACTTAGAACTGTAATAGATTTAGGGAATTCTAATTCTTGTAACAATGATCCTTGTTATATTTGCCCATTGGCAAAACATAAAAGACTTCCATTTCCTACTTCTACTACATCTTCTACTGCTATCTTTGATTTAGTTCATTGTGACCTCTGGGGTCCTTTTAACACTGTTTCACACACTGGCCATAGGTATTTTGCAACAATAATTGATGACTTTTCTAGGTTCACATGGGTTTGTTTTTTAACAAAGAAGTCTGATATTATCACTGTTATTCCTACCTTTACTAACATGGTCGAAAATCAATTTGGTAAGTGTATTAAGGTTTTTAGGAGTGACAATGCTCCTGAGTTAAAATTCAAAGATTTATTTGATCAACATGGCATTCTACACCATTTTTCATGTGTTGAAACTCCACAACAGAATTTTGTTGTGGAGAGAAAACACCAACTTTTACTTAATATTGCAAGGTCATTACATTTTGACTCTAAAGTTCCTCTCATTTTCTGGAATGAATGTGTTTCTACAGCTGCCTTTTTAATTAATAGAACACCCTCCAAAATTCTGAATTATAGTTGTCCTTTCTCTCTATTATACAATCAAACTGTTGATTATAATGTTTTAAAGTCTTTTGGGTGTCTTGCTTTTGCTTCCACTTTAGCAAAAGGCAGGACAAAATTTGACCCCAGGGGAAGGATTTGTGTTTTTCTTGGGTACCCTTTTGGCACTAAAGGATATAAGCTATATGATATCCATACTAAGGAAGTTTTTATATCTAGGGATGTGATCTTTAATGAAAATGTTTTTCCTTTTCATAATCTAGACAAGGCTGCTAAACTATCTACTGATGATAATTTTTTCCCTACTGATAATTCTGTTAGTTATGATTTTCCAGATTATAGTTCTTTGGATAATACTCTGCCTATTTCTCCTTCTTCAGAAACCTTGGTTTCTGAAAATGATATCCCCTCTGTTTTGGAAAATATTAATAACACTCCTCCTACTCCTGTTCCTTTAAGGAAGTCTACTAGGGAATCAAGAAAACCCTCTTATCTATCTGATTATCATTGCAATACTATTAATAATTTTCCTTCTAGGTACCCTTTGTCTACTGTTTTACAATACACAAATTTGTCTTCTACTTATAGAACATTCATAAATAATATTTCTTCAGAATTTGAGCCTTCTTACTATCATCAAGCAGTACCTAATCCTAAATGGAGGGACGCTATGAATTCTGAAATTCAAGCATTAGAGGATTCCCAAACCTGGACCATTGTTCCCTTGCCTAAGGATAAACAATCTATTGGGTGTAAATGGGTATATAAAATTAAAAGGAATCCTAGTTGCTAAAGGATACACACAACAAGCATCCTGCTAAGTCCGCATCAGAGTAGCCAGTGAGATTAAAAATTTTGCTAGTTGGATACCATAGACCAAAATTTATGGTTCCTTTTAAGTACCGAAAAATTCTTTTGACAGCGACAAAATGCGACTCTTTTGGTGCAGATTGAAAACGAGCACAATAACAAGTGGCAAACATTATATCTGGCCTACTAGCAGTTAAGTAAAGAAGACTTCCGATCATACCTCGATACCTTGTTTCATCAAAGGGTTTACCTTTCTCGTCCTTATCAAGTTTCGTGGTAGGGCTCATGGGAGTACCCATTTCTTTGCACTCGTCCATTCCAAATCTTTTGATGAGTTCCTTAGTGTATTTCGTTTGGCAAATAAAGATTCCCTTTTCATTTTGTTTTATTTGAAGCCCAAGGAAATATGTTAGTTCGCCCATAAGACTCATCTCAAATTCATCCTGCATACACTTAGCAAGGTCTCGGCAAAGAAGATCATTAGTAGCACCAAATATTATATCATCAACGTAAAGTTGAACAATTAACAAGTCATTTTCATTTGCTTTTAGAAAAAGTGTTGTATCAACAGTACCAATAGAAAAACCATTTTCTAAAAGAAATTTACTTAATCTTTCGTACCAAGCCCTAGGGGCTTGTTTTAATCCATAAAGAGCTTTTGACAATTTAAAAACATGGTTAGGAAATTTTTCATTTTCAAAACCCGGAGGTTGCTCCACAAAAAACTTCTTCATTCAAAAAACCATTTAAAAAGGCACTTTTAACGTCCATTTGAAAAAGAGTAAATTTTCTAAAAGAGGCATAAGCGAGTAACATACGAATAGATTCAAGTCTAGCAACAGGAGCATAGGTTTCATCGAAATCGATACCTTCTTGTTGATTGTAGCCTTTAGCGACTAATCTCGCCTTGTTTCGAGTAACCTCACCTTCTTCATTGAGTTTATTTCTAAATACCCATTTTGTTCCAATGATGGTGTGCTTACTCGGCCTTTCGACTAGAGTCCATACCTGATTTTTATCGAATTGAGCGAGCTCATCCTTCATAGCGGCAACCCAAGACTCATCCCTTAGTGCTTCATTAACGTCTTTTGGTTCGGTGATTGAGAGTAGGATGAAATTGGCACTTTGATGTTGTTGTACCTTTGATCTGGTTTGAAGTCCACTCCTTAGATCACCAATCACTTGTGTAGTGGGATGGCTAGATGCATGTTTGAACTTTCTGACGGCTGGTTCATTTTTGGTTCTGGAACTTCCTTCTTCAGTTTCTGTTTCTGCTTCAGCTTCATGTTCCGAATCCTTTTCGGAACGTTCTTCTATTTTGGTTACTTGTTCCAGTACTGGTTCCGACAGTTTCTATTTTTCGATTGTAATTTCGTCTTCAACATCTGAAACATTATTGCTCAAGGATTTCTTGGCATCAAAGGGGTTAGTTTCATCAAAACGAACATGCATAGATTCCTGTATAGTTTGTTTCCTTTTGTTATAAACACGATATGCTTTACTAGTCACAGAGTATCCAACAAACATGCCTTCATCAGCTTTAGGATCAAATTTAGTAAGATAATCACGATCATTAAGAATATAACATTTGCAACCAAAGACTCTAAAGTAAGCAATATTAGGAGTTATTCCATTCCAAAGTTCATACGGAGTTTTATTTAAGATAGATCTAAGAAAAACACGATTGGATATATGGCATGCAGTACTAACGGCTTCAGCCCAGAAGGATTTAGGCACACTATATTCATGTAAAAAAGTTCTTGCCATTTCTTGTAGAACACGATTCTTTCTTTCAACTACCCCATTTTTTTGAGGGGTCTTAGGTGCAGAAAAATTATGAGAGTAACCGTTTTCATCACAAAACGAAGCAAAGTATTTAGAATCAAATTCAGTACCATGATCAGTTCTAATCGAATTAGTAAGATAACCCTTTTTATTTTGCAACTTTTTAGACAAAGAAATAAACGCATCTAAGGCTTCATTTTTGTGCGCAAGAAATAGAACCCATGTAAAGCGAGAATAATCATCAACAATGACGAAAACAAATCTTTTACCTGCTAGAGTTCTTGTTTTCATAGGACCGAAAAGATCAAGGTGCAGTAGTTCAAGAGGTCTTGTTGTGGTTACTACCTTTTTGGGTTTGAATGAGCTCTTGATTTGTTTGCCCATTTGGCAAGCATCGCAAAGTCCTTCCTTTTGATAAGTGATTTTTGGTATTCCTCTCACAAGGTCCGACTTGGCAATTTTTGATATTAAATCAGTGTTTACGTGGCCAAGACGTCTATGCCAGATTGATTGGGAGTTATCACTTACTGCTAAACACTTGACATTTTGGTTAGATAAATCAGCAAAATCAATGCAATAAGTATTACCTTCTCTTAAAGCTTCAAAAACAATTTTTCCATCCCTTTTAACAATGCACTTGGATGTTTCAAAATAAACTTCATAACCGTTATCACAGAATTGGCTAATACTCAATAAATTATATTTTAATCCTTTAACAAACCAGACGTCTTTAATGCATGTAGATGAATTCTTACCAACATTTCCACGTCCAATCATTTCACCTTTCGTGTTGTCCGCAAAAGTGACATAGCCTCCTTCACATTTATCAATTTCACAAAATATTGATAGATCTCCCGTCATGTGACGAGAACAGCCGCTATCAAGAAACCATTTGTCTTTTCGTGAAGAAGTCTTTTGTACCTATTCAACAATGAGACAAGGTTTGCACTTTAGGTACCCAGATTTTGGGTCCTTGCAAGTTAGTCACAACACTTTTAGGTATCCACATAAGTTTATTGGCGTTGTTCCTTTTGTAGATGCAATTAAATGATTTGTGACCGGTTTTTCCACAGAAATTGCAAGTATGGTAAGACAAAGAAGAATTTTTTGCAAGTTTGCTTAATTTGTCAAAAGAATGCTCATATCCAATTCCGGCTCTATTTAATGACACATTTTGCATTCCTAGAAGTCTATCTAGATTCTCTTTTCCTTTAGTGAATTTTTCAAGACATCTAGTTAGATCAACAACTTTGGCTTTAAGAAAAGCATTTTCTTTTGAAATACGAGAATTTTCATTTTCAAGTTTTTCAATTTTCTCAAGGCTTTCTTTCATTCTAGTGTCAAATTCTTCTCTTTCTCTATTTAGCAAAGTTATCTTTTTCTTGAGTTTTTCATTTTTAGAAGCAAGATTTTTAAGATCCTTTTTGCATTCATTTATCATAACAGTCCATTCATCTTCACAATCTATTTCATTATCTAAATCATCACATTCATCAAAATAGTATGAAGGTAATACCTCATTTCGAGTCATGAAGCAAAGACTTCCGGATTCTTCTTCCGTTTGTTCTTCTTCGGAGTCCGGTTCATCCCAAGACGCGATCATTCCTTTGATTTTGGTTTTCATGAATGCCTTCTCGGATTTCTTTAATTTTGGACATTCAGGACATATGTGTCCCGTTTCGTGACATTCGTAGCATCTCACTTTGTTCTCGACTTTGAATGGCTTCTTATTGTTTTTCGAGAATCTTTTTGTGAACCTATTTCTTGAAAGTTGGTTAAGTCTTTTGGTAAGCATGGCTATCTCTTCATTCCGCTCATCTTCGTCTAGTTCCTCGATGTCACTATCATCGTCCTGCAAAATATTTGAGTTAAATGCGATAGATCTTCTATCTTTAATTGCGCTTACCTCATCCTTAGACAGGATGGTGAGTTCATGTGATGTGAGCGAGCCTATGAGTTCAGCCATGGTCATTTTGTTGAGGTCCTTGGCTTCTTGTATGGCAGTAACTTTGGGTGTCCATTCTCGTGGGAGAGATCTCAGAATCTTCTTGACTTGCTCACTTTGAGGGTATACTTTTCCAAGTGCAGTCATGGGGTTAATGATCTCCATGAATCGAGCATACATTTGACTTATGCTTTCATCCTCTTTCATGTTGAACATTTCATATTGATGAACCAATATGGTGATTCGTTGCTCTTTGACTTGACTTGTCCCCTCATGAGTTACTTGTAACATATCCCACATGTCTTTTGCCGTAGCGCACGAACATACCCGATTGTATTCGGATTTGGTGAGGGCGCATGCTAGTAGATTTTTTGCCTTTGAATTTAGTGACACCAGTTTCTTGTCAGTGTCGGTTAGTTCCTTCCATGCTTTGGGGATTTGCTTCTCGCCTTCGGTTTTCATGGGTATGGAAGGTCCTTCAAGAGAATTACACTCCATAGATCACAATCAATGGAGATCATGAATTCCTCCATTCAATTTTTCCATATAGAGTATGCAGTTCCATCAAATAGTGGGGGCCTGTTATGCGATTGTCCTTATGCGAAAACATCATTGCTAAAAGTAGACATAAGATCGTTAGCTCTCGGGGGTTAACCCGCACAGTTAAATAAATAATAGAGCACCTGCTCTGGTACCAATTGATACCTAAGAGGGGGGGTGAATTAGGTATATAACTTTTTCAAAGAGTTTATTTTCAGAAGACAATTAGTAAATAGTTCCAGTAACTTTAAATAAAAGATGATCGTTCCAATGATTTTAAGATTAAAGTTACGAAAGAAGTAAAGTGCAAAAAATAAAAGGAGAGAAGGCAAACACAATTTATAGAGGTTCGCGCCTCAACGGCCTACTTCCTCTCTTCCAGCACCCCTGGGTAAAATTCACTAATATATCGTGGCTTGCAGGACGAACCTTCGCCACTCGAGATTACAAGATCAATTCTTTCTCTCGAAACGAGCTTGCTAGGACTAATCTATCGCTCAACAAAAAACCGTGCTTGCTAGGTTCCTACCTATCGCACAAAAACAGTGCTTGCTAGAACACTCAGTCCTATCGCACTACGAGCTTGCAAGTACAAAACTTTCGCTCAGAAACAGTAGTAAAATTTTGATTACAAATATATGCTCCAAGATGAGCTGATTTTGCAAAGTAGTAAGCGCTAATCTTTTTCTTCTATAACTTAGAGTATATTCAAGATTTCAAGAGCAAGAAGAAAAGATATTTTTAAAAAGCCTTTTTGAGAAAAATGATTTTTGCAAATATAAAGACTACTCAAAAACACTTTAGCAAAGAGAATGATTTAGCAATTGAGACTTTTTGGAATTGAGGAGTTGTGCTTTGCCGTGAGAAAAGAGTTGGTATTTATAGTTGAGTAGAGTTGGTTCAATAGGGAATGATTTTGAATTTCAAAAATGATTTTGTCACAATCAAAATGATTTTGCAAGATTAAATCATGTGACTAATTTTTCAATGAATGTGGACAAGGTTTAGTAATTAGGTGGAGATGAAATCTTTCCAAAAGAATTGATTTTACATAAATGGGGTAAGATATTAAGCTAGACAAATTATTTTGCTAGCTAATCAAATGATTTGAAAGAAATCATACCTTTAAAGAATGATTTGATTAAGAATTCAAAATTAATGGCCAAAATTAATTAAATTTGTCAAGAGTAATTTAGGCTTAATTAGAAAACAATTTTCAGCCAAATAATCAAGAGAGTTCACGGCTCATTTTGCAAACAAAGAAATGACAACTTTGGTTTAAAGCAATTTTAGAAAAAGGCCAAGGAGCTTGGGCCAAAAGTATTTAAAAAGAGTTTGGGCTAGGAGTTTTTCTTGCTCTTTTAATCAATTGAAAAATACTTACTAAGTAGACCACAATTTTCTTGAATCGAAAATTGGGCCCTTCAGGGGTGCTAGGGGCTTCGATCTTGATCTTCATTCATAACGAGCCTTTAGCTAAAATTGGCCTTCTCATGGTCTTCCTTCATAATTTGCATAAGCCTTTTCATATCAAACTTAGGCATTCTTCATTGTTTTGGACTTATCTCAACCTCCAAATAAGTTGCTCTTTCATAAATAAAAACCTGTCCAAATCATAAAACTAAAGAGCACCAATATATTAAAAGTTCGTTTGTTAATCATCAACTTTTCGGCTAACACAAAGTTTAAATTAAAAGATATGGGTACACTTAAATATTTTCTTGGTTTGGAAGTAGCAAGGTCATCTACAGGTATATGTCTCAATCAGAGACAATATGCTCTTCAAATCTTGGAAGAGACAGGATATTTAGGTTGCAAACCTTTATCTTTGCCTATGAATCCAAGATCTAAGTTCAGCCTAGAAGATGGAGATCTTCTGGATGAGAAAACAGCTACACAGTACAGGAGGTTGATAGGGAGATTATTGTATCTCACTATCACAAGGCCAGATATTTGTTTCTCAGTTCATAAACTGAGTCAGTTTGTTTCTAAACCTAGACTACCTCATTTACAAGCTTTACATCATATTTTAAGATATGCTAAATCATGTCCAGGAAAAGGTTTATTTTATTCTTCCAAGTCTACTCTAACTTTATCTTCTTTTGCAGATGCAGACTGGGCATCATGCAAATACACTAGGAAATCTACCACTGGGTTTTGTGTTTTCTTAGGGGATTCCCTTGTTTCTTGGAAATCCAAGAAACAAGTCACAGTCTCTAAATCTTCTGCTGAAGCAGAATATAGAGCCTTGGCTACTGTCTCCAGTGAATTGGTTTGGATTAAGCAATTGCTTAATGATTTACATATTCATAATAACAGTCCTACACTTTTATATTGTGATAATAATTCTGCTATTCATATAGCAAATAAGCCTACTTTTCATGAAAGAACTAAACACATAGAGATAGACTGTCATTTCATTAGAGAGCAAGTAGAACATAAAAGAATTAAGCTAATGCCTATACTCACTGATCATCAAATAGCTGATATATTTACTAAAGCATTAAACTTGCCTAGATTTTTGCAGTTACTGTCCAAGATGAAATTGATTGATATCCATGCTCCGTCTGCTCCATCTGCTTCGTTTGCTTCAACCGTTGCACAAACTTCAGATTCTTCGGCTCCATCCAAATCCGTTGTCTCCGTTTTCAATACTCCATCAATTTCACCTTGAGGGGGGAGTATTAGAGGTAGAGGTATTAACTTATGAACAGGTATTTTTGATTAACAAAGAATGGAAGAAGTGAAGGATTGAAGAGGAAGAAAGCGACGGGTTCAGATTAGATATTAGGGATTAGGGCTTTTTCGATTGTAATGTAAATTATGTTTATTTTTATTTTTCTTGTTTTTATTTTTTAGTTGTTTATTTTCTTTTGGGCCTTAGTTTTTTTATTTGGGCCTTAGGATTATACTATGGGCTTAAGTTGCCGACTTAGTCTGTACATATATATAAGTTGGGATCGAACCCAATATGTAACATTACACAATTTTATATTCATAATTCAGTTTATACAGTTTCTTTCAATAAACACTTTCGTCTCAAATTTACATACTGTTCTTGATCAAATTGGTACTGCAAATCATGCCTAAACTAGGGATTACAATAGAAGCCTTGGCTGAGTTCAATTGTTTTATACTAAGTTTTATATTCAATCAAGCAAATTACCAGCAAAAAATCATTTGTTTGACTGGATATAAACATCATGTGCTTTTTCTTAGGATATTACCAGGGCAGACTCGAAAAAGTTTCCATTCAGATCTTCATAGAT
>CM064879.1:43768918-43839507 GCA_003313485.2 Penstemon barbatus | reverse complement strand
GTGGTCAGAAGAGGTTTAGAGGGGGGGGGGTGAATAAACCTCTTTAAAAATTTTCTTCAAATTTAACTTTAAAACTTTTACTCTTAACTGAACAGACTAAGCTGATCAGATTAGTTATTAACAGTTCTGTTCGCGAACAAATCTTTGAACAGCCTTGTTGACCACTCGTCTGATTATTACTTAGCTGATTTTGCTAAAATCAGTTTTAATACTTAGAGTACTTGCAGCGGATTTTCAAAGTGTTTTTCACAAGTATCTTAGTAGTTTGAAAAATGTTTCCCCAGTTTTATAAACTCCTTTAAATTCTTTTTCAAACAGTTAAGTTAATGTGTTTTATGCAAACAGAAAATATGCAAGTAAAATGCAAACAAAAACACAAGCAATTTTTATAGTGGTTATATGGATTTAAATATCCTTTAGTCCACTCTTCCAAGTCACACAGATCTTGGGTTATACTATAATCACAAAGTTTACAGTATACTCTGCTTGTGTCGAACAACAAATGAAACGACCACAAGTTCGCAATAGGAAATCACACAGAAGACCTATTCTCTGAAGTTTGATCACTCACAAAGATGGATCACAACTCCGCACAACACTCTTGTTTACAAAATCACTCAGAAGATGTATTTTTCTTGATTCGTCAACTCTGCTTTCGTCAACAAATGACTCGGCTGATGAGTGAGCTGTTCTTGAGACTTAAAGAATTTTGCTTCGGAAATTTCTCTCAGAAAGTGTGTTGCCCCCTTTCTTCTTCGTCTCTTTCAGCTATTTATACTTGAGGATAGAAAAATGTCCGTTGAAGAGAGACAAGATTCAAATTCCTCGAGTACTGGTCCTTAAAATCCGCGAACGGCTCTTTTGCAGTCTGTCCGTACTATGAACAGTACTATTCTGCAGGCAGCATTAAATGCACCCAGCTGATGCGAAGCAATTCTTCAATCATTTGTCTTTAATAACCTTGTACTTCAGCATTTATTACTCCAAGGGGCATTTATTACCGTTGGGAACACTTCATGATCTTCTTCACTTGGCTGACGAAAGTACACGTCTGATGGCGAACTCGGCTGATCTCAAACTTGAACAAATCTGATTTGAGTCGGCTGATCTTCATCAGTCTGATAACTTTACTTCAGCAGATCAGAAGTCTTGGACCTTGAAATTTGACTCTTCTGATGTCTTCATTACTTAGTCAAAAATTCTTCTAAGGGATCATCAGCTAAGTTACTCCATACTTAGCCAATCTTGAAGTTTTGGAATCCTTCAAAACCTCCCTTAAAAAATTGTCTTCAGTGCCTTCATCTTCATCCTTATCCAACAATTTCCCCCTTTTTGATGATGACAAAACTTCAGCTAAGTACCTGTTAAATACCTAAGCTAAAGATTGTAATCCTCAAAATTTTCTGAGATAGAAAAAGTTTATTGGATTGAACTTGACTTTTCATTAATATTGAAAAAGAGTTACAAGGTACAGGTTCATCAGATGAGATTTCTGAAGAATAGATAAAAGTGAACTGATTACAATGAATTTATAATTTCTAACTATCAGCTTCTTCATCTGATCCTTCAAGCACTTCTTCATACTCATAAGATGACTCTTCGTCATCTTCTTCTTCTTCATCAGCTTCTTCTTCCAAGATTGCTTTGGCAGCTTCCATTTTCTCTTTGAGTTGCTGCTCTTTAATCAGCTCCATTGCTTTCTTGGCAGATTCAGTCTCCTTGTACTTGGTAGTTTCTTTTTCAATCTTTTCTTCTTCTTCTACCTTTCCAAGATTTTCTTCAGTCTTGTCAGCAGTGTCTTCAGTTTCGTTGGCTTCAATAGTTGCAGCAGCAGTTTCCTTAGCTGTTTCTTCAGCAGCAGTTTCCTTAGCTGTTTCTTCCCTTCTATCTTCCCCCTTTTTGTCATCATCAGCTTTGATGACATTAGAAGGTTCAACAGTAGGGTTGAGGGCAACTGTTGGAATCTTCACTCCAGCACACAAAGCCTTTAGATTCTGATTGACAACATCGTGACTTGCTGTAAGATGTTGAATATCAGTGCTGATGATGTCAGTCTTGTCATTGAAGTAGTCAATATTCAGGTTTACAGTTGCAATTTCATCTTGGACGGCCTGTACCACAGCTGATACTTCATGCAACATCCCTAAATTGACCTCCTTCTCCTCTTCACTGACTTTAATGAAGGTTGCAGTTAAATCAGCAATCTTGTGCTCAGCTGTCTGTAAAGCAGTATGAAGGTGATTGACATCACCCTTCACATCTTCAACATTCTTGTTCAGGTCTCTCAAGCTGTGCACTAACTGCAAAGAATGATCTTGAGGAATAGGAATACTAGTGATTTCAGTCTTGATGATCTTTTCAGTAGACTGTTGCACAATTTCCAGCTGAAGTTTATTTGATTCTGTCAATTCTTCTTTAAGCTCTGTCTTCAGCTCCTCTTTGACCTTCAATAGCTGTTGCTTGTGCTTGTCTTCCAGTTCCTTTAGTTGGTTTTCCATCAGCATCTGGATTGCTTCCATCAGTGATGAGTGTTGATCACTTGATGAAGCAGAAGCAGCAGCTTCATCCTTTTCTTCAATTTCCTGGTGGACAGGAATATATTCCATCTTTTCGTCTTGATGATCTTCAGAATCCTTAGCATTCCACTCAATGGCTAGGGGTTCATCAGCAGCCTTTTCAGCAGACTTGTCTTCAGTCTGATCAGCAGACTTATCAGCAGTTTGATCAGCAGGCTTGTCAGCAGTTTGATCAGCAGGCTTGTCTTCAATCTGATCAGCAGACTTGACTTCAGGCTTGTCCGCAGCTTTATGTTCATCAGTTACATCATCATAGACCAAGTTGGTGATAGTGCCATCATCATTGAAGCAAGTGGTTTGTCTGATTTGCCTCACAATGATCCAGGGGTTAACAAAAGCATTATTCCCTTTTGGCACTTCATAGAACGGTTGCACTTCCTTGCCAAAAATGATTTGCTGGATACTTGGCAGCAGTGGCAAGTCACTTGAACAGCCTTGCTGATACTTTGACTTTTTAGCCCATCTCTTCAGGGCAGCCATAACAGCAAATTTAATTGCCCTTTCTGCAGCATCTTCAGACTTTTTCTTCTTATCAGGCAAGGTGCTTTTAATCTTCTTGGCCTCCTCCAATGCAAAGCCTTTTGCATAACTATGCATGACATCTCTTACATAGCTGGGATCCAGGGCCTTTTGAATGGAGTTTGTTTTCAGCCAAGTCAGAACCCAACGTTCTTCATCAGCTAACTCCTTCATGCTTTGAAGTTCTGTTATTGACTTGTTCAGCCTGTTGTCTCTCCAACTGATATACCTTGGCTTCTCCTGGTTGAACAGAGTCTTCAACATAAGCTTTTGATCATAGTAAGCTAAGGACTTCTCAAACTTCTTGAAAAGCTCCTTATCAGCATACACTATCTCAAAGGCTTTTCTAACTTCAAACTTGTCCTTAGACTTGACTTTGGGGGTTGGCAGCAATATCCTTTTCTTGTCTTCTGCTTCATCCTTGCTTTCCCCAATCTTGATGCCACCACCATGGACAGGTCCATAGGCATCTGTCTTGCTCTTTTCAATCACCATAGCCAGTTCAGCATCCTCAGCAGCTTTTCTTTCTGCTTCAGACATTCTTCTCCTGGCTTCATCCTTAGCTTCTTGAGCTTTGCTTAGCTCAAGTGCTTTCTTTTCTTCCAATTCATCCTGCTTCCTCTGTTCAGCTTCCTCCCTTGCTTTCTTGTCAGCTTTGGAAACTTTCTTTTTCCTTAGCACTATTTTTCTTTTGCCTTTATCAGCAGGGGCTGGTCCAGCAGATGATATGGGAGCAGCAGCTATAGGATGTACGATTTGGACATCTGGATCTTCTTGAGGTTGAGCATCCTCAGCAGTTGGTGCAGATTGAATAATCTGTTGCTCATCAGCTTTATCAGCAGTAGAGGCTTCAACGGCTTCAACTGGTCTTTCAGCAGACTCTGGACTTGATCTCACCAAGTCCACCAACTCAGTATTTTTCTCTATGAAGGTCATCTGCTTCCTTGCAGACTTCTTGGTTCTTCCTTCACGATAGTTAGAAGCAGATGTATCTCTTTGTTGGCTCCTTGTTCTTTTAGAGATACCTTCAGCAGACTTCTCTGCTGATGGAGTTCTTGATGGTGATGCAGGGGATCCAGTCCTTACATCAGCGATTATGTTTTCAATGATCTTAGTGGCTTCAGTAGCAGAAGTCACTTTCTCCATGTGCTTAGCTTCTTTCTTTTTAGGCTCATCAGCAGCCTTCTTTTTCTTAGTCTCAACAGCCAGGTTAGCTGTTTTGACTAATCTTCGTTGTCTTTTGGCAGGGACTTCCTTCTGTCCCTCATCATCAGCTTCTTCTGGCTCATCAGCCTTCCTCTTCAGAACTGGCAGATATTTGTTCATGGCCTTAGACTTGTGAATTTCCTTGCCATTCTTCATAGGACACCTCAGTTTGAACAGCAGATAACTGAGTGTAATCCTGTGATTTGTGTGAGGACCCTTTCCTTTCTTGTCATCCAGGAAATCAGCCAAGATGTACCATACTATGATGGACAAGTTGACTTCCATTCCATAGTAAATGGCAGCCATGATGCTGAATCTTTTCATAGTAACAGCATCCAAAGAAAAAGTGCAATTTTCAATCAGTTTTGACACCATATCAGCCATCCGCTGATATTCATCCTTCAGTTGCTTCTTCCTTATGTTTCCAGAAAACACTTCTCCCTCTTTGGCGCAGATCGCCCAGAACTGTTGGTGCTTATCCTCCGTCAGTATAGTGACGTCGTGTCTTCCACTGTTAGGAAGCCCAAACGTCTCATGAAGAACAGCAGGAGTGATGGTGATAGATTTGTCTCCCACTGTAGCCTTAATTTCCAGTGAGTTGTAGTCAGCTTTCGCTGTGTTGTAGTACTCCATCACTTGGTCAGTCCAGATAACTCCTTCGTGGTATTCCATGAAGTTCACCAGCGAAGCAGCTTTGAACTTTTCGAGCAGCTCTTTCATCAGATCCGTACCGGATTGGTAGTAAGAATTATACACGAGATACATACCTTCAGCAGCCATTTCAGATCTGTAGGAATTAGGAAGAAAAACGAAGAAAGTTTTTGCAGAAAAATTGCTCAAAATTCTCACAAGTACTTTTGAAAATTTAGGGTGCGTAAAGATCGACTCGACTGATCAGATAAGAATTTATAGAGTTGGGGGTATGTCGGTTTCCGTGATATCCGCCAACCGTTAGATCCGTTTTTCTGTCAGTGATGATCGTGCGACTTCAGTTACGACCTTTCAAATTCAAAAGATATTTTAATGAAGAGCGGGAATATGTACCGCCCGACATTTACTTATAAAAGCGTGTTTTGAATAAAACGTTATAAGTAGCTCGCTTTTATTTAAGTAATCAGATGAGTATAATAAACACTTATCTGATGGACTACTGTCCTGATGACAATGCTGTTATCAGAGAATGCCAATAGCTGATAACCTTCCTCAGCTGTTTGTCAATCCAGCCAGATAAAATACTCTTGGTCTTCGATAGTTGAGTCTTCTGTTGAAAACATAACTTCAACTAACTGTCATTAACAAATTTCATCTTTAATTCAGAAGTACCGCTAGTCTTACACGTTCCCCCTGAGTTTAAGAATTCATAAGTTAACTAGTCTGTTGAAAGTTAATCCTTGAAGATAAGAAAGATGAGTAAGCTGTTGAACTCTAGTCTTCTGATGAGTTCCCCCTCAGCTTATGCATCTAATTTTAATAATCCCAGAGTTAATCCTTGAAGATAAGAAAGATGAGTAAGCTGTTGAACTCTAGTCTTCTGATGAGTTCCCCCTCAGCTTATGCATCTAATTTTAATAATCCCAGTTCAGCTCTTAGAGTTGAAAACCTTGTCTCACTTAGAGGTTTTGTGAAGATGTCAGCAATCTGATTTTCAGTAAACACATATTCTATCATGACATTTCCTTTCTCCACGTGATCTCTAATAAAATGATGTTTGATCTCAATATGTTTAGTCCTTGAATGACTTGTAGTATTCTGAGTGAGACTAATTGCACTTGTATTGTCACAGTAGATTGGTATTCCACTGATTTTGATATTGTAGTCTTCTAGTTGATGTTTCAACCATAAGATTTGTGCACAGCAAGCTCCTGCAGCTATATACTCAGCTTCAGCAGTAGATATGGATACCGAAGTCTGTTTCTTACTCATCCATGAGATCAGACAACTACCTAAGAACTGACAGGCACCTGTTGTGCTTTTTCTGTCAATCTTGCAGCCTGCAAGGTCAGAATCTGAATAACCAATAAGCTCAAATCCAGACTCTCTAGGGTACCATAATCCCAATTCTTGAGTGCCCTTAATATATTTCAATATCCTCTTGGCAGCTAAGAGATGAGATTCTTTGGGGTTTGATTGGAATCTTGCACAGACTCCAACAGAGTACATGATATCAGGTCTGCTGGCTGTTAGATATAACAGTGACCCAATAATGCCTCTGTATTTGGTTATGTCTACTGATTTGCCATCTTCATCTTTATCCAAACGAAGACTTGTAGACATTGGAATTGTAGCAGTAGAGCTAGTTTCCATACCAAATTTCTTGAACAGATCCTTTGTGTATTTTGCTTGGCTGATGAAAATTCCATCAGGCAACTGTCTAACTTGCAAACCAAGAAAATAGTTAAGTTCTCCCATCATGCTCATTTCAAACTTGTTCTGCATCAGCTTTGAGAACTTATCACACATCTGTTGATTAGTTGAACCAAAAATAATATCGTCCACATAAATTTGCACAAGCAAAATATGTTCTTCCCATTCAATAGTGAACAAGGTCTTGTCAACTTTACCTTTGCGAAATCCTTTAATTAAAAGAAAATCAGATAAAGTATCATACCATGCTCTTGGAGCCTGTTTCAGTCCATAAAGAGCTTTCTTCAAACGATATACTTTGTCCTCTTCTTGATAAGCTTCAAATCCAGGAGGTTGTTCAACGTAAACTTCTTCTTGCAATTCTCCATTGAGAAAAGCTGATTCACATCCATCTGATAGACTGTGAAATTCTTGTGAGCAGCATAGGCAAGAAAGAGTCTGATTGCCTCTAGTCTTGCTACTGGTGCAAAAGTTTCATCAAAGTCAATGCCTTCTTCTTGGCAGTAACCCTTGGCCACTAGTCTTGCTTTGTTTCTGGTGACTTCACCATCTTCATTCATTTTATTCCTGAATACCCACTTAGTGCCAATGACTCTTTGATGACTTGGTCTAGGAACTAAGTACCAGACTTCATTCCTTTCAAATTGATTTAGCTCCTCCTGCATGGCTTCAATCCAGTTGGAGTCACTAAGAGCTTCTTCAATCTGTTTAGGCTCAATTTGAGATAGAAAACTAGCAAACATAGCATCTTGTGCAGCAGCTCTTCTTGTTTTCACTCTGTCTAAAGGATCACCAATCACTAACTCTGGTTGGTGATTTCTGAGCCATCTGAGATCAGGTTGCAAATCATAATGTTGTCCTTTGTCTTGATCTTGCAACACTACTGTTGGAGATACAGTAGTAGTCTGTTGAACATTTGCCGTCTGTTGAACAGTCTCTGGTCTATCAGCAGTTTGCAACTCGTCTGTTAGACAATCAGCTCTGTGATTTTGAACAGCACTTGAGTTATCAGCTGAGTTGAGATCAGGTAGTATGATGGGTATATATTCTTCATTCTTTCCAACATTCATCTTTTGTAAATCAGTAGACAGATCTTGATTTACATTTTGATTCTTTTCAGAAGATTGACTTGGTTCATCAAATACTACATGAATGGATTCTTCTATTAGTAATGTTCTTTTATTGAAAACTCTATAAGCCTTACTAACAGATGAGTATCCTACAAAGACAGCTTCATCAGCCTTTTCTGCAAATGCAGTAAGGTGATTTTTACCATTATTTAAAACATAGCATTTACAACCAAATATCTTAAAGTAATGAATGTTTGGCTTCCTATTGTTCCAAACTTCATATGGAGTCTTGTTTTGGTGCTTGTTGATCATGCATCTGTTTTGGGTAAAACATGCTGTATTTGTTGCTTCTGCCCAAAATCTTTGTGGCAGCTTAGCTTCAGCTATCATGGTTCTGACAGCTTCTTTCAGTGTTCTGTTTCTCCTTTCAGCAACACCATTTTGTTGAGGGGTTCTGGCAGCAGAGTACTCATGATGTATTCCTTTGATATTACAATACTCTTCAACAGTAGAGTTTGTGAACTCTGTCCCTCTATCTGATCTGATCTTCAATATTTTGATACTCTTCTCATTCTAGATCAGTTCCATCAGATTTGTAAGATGTTCCTTGGTTTCACTTTTCTTCTTCATGAAAATCACCCAAGTATATCTTGAATAATCATCCACAACAGCTAGGCAGTATTTCTTTCCACCGTTGCTGACTGGATCAATGGGTCCAAATAAGTCCATGTGTAGCAGCTCCAATATCCTTCCAGAAGATTGGTGCTTCTTGCCTTTGAACGATGACTTGATTTGTTTACCCTTCTGACAGGCGTCACAAAGCTTATCTTTGCTCATGACTGTTTTAGGAATCCCTTCTACCAAATCATTCTTGATTAATCTGTTGATGGTCTTGAAGTTTAAATGATTCATTCTCTTGTGCCATAGCCAACTAACTTCACTTGGTGCAGATGCAACCAAACAAACGTTTGAATTCTTGTCAGCAGAATTCCAGTCGACTATGTAGATATTTCCTTGTCGTCTTCCAGATAAAATTACCTTCTTTGTACCAATCTGTTCAACATAGCACTTATCTGTTGAGAAGATGACTGAATATCCCTTGTCACAAAATTGACTTATGCTCAGCAGATTATATTTGAGGCCTTTGACATATGAGACGTCAGATATCTCTATGTTTCCTCTGATTAACCTTCCTTTAGCTTTAATCTTGCCTTCTTTGCTGTCTCCAAATGTAACACTTGGACCATCCACAGCAACTGCATCAGTCAGCTCATGTATGTTTCCACACATGTGTCTTGAACATCCACTGTCCAAGTACCAAATCTTCTCTACTTTACTCCTACTCCTAATCCTATCCTACAAAACAAAAATAAAATTGTTTTAGGTACCCTTATTGAGAGGGTCCTGAAGGATTAGTTCCACCTTTGACAACCCAAGATGTTGAAGTCTTAGGCTTCTTAGGTTTCTGAGTTTTCACAGGAGCATGAACAACTTTATTTTCATCATAATTATCAGATAAGTCATGTTGATGATCAGTATGATAAGAATAGTGTTCATAAGCAGGGTAAGGTGCATGATAAGCAGGATATGCATGCATTGGATGAGCAGGATAAGGTGCATAGTAACTAGGAAATTGAGGTGCATGATACATAGGATGATATGCAGCAGGTTGCACATAATATGACTCATTTCCATACCAAGCATTTTGATTTTTCTTGTTCTTATGCTTCTTTGGTTTACTAACAGTTTGCTCATTAACAGACGACTTAGTTTTCTCACTAGTCTGATTAGTTTTAACCTTATCAGAAGACTTCCTAGGACTCTTCTGTTTGGGTTTACTAGTCTGTTTTTCTACACTAGGCTCTTTGCTCTTTTTAGCCTTAGGAGTTTTCTTCTCCTTTACCACTTTCTCAGATGAGGTAGGTTTAGAAGTTTGAACATACAGAATGACCTTACTATTGTCAGCAGATATAAATTTTTCAGTATGATTCAACTCTATTTTATCCTTTTCTAAAGGTGTCTCCTGTTTACTAGATGTAGGCATGGATGCAACAGTTGACTTATCATGAGACTCAATAATTTTCTCAAGTTCCATGATTTTTCCTTTATAAACCTCACATTCAGCTTTCAGAGATTCATGTTCTTGCTCAAGCTGTTTGTACTCGGCTGATTCTTTAGGCTTTTCAGCTTTAAGTTTCAGTGAGTTATTTTGCTCTTTTAGCAAGCTCATCTCTTCCTTAAGCTTTACAAATTCTCCAGCAATAGTAGTATTATTCAACATCATTTGCTCTAGAGAATCAAACAGTTCATTATTTTGAGGAGTTACCTCATCCTTTGAGTCATCAGATTCCTTAGCCATCAGGCAGAGAAGAGCAGGTTTCTCTTCATCAGAAGATTCTTCATCAGACGTGTCTGAATCTGAATCAGATGAGTAGACAGCAGCAAGCTTTTCTGCTTCAGCTACCATTGCTTTCCCTCTTTGATGCTTTCTTTCCTTTCTGATTCTCTTCTCTTCCTCAGTGTATTTTTCTGCTTTTGGATATGGACAATCTCTGATGAAATGTCCCAATTTCCTGCAGTTATAACACATTAGTTTTGCTTTATAATCATCTTTTTCTTGAGAAGAAGAGTTGGGTTTAGAAGTAGAAGCAGCATGATTGTATTTGTTTTTCATCTTTCTCTTATAGAACTTCTTGAAATTGTTCATCAACAATGCTACATCTCCAGCAGTGTACTCCTTCTTGTTGAGTAGTGATGTTTCATCAGATGAGTCCACATCTTGACTTCTATGTGCTGGTCTCCTGGTATTTTCAGCAGCAACTAAGGCAGCTGTGGGTCCTGAAGTTGAGGTTTCTTCAATACCCATCCTAGGCAGTTTATACTCGAATGCCTTGAGTACAGAAAACAGCTCTGTAAGAGAAATCTTCCCCAGATCTCTTGATTCTTCCATAGCTGTCACCTTCATATTGAACTTGGGGGGCAGGGCCTTTAGAACTCTGACGGTTATCTCCTTGTCAGTAAAGGTCTTTCCCAGCTTTAGAACTTCATTCAATGTTCTGGTAAACCTGGTATCCATCTGATCAATGGTCTCTCCAGATTTCATCTTGAAGTTGTCCAGCTTCTCCAAGGCAACACTGAGCTGATGCTCTTTGATGGCGTCGTTTCCTTCACTCATGTCACGAACCTTGTCCCACATTTCCTTTGCAGTTTTGCAATGTTTGACCTTGTCAAACCGATCATTGTCCAGGGCTTTGGTCATGATGAAACGGCCAATTTTATCCGGATTGAACAGCTTTATTTCTTCAGCTGTCATCTCTGTCAGATCTTTTTCCACCACCATTTCAGCTTCATCTACTATGATGGTCTTGGTGAATTTGAATGGACCTTTAATGATACATGTGTACATGTTGTCATTATAGGCTGCTAGAAAGATTTCCATTCTAATCTTCCAGTCCTCAAAGGACATACCAGCAATGTGGGGAACATGACTGATAATATCCATTTTTCAAAAAGTTTTGGTTTTTCAAAAATATGCTCTTTTGAAAAAGTTTGAAAACCTTTGAAAAACACTTGGATCAAGCTCGTTGATCAGGCAGCTGATTCTAATGAACCAACCTGGCTCTGATACCACTTGTTGGTCCCAAGTGGTCAGAAGAGGTTTAGAGGGGGGGGTGAATAAACCTCTTTAAAAATTTCTTCGAATTTAACTTTAAAACTTTAACTCTTAACTGAACAGACTAAGCTGATCAGATTAGTTATTAACAGTTCTGTTCGCGAACAAATCTTTGAACAGCCTTGTTGACCACTCGTCTGATTATTACTTAGCTGATTTTGCTAAAATCAGTTTTAATACTTAGAGTACTTGCAGCGGATTTTCAAAGTGTTTTTCACAAGTAATCTTAGTAGTTTGAAAAATGTTTCCCCAGTTTTATAAACTCCTTTAAATTCTTTTTCAAACAGTTAAGTTAATGTGTTTTATGCAAACAGAAAATATGCAAGTAAAATGCAAACAAAAACACAAGCAATTTTTATAGTAGTTATATGGATTTAAATATCCTTTAGTCCACTCTTCCAAGTCACACAGATCTTGGGTTATACTATAATCACAAAGTTTACAGTATACTCTGCTTGTGTCGAACAACAAATGAAACGACCACAAGTTCGCAATAGGAAATCACACAGAAGACCTATTCTCTGAAGTTTGATCACTCACAAAGATGGATCACAACTCCGCACAACACTCTTGTTTACAAAATCACTCAGAAGATGTATTTTTCTTGATTCTTCAACTCTGCTTTCGTCAACAAATGACTCGGCTGATGAGTGAGCTGTTCTTGAGACTTAAAGAATTTTGCTTCAGAAATTTCTCTCAGAAAGTGTGTTGCCCCCTTTCTTCTTCGTCTCTTTCAGCTATTTATACTTGAGGATAGAAAAATGTCCGTTGAAGAGAGACAAGATTCAAATTCCTCGAGTACTGGTCCTTAAAATCCGCGAACGGCTCTTTTGCAGTCTGTCCGTACTATGAACAGTACTATTCTGCAGGCAGCATTGAATGCAGCATTAAATGCACCCAGCTGATGCGAAGCAATTCTTCAATCATTTGTCTTTAATAACCTTGTACTTCAGCATTTATTACTCCAAGGGGCATTTATTACCGTTGGGAACACTTCATGATCTTCTTCACTTGGCTGACGAAAGTACACGTCTGATGGCGAACTCGGCTGATCTCAAACTTGAACAAATCTGATTTGAGTCGGCTGATCTTCATCAGTCTGATAACTTTACTTCAGCAGATCAGAAGTCTTGGACCTTGAAATTTGACTCTTCTGATGTCTTCATTACTTAGTCAAAAATTCTTCTAAGGGATCATCAGCTAAGTTACTCCATACTTAGCCAATCTTGAAGTTTTGGAATCCTTCAAAACCTCCCTTAACAAATTGTCTTCAGTGCCTTCATCTTCATCCTTATCCAACATCTCGGTTCTCCTTTCCGAGCAATTTTGGACCAATTTCAAAATAAATGGCTAATTAACGATTTACGGAGGTGTTAGTGATACTTTAACTCTCGGTTCTCCTTCCCGAGCAATTTTAGACCAATTTCAAAGTAAATGGCTAATTAACGATTTACGGATGTGTTAGTGATACTTTAACTCTCGGTTCTCCTTTCCGATCAATTTTAGACCAATTTCAAAGTAAATGGATAATTAACGATTTACGGATGTGTTAGTGATACTTTAACTCTCGGTTCTCCTTCCCGAGCAATTTTAGACCAATTTCAAAGTAAATGGCTAATTAACGATTTACGGGGGTGTTAGTGATACTATAACTCTCGGTTCTCCTTTCCGAGCAATTTTGGACCAATTTCAAAATAAATGGCTAATTAACGATTTACGGAGGTGTTAGTGATACTTTAACTCTCGGTTCTCCTTCCCGAGCAATTTTAGACCAATTTCAAAGTAAATGGCTAATTAACGATTTACGGATGTGTTAGTGATACTTTAACTCTCGGTTCTCCTTTCCGAGCAATTTTAGACCAATTTCAAAGTAAATGGCTAATTAATGATTTATGGATGTGTTAGTGATACTTTAACTCTCGGTTCTCCTTTCCGATCAATTTTAGACCAATTTCAAAGTAAATGGCTAATTAACGATTTACGGATGTGTTAGTGATACTTTAACTCTCGGTTCTCCTTCCCGAGCAATTTTAGACCAATTTCAAAGTAAATGGCTAATTAACGATTTACGGATGTGTTAGTGATACTTTAACTCTCGGTTCTCCTTTCCGATCAATTTTAGACCAATTTCAAAGTAAATGGCTAATTAGCGATTTACGGAGGTGTTAGTGATACTTTAACTCTCGGTTCTCCTTTCTGAGCAATTTTAGACCATAATTTCAAAGTAAATGGCTAATTAACGATTTACGGATGTGTTAGTGATACTTTAACTCTCGGTTCTCCTTTCCGAGCAATTTTAGACCATAATTTCAAATTAACAATTAATATGACTTGTATTATTATTATTATTATTATTATTATTATTATTATTACTCAAAAAAAATATTAACAACTAATTTGAAAATTATAGCACGTAGGTTATAAGCGTTTGAATTTCAATTTTAAGGGGGGTAATTGCAATTTAGGCTTTCATGTTATATTACCTTCTCCGTTAAAATCGAATTCAAAAGCCCTAATTCACTAAATTCCTCTTCTAATTTACAAAAGCCGCGACTCCTCTTCTAATTTTCTTCCACCTTAATCATCAATTCTTCTTCAAAGTTCTTCCACTAATGGTTAAATTTAGAATTCGAGCTGATTTTGGGTTGATACGTAAAAGTGAATTCAACGACATGCCCCCCCCTCAATATATAGGTACGGTTTTTCTAAATTGGGAATTCATTGTTGTGGTTCTTTAGAGAGTTGCTATTACAAATTTTATGCGGAATGTTAATTTGATTTTCCTGTTACTCTTAGTTTTCTTGCCTGATTCCGTCTTTTGCAGTGTATGTCACGTTTTATTTTTCCTTAGCTTGAATCCACTGTGTTCGAATTAGTTTATTAGGTTTAATTGTGTCATGTGTTTGGATAGCTCTAGCCTACATCGATTATTTTCCATTGGCGGTTTGGATAAAGTTCGCGCATGTGATAAACTGGTGGTTTCAATTGATGCACTCTCACTGTCTTTTGTTGTGTCCAACTCAGTTCTTTCCCTGTTTGATTTGGCTTCATAAGCATGCATTGGCTTGATAATGTCAATGTTGAGATTAACGGGGTCTAAACATGGGTATTTATTGTAAAAGAAAACAAGATGTTTGTATGTGGATGAGGTCCACTAGAAGAGGAAATAATAGTATCATTGAAATTTTTTGTCATAGTAAATTAATATAAATTTTTTATTTGCAGATAAACTACACCGTACCTTAAAGATTTATTATGGTGGTAGTTTAAGGCATGAACCTAATACAGAGTATGTGGGGGGTACTTTTAGGTGCGTAGACTATTTCAACTATAAGCAAATGTCAATCGAAAACCTTGATTACATGGGTGATCTGATGGGAATTTGTGGTAAGAAGAATTATTATAGGATTGATGGATACCGTAAGTTTAGGTTGTGTGAATCTGAGACTGAGTTGATTCAATTATTTGGCTGGCCAAGCATAGTGGTTTGCATATATGTAATTCAGTCCAATGAAGTAGATGAGAAAAGATACAAATTGTCCGAAATAAAGGCTGCAACACTATATCTACTTATAGGAGACGATGAGTATGCATTAGCAAGTCACGTCCAGTGTTTATTGAGAACTCATTTTGAGAAGACTTGTAAAGAGAGAAAAGCACGTAGTGAGAGACCGATAGTTTTGCAATTGCCAGCACCCCGACCATCAACTCCAGAACCAGCAACACAACCGCAATCACCACAACAGGAGGATACCGTGGCAATACAAACCAACAAAGTACAAAGGACATGCAAACAGTGTGGATTGAGAGGTCATTTTGAGAAGACTTGTAATAGGAGAAAAGCATGTGATGAGAAATGGATATGATTGCAATTGACAGAGCCCCGAGCATCAAGTCCAGAACCAGTAACACAACCGCAATCACCACAACAGGAGGATACAGTGGCAATACAAACCAACAAAGTACAAAGGACATGCAAACAGTGTGGATTGCGAGGTCATTTTGAGAAGACTTGTAATAGGAGAAAAGCATGTGATGAGAGAGGGATAGGATTGCAATTGACAGAGCCCCGATCATCAACTCCAGAACCAGCAACACAACCACAATCACCACAACAGGAGGATACAATGGCAAGGTGAACCTTTGAAAAAGGTTTGCTCAATTTGTGGAGTGAAAGGGCATTATAGGAAGACATGTAAAAAGATAGGTGCAATGAGAGTTAGTCGAAGATTGCAATCGAATGAGTAGGACTGAAGAATGTACTGTTTTCATAATTACTTTTATTGATTTTTGGATTTTGTGATGCTATATTTTGGTGGAACATGTTATTTTGAAATTTATTTTGGTTTAGTCAATTTTTAATGTTTACCCGGGTGTATTTTGTCAATTATTAAAGGTATCAAGATGTGATTGTCAATTTTTGAAGTTAACAGGGTGGTTTTTGTAAAATTTTAAAGTTACCAGGGTATATTTTGTCAATTATTAAAGTCAACAAGATCTGATTGTCAATTCTTACAGAATACAGGGCGTGTTTGGTCAACTTTTAAAGTTAGCAGGGTGAGTTTTGTTAATTATTAAAGTAATAGGGTGTGATTGTCAATTTTTATAGGAAACATGTTGTGTTTTGTCAAATGTGTAACTTATCATGGTGTTATTTGTCAATTATTAAATTTAGCAGGGTGTTTTTTGGTCAATTATTAAAGTTAGCAGGGGGTTATTTAAAATAATTTTAGTTACAAAGGGTGCTTTTGTTATATGACTTGAGAGGGTACCTTTTTGCTAATAATAATTAAGTCTCGATTCTCATTTTCGAGCAATTTTAAAACAAAATCATCAAATTTCACCAACTAACGATTCACATAGGGGTTACTATGACTTTCGGTTCTCCTTTTCTAGCATTTTTTGTTCAAAATCAACAAATTTCACCGAATTTTTAATGGAATGTTTATTTTGAAAATTGAGATAAAAAATTGTATGAATAAGCTTTTTTTCCTTACAAGAACCAAATAATTATAATTGTTTTACGAAAAATCAAACTTCAATTTTTTTTATGAATAAGTCAAGAGTCTTGATTTGATTGACCTACTTTTGAGGGTGCATTATGTCATTCCATTGCTAACTCTCACGCATATTCTTTAAAAATATCAAATTACATTTCAGTTATAAAATTATCATCCAAAAAATGTATAGAGTAACTAATGAAGGAAGGTGCATGAGAAATTGAGTTTAGGGTTTAGGGTTTAGGGTACAAATATAGTTATATAAATAAGCACTAGTAGCTTTATTAAATAAAATCAACAGTAGTGCGCTGGTTAAGGCAATTTGTGTTCATCTTTTTGGTCTGAGTTAAACTCTTTTGGACAGCATTTTATTTTTTGACATTTTATTAATAATTTTTTTATTCTGTTAGTAGATCTAATTAACCTTGATTAAAATATCTCATTATATTTTTTTTCTTAATAAATTATTTCTTTTAGTTTTTCAAGAATATTTAGGGAACAAATATTTTTTGTTGACGTAGATCTCATAACCTAATTGAAAATGAGTTTTTTTTATCGATTACATACTCATACATTATATTTTTTCAAAAGAAAATGTTGACTTTTACAAGGCGGATTCAATAATAACTCTTATTATAGAAGATATTTTTGAGAAACAAACATGCAAAATTCAATTATAAGTAGTGCTGACATCATAATTAGATTTTCACAAAATATCGTACATAATTCATGGAAAATAATGGAATAATGAGAGAATTGTAAACTGCTAACTCCCAAACCCAAATAAAACCGTTTACTAAAATAGCTAATTTGAAAATTACTAGTTACTCTATCGATTCTTCTGGACCCTTGTCACTCATGTCAATTTCTGTTGTATCCTGCTCCACTATATTTTTTCTTGGATATAGTGGGTAAAACCCGGAATAAATTATGTCTAGCTCCCGCCAGTACTTTTCACCGTTCTGACGGTACCTTTTTGCCCAGGAATAATGTTGCATAGACTGTAGAAACACAGTAACCAAAATGTAAATTTCTTGTTACCTTAAGAAGCATCTCCCAGACTTCGTCACTGGCTAACAATTCTGTTAGCCGAATAGTTGATGATTAACAAACGAACTTTTAATATATTGGTGCTCTTTAGTTTTATGATTTGGACAGGTTCTTATTTATAAAAGAGCAACCCATTTGGAATTTGAGATAGTCCAAAATAATGAAGAAGGCCCAAGTTTGATATGAAAAGATTTATGCGAATTATGAAGGAAGATCGTGAGAAGGCCAATTTTAGCTAAAGGCTCGTTATGAATGAAGATCAAGATCGAAGCCCCTAGCACCCCTGAAGGGCCCAATTTTCGATTCATGAAAATTGTGGTCAACTTAGTAAGTATTGTTCAATTGATTAAAAGAGCAAGAAAATTCCTTTGGCCCAATATTTTCAAACTAAGCCTCCAAATCATTTTTCAAAATTGGCCCAAATTATTTTGAACTAAAATCGACCCTTTAAATTATTTTGTGAAAATTTGAATTCTTCCTTTTCTTTCTAAGCAGCTGATTTTACTTGTGGGAGAATTAATTAGATGATTTGGAAATCTTTATATAAGGCAAAAATTGCACCTTGATCTTAAGTAATTCATGAAATAAAATATTATTTCATCTTACCTTTTTTTGTGACCATATTCTCGGCCAATGAAATGAGCTTAAGAAAATCTTTTTTCTTTTAAAATGTGCTGCCGATTCTTGAGCTTTAATAACTCTTTGGAAACTTGTTTAATTGGCATGAATCTCAATGGTATATATTTAGCCTTATATGTTTTGAAAATCTTTCCAAAATATCTTTGATAAAAATCTTCCCTTTTGATCAAATCTTTAATATCATTTTGTTAAGGAAAGATCTTCTCTATTTTGAACTTGTCTAATGCCTTATTAATTAAACCTGTCCAAGTTCATCTTCCACTTATTTTTGGGACTAAATTTTCGGCTATAATATAAGAAGATTGGGAAGAAATCTTTTTGAAAATTAGAGATTTTTTGTCTTTCAAAATCTTTCCTAAACTATCCAATTTCTCCACCTATAAAATGAGCTCTTCATAATCATTCTGAAAACAACACATTCTCAAAAGTCTCAATTGCTATATCATCCTCACTGCCTAAAGTCTTTTTGAAGTGGTCTTTATCTTTTGCAAATATCTTTTTTCAAAAAGGGCTTTTCTAAAAACATTTTTACTACTTGCTCTTGAAATCTTGAATATACACTAAGTAGTAGAAGAAAAGGATCAGTGTTTAGTACTTTGCAAAATCCGCTCATTTTGGAGCAATATTTGTAATCAAATTTTATAACTATTTTTGAGCGAATGTTTTTTTACTTGCAAGCTCGTAGTGCGATAGGAGGTGTCCTAGCAAGCACAACTGTTTAGTGCGATAGGTTATTATCCTAGCAAGCACAGTTTTCTGTTGAGCGATAGGTTAGGCCTAGCAAGCTCGTATTGAGAGTAAGATTGTAATCTTGTAATCTCGAAGTGGCAAAGGTTCGTCCTGCAAGCCACGATCTACTAGTGGATTTTACCCAGGGGTGCTGGAAGAGAGGAAGTAGGCCGTTGGGGCGCGAACCTCTATAAATTGCGTTTGCATTCTTTCTTTATTTACTTTCTGCACTTTACTCCATTAGAATATAAAATATATTCATATCAACTTTAATATTTTTAACTAATTGATCTCTTTAACTAAACTTTCAAAAAAGTTATCAACCTAATTCACCCCCCCCCCCTCTTAGGTAGATCTTAGGTATCAAATTCGTTATCCACAGGGTGCCACCTCACGTAATGGCAATGCAGTGCGGATTGTCACCTTTTATATCGTTCATACAACCTATTATATTTTTCTTCCACAACTTCGAGGTTGTAGTTCTTGCCGGTCTTTTGTTCTAATCGGGTAGCTATTTGCTTAAGGATAATGGTGTTATCCCAGACATAATCGATCTTGCCAGCCATCGTCTCGTCAATCAACATCCCAAAAAATAATTCTAGGTCATCTTGAATAAATAATTCTCCAGACATGATACTAACCTCAGAATATCACAACAATGAATAATTGAAAATTAAGATTAGGTTTTAATTTTCCAATTTAGTTCCGAGATCGAAAATATGCAAAACTAATGTTTAGACTAAGATATACAAATATATAATTAAGTGAGAAATTGACATGTACAAAGATATAATCACGTAACAATTTACATTAAACACTACTAAATCAAAAAAATCAAACCATCGAAAAGCTCCAAATTGAAATATTGTATCCAAATATTTGAACTGCAAAAAATTAAATATAAAATTGACGTATAATTAACGATTTACCAACAAGATGTTATTCCAATCAGTTTTATGAGTTGTTCCTTTTCCTGTCTCTGGATATTGACCAACAAGCAATTGACGTATAATTAACCTTCAGAATTTATTTGATATTTTTTATTTCTTAATTTTTTAATAATAACGAGTTTTCCTAAATTAAGTGTTTGTTTGAATTTAGGTAACTTCTTCCTTCAACTTAGGGATATGCACATGCAAATCATGCCATATCTTTAATAACTAACCAATCATAGAAATAAATTAAATTTGGAAATTATTTAAATTCGAGAATGGCAGAATTTTTTATGTCAAAAATAAATTGAAAATTAAATATAGATAGTTATGAATTTTGAAAAGGAAATGGATCTACAAAAAGCATAAGCAAATTTAATTAAAAAAAAAAAGGTAATAACAACCCTATTAACTTTTAAAAGTCACGGAGGTTACACATCCCCGAATCATCACGGTTATTCATATATATCAAAATATTCTCTCTAATATCATCTATCAAAAAATCTGGAAAATAAGCAGTAATGCAAATCAATTGAGAATTTTAGTCCACAAGCCAAAGCTATACATACCACACTAGCAAGGTTAAGGAATTTACAACAATCAATTCAAGCACTTTAATCCGATCGAGAAAAAGAACCACAAGTGAGTATGTGTTCAAATTTTATTTAATAATATTATTATCATTCTTTTCTGAAATATTTGCTTCCAAGTTATATCTGGAATTCTCATCTTATGATTATGCACAATTTGTTACATGAACATTGATTATTCATGCTTATTTAGGTTTTATTACATGATTGATGTGTATTTGTTAGTTTTGTTTTATTAAACATTTGAATGTAAATTTTCAAATATCTTTAGTGGTTAGAAATTAATTAAAACAACATTTACAAGTCCACTTTTCTTGTTATCATATAAAAACGTCCTAATATGGCGAAATTAATAATAACAAATACACATTCGAGGGGTAAATTGCATATTTTTGTAATTTGGTGGCAAAGGGCAAAAACATATAATTCAACAAATTGCGAAATTATGAAATTTTTTTTGGGTTGTGTAAAAATTGAAATTTGTGATTACACGATTTTGAGCGGATTTTATTAGAAGATTTATGATTACCTAGGTAGGACTCGTTTTTCGCTTAAAGTACAAAATTTCATTAATAGCTGATGATAATCTTGTTTGTCTTTTTTATTCAAAAATAATGTGTCATTTGTTTTCTTTTATTGTGCATGTGTGTAATCAAAGGTTCTTTTGTCCATTAAACACAATGAGATATACTTATAATTATATATTAATTTGATGATGATTATGAATGTTAAATTTAGTCAAATGGCGCGAATGTGGACAGCATGCGACGAAGAAATTTTCATTAACTTGTTATTGGAAGAGGCGTTCCAAGGGAACATTCACTGGAATGGCAATAATGAGGAGAGCATTAACAGGATAATTCCAATCATCGAAGCTAGAACTGGAAAAACAATGACTTATAACGAGTTGTTCAAGATTTTCGGTGATCTGCACACTCAATAGTACCTTTGGGAGCAGGTAAAACAATGTAGTCTTGTGAGATGGAATCATACTCTCAATGTTCTGGAGACGGATGATTATATTTGGGATGAGCTTGTACAGGTAAGAGTGGTATGATGATTATTCGGCATAGTGCATAATATACAACAATGCTAACTCGCCATTTTTTTTTTATTAATTAAGGAACATTTTTGGGCAAGGAGGTACAGGAGCGAGGGTTTAAGGTATTGGTGGGAGTTTAGTGTGATTTTTGCGTCGAAGTTTCCCACTGATGATCTTGCAGTTTTACCGAATGAAGAACCAGAAATAGTACGGGGGGATAATGCCGTGGATCAAGCTCCCATTGAGGACATCGTGCCTGGAGGTGACGAAGAACCCATAGGAGAAGAAAAATGGCCTGAGATCATTATTTTAGTAGAAGACAACGAAGAAGATGCTTTAGTTTTTTTGATATAGTTGAACAAACTAATAATATTTTTAATCTTTATGATTGCTGATACACTATTTCAAGTCAATATAAACATGTCGATATTAATTTTATAGCTAAATTTGAGCCTGATTGAAAATAAGATAATTATTAAGTTGTAAATTAAGTATTATAAATTTATAATTGTAATCTATTTTTTATTTAGAAGTACCTTTTATTTTGTAGAAAATCAAAATTTCAAACTTTCTCCCGCTAAACTTTATATTGACCTTGGTCAAAATGGTGAAAGTAGTTAATTTCTCCACAAAGATGAAAAAATCAAGTTTTTGTTGTGAGGTGAAGTCGAACACAGACCACCCATTCAACCTATTACTTAACCATCCCACCAGTTCAATTTCTTTGTTAATCTATCCATACAAATTATATAATACCTTATTTATGGTACAAGTCCATTTTCAAGTCCGTCTTTAATCCCACAACGGAGACTTAGAAGTAATTACAATATTTTTGGTATAACACTGAAATAGTTAATTAGTCATTTATTTTGAAATTTGTCTAACATTGCTTGGACAGGAGAACCGAGAGTTATAGTATCACTAACAACTCCGTAAATTGTAAAATAGCCATTTATTTTGAAATTGGTCTAAAATTGCTCGAAAAGGAGAACCGAGAGTTGTAGTATCACTAACACCTCCGTAAATCGTTAATTAGCCATTAATTTTCAAATTGGTCTAAAATTGCTCGGACAGGAGAACCGAGAGTTATAGTATCACTAACATCTTCGTAAATCGTTAATTAGCCATTTATTTTGAAATTGGTCCGAAATTGCTCGGAAAGGAGAACCGAGAGTTAAAGTATCACTAACACCTCCGTAAATCGTTAATTAGCCATTTATCTTGAAATTGGTCCAAATTTGCTCGGAAAGGAGAACCGAGAGTTAAAGTATCACTAACACCTCCGTAAATCGTTAATTAGCCATTTATTTTGAAATTGGTCCAAATTTGCTCGGAAAGGAGAACCGAGAGTTATAGTATCACTAACACCTCCGTAAATCGTTAATTAGCCATTTATTTTAAAATTTGTCTAAAATTGCTCGGAAAGGAGAACCGCGAGTTAAAGTATCACTAACACCTCCGTAAATCGTTAATTAGCCATTTACTTTGAAATTGGTCTAGAATTGCTCGGAAAGGATAATCGAGAGTTATAGTATCACTAACACCTCCGTAAATTATTAATTAGCCATTTTTTTTAAATTGGTCTATAATTGTTCGGAAAGGAGAACCGAGATTGGATAAATAATAATAACATAAAAATCAACACTTAATTATCACTTAATTATTACTACCATAATATGTTATTAATAGACACTTAATTAAATGACTACAATAATATGTTATTAATAAACACTTAATTAAATGACTACAAATAATATATTATTGTAAATTAATAAAACAATAAAGCGTAAAATCATATTTCTAACTACATTAATTAATAAACACTTAATTATTACTACCAAAAATCAGAAATCAATTTTTGGGTTGTACAAAATTTCCGAATCTAGAATATTACCAAATATCATGTCAATCTATTACTAAAATAAATTGGTTTCCCTGAAAATAACAACTTCTTGCTAAATTCATGAGATCACAAATCACAATTAAAGAGGGAATAATCATTTTCCCCACTTTATCACGTCTTCACGTCTCATGCACAGGCAGGCAGCCTTAATTCTTCTCCTGTCCAGCCGCACAAAATTAAACACCAAACAAAAATCAAAAACGTCTCCAGAAAGATCTTTCTTCCTCCCTCACTCCATCTCTCAAACCCATCTCTCAAACCTCGCGTAGTGCACAGGCCACTTCCTCCCTCACTCCGTCTCTCAAACCCATCTCTCAAACCTTTAATTCTTCTCCTACTCTCTCTCTTACTCCCTCACGTACTCCATCTCTCAAATCCCAGTAGTCGTTTCGCTTTCTCTTGCAATAAGGTTTTTTTTTTTAATTTCATGTTTCGGTTGTTAGATTTGTTCCTGATTTGAAATTTCTGTGTATTTCTTGAAGTATTTCATTATGTATGTAAACAATTAAAAATATGTATTATGTGGGGGTTTGGAAGGGAAGGGGACATGCCCAATTTCATCCGGGATTACATGTGTAGTATATGTGGATTTGAAAATTATTTTGTTATATGAGTAGTATTGCATGTGTATTATTATATTATATGTGGATATGAAAATATTTTGTTTTATGAGGAAAGGGCACTCTTGAAGAAGTTACATGTGGATTTGAAAATTTTAAATGTATTTTTTTGGGTGAAAATGAATTAGGCTTGTTTTCTTGGTTTAAATTCTTGAATGCATGTGCACTGCAATCCCTAAATTTGTTTCATGCCTAATAAAGTTCAAGTTGTCTTGACATTATTACAAATTGATCGTCAATTTTATTAAATAATCTTGTTAGTTACTTGAAAGTAGTGAATTTTCCTTTTCTCAATCTCCCAATGTAAGATGGAAAACCACCTGTTAGACGTAGTGCAATATGATATTGACACTGAAAACGAACGACATTTTTCTTGGATGAATTGGTGAAACTAGACCAACGGGATGAAGGCATCAATTTGTTTCCTTTGAAGTTAGATGACATCTTTACTAGTGTCCATTGATTATATCTCCATATTTAGTCAAAATGTTGTTAGCTACTTTGATGTGTATTTTCTTATGATACTCATCTCATTAAGACAAAGTTATTATCAATAAGAGCTAATTTCACAATCAATTGGAATTGGTTGCTAGGAAGATTATATTTAAAAGATTGATTACAATGGTTAATTAGTTTGATCCTTTGTGATCTAACAAGAAAATTTCAATTTTTGGTAATCTAATTGATAGTTGTGGTTCTGTGGATGGATTGAAATTGAGTGAAGTTGTTGACTTTTTTATGGTTTTGTTTCCGGGATTTGTCATGCTTGAGGAAGAGGAACTTTGTTGGGCATATTGTACCTTAAGAATTCTTTGTCAAATGTTTAAGTTAGCGGGGTGTTATTTGTCAAATACTAAAGTTAACAGGGTGTTTTTGGTCAATTATTAATATGAACATGATATTAGAATGTGTATGTTTGAGGTTTTAGGCCACTGCTTTCAAGTACGATTATAAATTCTCACTAATTAGCTTATGTCTATTGATATTGTTTAAATTGTTCAAATTGCAGAAACATGACAAACACAAGTTTCACCACCCACGAGTTGGAGCTTTTTCTGCAGATGTTGGTGGATGAGAGAGCAGCAGGAAGAATACAGTTTAATGGGGCAAACAAAGACGCTTTTGAAGATATTCGAGCGAGACTAGAAGCATATACCGGGAAGACCTTCACCATTGAATTTTTGGAACATGAATATGGAAGGTTGTATACCCGGTTTGGCTTGTGGAAGACGGCACTTGAGTGCCGACGGGTGCACTGGAACCAGGTCGACAATAAATTAGAAGTTGCATATGAGGATGTATGGAAGTTGCTTTGGCAGGTAAAATGTGTATACAATAATCATTTGTTAATTTTAGTATTTAATTAACTTGTGTGGATTAATTAATCCTAGCTAATTTATGATATATTGACAGGATCCAATTTATTGGATTGTGCCAAAACACTTCCGCGAATCTGGAGAAAGATACTAGTGGGAGTTGGAGGCTATCTTCGGTATACCCGATCCACCAACACCACCTACTATCGAGACTCCAGAGTATATGTCCGAGGAGGATGAAGAGATAGAGATAATTGTGATTTCCTCAAGTTATGAGGAAGATTGAAATTGTTGGACTTGAATTTTAGATAATTGTCCGTAAAAATGTTTGGATGTTTTTATATTTTTGAACATTGTATAAGTAGTAGTACCTAGTAGTAGTAGTGGTAGTAAAAATGTCCGGATCTTTTTATATTTTTGAACATTGTCTAAAAAGTAGTAGTAGTAGTTAACTAAATGGTAATTGGATTGTGAAAGAGTTGTGATTGTTGGATGAAGTTTTAAGGCTTGTTTTTGTATCTTGCCAAATGTTTCGAAAAAGGACTCTAAAATTGAGTATATTTGAAATTTATTATTGTTTTGATTAAAAGAATTACATAAACTGTTTCTTTATAAAATCCAAAATTCTCACAGAATGGTTTGGGGTTAATATGCATCGTTCTTGGTCTTATTTTCTAAAACTCGATTCAAATCACGTCTTTATTTTCAAATTTAATTTGAATCTTATTTCAAAGATTTCGTCCAAACAATATAAAATTTGGATAAAGTTAAACTCTTTAAATAATGGGTCGGGTGTGAATTTTGAATTTAAATTATTTTGGTGAGCCATAATGAGTATGAAATCAACGCGAAACAAAAAAATTGTGTTTGTGAATTGTTGAAAACCTAGTGCAAATGTCCTATACCATATACTTTATACTATACACAGAAAAATCTCGACTTAGGCAAGAATATTCTATTACGACAAAAATGGCATAACTAGACTAATTAAATTTATGTCAACAAAAAATTAAAAATTGTTTATTCAATTATGAGTAGTGTGGACCTCCAAATTATAGAGATAATTGCCAAGTTAAATTATGTCAACCTGAGAATTCTTCCATGGAAGCCAGATTTATCCTTCATGAACCAGAGTGATTTAGGAGATAAATCTTAACCCTCCTTGGACTATTAGATCGCGATTAATTTGATGGGATAAAAAACCTTCTTTACATTTTATATGGTTTATTATTTCAATTTCAACTATCATCACTTAAAAGATTATTAAATGAGTACCTCATTCAAACTAACTCTTAAAAATTGGTATCCGATAGAGTTGTGAAAAGGCCCACCCACTGGACTGGGTTTGCTTAGTTTGTTTGGGTTTAGGCCCAAGCCTAAAGCACTCAACCAATTTCACCTGAAATGCTTCTGCCAATGTTGCAAATTAACGCATAATTTTGTTATCTCTGAAAATATATATGTATTAAATCTACTTTAATTTGATATAAATTAATGTATTTTCTACACAATTTATATTACACAACAAACTTGATTTGATATAAGTTCCTACTTAATTTTCAACTATTTTTTCAAAATTCAAACAAACCATATAATGCAAATCGAAAATATTTCACGAATCTCTGCCTTTTCCCGAACAATTATCATAAATAATAAACAAATAGGTCCAATCTATTTTAAGCCCTGAATATGGGCTTGTCACGTTCACCTAGCCCGTTAATCCGGAGATGACGCATCAACATTAAAAATTAGTCGGTCTCTAAAATTTATTTTAAAGCCCAATATTCTACATATTGGAGTGATTCAGGCCCTATTAATAGTCCATTTTTTGGGCCTTGAGAATACTACGGGCTGTCAATGGATTGAATTTGGATCGGATTAAATTCAATCCAGATCCGCCTTCGTTTGTATCAGAACAAATTCAAATTTTGCTCGGATCTAAATTTCTTAATTCCAATAGAACATATATCCTATAAATCGTCGATTTCAAAACTTACATTAACATTTTTTTTTTAAAATAACTTTGTTAACTTTACGATTTTATTAAATTTAGCTCACATGTTGAGTTTTTAGGACCGTTTACCAGGGATCAACAAATTTTTCGTAAGAATGAATTTATGAACTTTATAGTAATTAATATTCATATTTATTTAGATGAAAATATTCGGAAAAATTATTTATGAACAAATTATTAACTACTATTTTATTAAATAAAATTATTGATGGTAAAATATTATCAGTGTTACTTATTCTTATAAAACACTATGCATACATATAATTTTATTTATTTTTGTCGAATACGGATCTCTTAACTAATAGGATCGACCGAAATTTAAACTGTTATCAAAGAAATTCGAACTTGATCGACCGAGTAGAAATAAATAAACAAAAGGGGATTAAGGATAATATACATCAAAATTATTGATTTGAGATATTTATTTCGTGGATGCAAAAGTAATTGAGAATTTCATTTTTTTTATGATTCGAAAGTTGTAAAGCAATTTTGGAGAGAATTCATTTAAAAGGTGCAAAAATGGTGGTGAGATTATTGAAGGAATAGATGGTGTAAAAATGGTGGAGAAGTAATAACAAGAAATAATCAATTAAGCTTGAATGATTATGGAATAAAAGGAATTTATTTGTTAGTTTTGAAAGATTAGGAATGAGAAGGAATTAAGTAGCAAATTAATTGTTAATTTCGGTTTTTAAGTGGGGGTATAAACGTCTTCTTACAACATAAAATTTAATGGGGGGCAAAAGGGTCTTTTCTATTTTCAGTCGGTTTTTTTTTTTTTTTTGACAAACTAACTACAAGGGCTTAATAGTAAATTGCATTTTTAATTAGAAATAACCATAAATTAAATCCAATTCCTTTAGTTACACATCCAAGGGCTGCTATGGATGGAAGCCGATCTAACGGCTCAGGGTTATGGCCGCATGTGCGGCCGTAACTAAAGAGGCCGCACTGTAGAAAAATCGAACTTAGCGAGCTTGAATCACTATATTTGAGCTTCATTTATTGAAAAGATCAATCAGATCCCACTATTAATGGAACATCGAAGTTATCCATGGTAACTTCTCATGCATGTACATCTCAAATATCACAAATTGTGGGATTTCTTAACCAACAAGATCTATTTTCACTGGTATAAGTATGACAAAATTTAACCTAATGTACATTTTTTTTTTTTGATAAATTACCGGAATTATATTACTAAACAAAATAAATTACAAATACATTGTAGTGGCCACAAGATTTAAAAAGAAAATGAACAATGAAGATCCAATCAATTTCGGGAAGACAGAACAAACAAAAGAGAAAAGAAAAAGTGAAGAAAATGCGCCTGATTCCCAGACGAGGTGAAAATCGGTGCCAAATCTTCAGACTGATCCCAAGAGGAAACCTGGAATAATAATCAAGTGCTAAAACCAAAACCAAACTCCCAAAAATGATATTCTCTTCAAAGAACACAAACTTTAAAAACCATTGTGAACCACCACAAACGCATCTGCAAAAACAAATAAAAGACAAACACAAAGGTACAAGCATAAATAACGCATAATAACGAAGATCTGAAAGCTTTGGAGGCAGGTCAGAGGAAGGAGACCGAGCCGGATCTGGTGGCGGAGGCGGATCTGACGGTGGTGGCAGATCTGGATCTGGCGGTGGCGGCGGATCTGGTGGCGGCGGCGGTAGGGCAGTTAGGCGAGCCCAAGTTCTCAATATATGGGTAGTTGCAAGTTTTGTGGGCGAGGATGGCTCTTGCAAAGGAGTTGAGTTAAATGAGTGGAGGTTTTGAGAAAGAAATGGTGGAGTAATGAAGAACAAAATAAAACTTGACATTTCCTCAAATCAAAAGAGGAAGACAAGGGAGAACAATGGAGCCCAAAAGCTGAAGAAGAGAACGGCACAAACGGCCGGGGAAGAAAGGCCGAACTGCCGAGGCGCCGACAGGAAGAAACCCTAAGAAGAATTTTCTCTAGAGAGAGAAAAAGCTTAAGGACATTGGTTCCTCTGAGTATATATAGGCATACTCTATTTTTCTAGCAAACTTATATGAAGTTTTCCGACGACATTTTGCTGACTAACACATCGAGGAGGCGGACATGGTCTTTGTTTTGCAAGCTTGGAAGCTCAGGGTATCAGTTTTTTTGAAGTGGACCTATATACCATATTTAACCAAAATCTGATCCACATAATTTTCAGCCGCATCACCGCCTATAATAATTTCATAATAAGAGAATCGTGATAAATATAACATTTCACTCCTCAATTGAGCTACAATGCAAATTGAGTTCTTTAACATTCATTCACCCGTTCGAATAAAAAATTTAATTTCTACATATCAAGTGTGTTTATTCATTTTTTCCTTTTTCATAATTCTATTAGAATTTTTTTTTTAAATAATTCCACTACAAGGTGGATGAATTGATCAATAAAAGGTTTTACGGAAAAATACTACTTAAAAATCTTAGATCATGAATATTTTAGTTTAGTGTTAATTTTTATTATTTAGAAGATATGAACCTTATTCTAGAAGATTTGGTTTTTTTCCTTCTTATTTGAATGATTTAATTAGATTGTTATATAAATAAATCCAAGCATAGGCTTTCTTGATTTTCATCCCGTGTTTATTTCCTATATTTTATTTCAAAAGTATTATAAATTCATGTATAAAATTTTATGAACATGTTTATCATTGCAATTGGTAGGAAAATATAATTGATTTCTAAATAAAAAATATTGTTCTAAATATGTTAGTTCTTCTAAATTGTAGATTTATGGAACTGTGAAATTATACATCTAAATTCTCCAGTAATTTTTTTCAAAACTCCATACAGATCATTCAAACCAATATGTTATGAAATGTTCTTTATGATAATAATTATACATGATAACAATTACTTTATTTAAAAAAAAAAATCCTAATAATATTTCAATTTAAGTTCGCCCCCTCACTAAAAAAGTTATGGCTTCACCGCTGCCGACGGTATTGAAAAAACATTAAATGAGATGCAACATCTTTATTTTTTTATTAGCACTAATAACAATAACAACCTATCGACTAGGGATAGCCCTCGTCACAAAATATAGAAATAACCCGTTGGTCCGTGGCAATATAACTAAAGAAATATAAAGTTGTGCATCTATATAGGACTGAAAATAAAATCAAGCTACTAGATATTCGACTTTAGTTGGTTTCATAAAAGCTCGTTTGAGCTCGGATCAGTACACTAATCAAACAAGCTTGAACATCATTTTTCATTCGGTAACTTTTGAAGATCGGTTTGATACGCTAAAAATTCATAATATACATATAAAATATCAAATTACTCGATACTCGAATCGGACTCAATAAAACGAGAATTTACTATCAACTAAACCAGAGAATAGAATATCATTGTGGATTGCTATCCTACCTGGACTAATAAAAGAAGACTTTTCATCAATTGGTATTATACTATTATTCGTCACCTACTAGGCTACTACCAGTAAATCTTATATAGATGTTAATTATGTGATTTTCAATTTTTTCATTCTTCAAAACTATATGTACTGATATTCGTACGTATTTTATCATGATATCTATTTACCTATTCTCGCTTCTTTTATGCACTTCTTGTGTTCCAGGGTAGGTGGATAAATCATTGTTTTGGTTTTATAAGCATTTATTTTTTTTTGATCAAAGTGGGTTTAACATAACTATGTTTGTGCATCTCTTCTTTTGTATTTGACATAGCCTATATCATTTGCAGGATGTGAAGTATTGGATGGTTGCATGCTTGAACTACCCTAAAGAGGTTTCTCTTTACAACTTTTAAAAAAGTTTCATGTAATGTTTTTTTAAGGGAAAATTACTTTTTTGGTACCATAGGATAGATTGACTTGCACTTTTGGTACCACTGGATACAAAAATGCAAATTTGGTGCCATAGGATATGTTTTCATTGCAATTTTGGTACCAAACTCAATTTTTCTACAAAGCTAATGGCAATTTACCCTCTATGAAATGCATAATGTTCAATTTATCCCTCTATAATTTGAAAAAAATCAATTTACCCCCTGTAAAATTTTAATGAAGCAATTTACCCCCTTCAAAAAGAGATTGTAACTCATTAGCCGAAATTGAGAGTATGCATGGAAACTATTTTATTTAACATAGGGGGATAAATTGCCACATTTATCATAACACAATGGGTAAAAAATCACATTATCATAATAAAAATGGATTAAGTGCTGCCTATAAATATATCACGGAGGCGATGTGAAATTTTTACAAAACTTCAAGGGATAAAATGCTCTTTTTTAAACCACGAGGGGTTAAATTGTCATTAACTTTGTAGAAAATTTGGGTTTGGTACCAAAATTGCAATGAAAACCTATCCTATGGTACCAAATTTGCATTTTCATATCCAATGGTACCAAAATTGCTTCTTCTGGACCGAAATTTAATCCTTCGATTTAACTTGTCTTTTTTATTAAACTTCTTCAAAAGTTTGTCAAGCTTCCATTACTTAGCTGATGACTTTTGAAAATCATCAAAACCTCCCTTCACTTCTTCATCTTCATCAAACATTACTACTACTACTATTATTATTATTATTATGGTGAGAGTTGGGAAAAATTCCATACTCAGCATCAGATCAATATCTTCTCGACCGAAATTTAATCTTCCTATTTAACTTGTCTCTTTTCAATTAAACTTCTTCAAAGGTTTGACAAGCTTCCATTACTTAGCTGGTGACTTTTGAAAATCAACAAAACCTCTATTCACTTCTTCATCTTCATCCAACAGAAGATTCTTGAATTATGAGTTGTTCTACGTGATTGGAAACAAATTGATGAAGCAAATTTGTTAACTCTACAAAATAGAGTTAATTTCTATGTGTTTTTGCGGGGAATGGTATTAGTTTCTTGAGTTCTTAGATCGTTTTCATTCGGTTTAGCTTGGTTCATCTCATTGGTGAGTCACGTACTCATTTTGGTATTTTCTCTTGATTTTGTTGGAAGTGCAAACAAAAGCCTCTTCGCTGGAGCGGAAAATCTCTCCGCTGGAGCGAAATCACTAAGCAGACCTCCGCTGGGGCACAAGATTTCCGCGAATTTTACTTTTAGTGCCCTAATTTAACTTGGAAACATATATCTAAGTGGAGGAAGAGAGAGAAAAGGGATCTTGGAACACTTTTTGACAAGAGGGAGACCAAGACCAAGAAATTATCATTCAAGAGCGTGAAAAACATCGGAGAACAGACTTCTTGAAGATTGAGAAACAGATCTACTTCTCTTTTCTCATCTTTTGCAAATTTCTTTTCTCTTTTGTGTTCTTGTACTCATGACTTTGATTATTCTTGAGTTTATTTTCGTTTTAGCTATGAACTAAATTTACTTTTCTAGGATTGCAATGAAATTCTTTGCTTGAATTGATTGTTGTTTATTTTTCCTTATTCTATTTTATTGAGATTTATTGTTTACACATTCTTGTGCTTAAATTTCAATAGTCTGGCCAACTATTGTTTCACAAAACTAATTGAATCGGGAGAGGAAATTAGGTTTTGGGTTAATGATTGGGTAACCTTTGTACGAATTGCACCCACATCGAATTGGGTAATTTGCTTAGCAATTAAGATAGGAATATATTTAATTGCCTTAGGTAGTCACAATTAGGGCTTGTTCTTGATTCAAGTTGGCCTAACTTCATTAGCATAGGAATATAGTTTTTTGATTAGGTTAAATTAGTTTTACAATATTCTGGAAAGAAATTGTAAAAAACTAAGTGCCCTAGACTAGCAATAAACCTTAATTGAAATAGAATTATTGGAAAAAAAAAAGCAATTAGTTTGACATTGAAGGAAGTTGTAATCCTAGGCTTTAATCATCATAGTTAATCTAGTCAGTTTAAAATTTAGTTTTACTTTCATTGTTGCTTAGTTATAATAATCAAAAATCAAAGATTCGTTTAATTTTGGATAAGAAAAAGAGTGATCCTTTAATAATTAGTTAATTTAGCTCATTAATTCCCTGTGGAGACGATACTCTACTTATCATTATATTACTTGTTGCGATTGCGTATACTTGCGTTTATAGATCCTTCATCAAAATTATGAAGAAATTTAAAGCTGCATCATTGGTATAATTCATGGAAGCTCATGAATCCATGGTGTTCAATGAACAAGTAAATGAATACTGTTAGTCTGCTGATGTATATTTGCAGAATTTACATATTACAACAAAAGTTTGAGGAATTGATATATGTATAACTCCTGCTCTTTTGGCTGAAAAGTATGATCTTAAAAATGAAGGAACTGTAGATATCTCTGTGATGGCTACTCCCTTGGAAAAAACCTTCTGGAAAATTGATGAGATGCTTGAAAGGCCATCTGAAGGACGAATTTCAGAGAATGGCAGACCTTTTTGCCAACATATGAACATTATTAAGAAAGCATTAGTTGGTCTTGACTCTTGACCTTTTGGTTGCATTTCTAGTACTATTAAAATGTTTGCATTGTAAAGTTGAGCACACAATATGAAAGTACAACAAACTCGCTCCCCAATCTATCTTCAAACATGTAAATTGTGGAGTCAATTTGTTGTCCCCAATATATGTAATACAAACTTGTTAGTGAGCTTTATGTTGGAATTAATCCCAAACATCTATCTCAAACTTACTCATTAAGAGTTATATATATATAAAATTAAATGTGTACCAGTATTCATAGTGGCGATTTGTCTGATGAGGAATTTATGGAATCGATCACTAGTATGAATTGGAGCGATCAGGTACGAGTTCTTCCTCAACCAAATCACCTTATTTTCTTAAGATCGTCTTCTTGATGGGAAGAAGATAATAGTATATTGATTTGGTGTGTTGGGGATCATAACCCTTGTGCTTTTTATAAGGAAGAGAAATAGGGTTCCCATAATCCTAGAACTCTCCTAAATAGGTATCTACCCATTATTTACTCTACATTCATATTGGAGTCAGTAATTAATTAGATCACTTAATGTTAATCCAATAACTTTATAATAGCTATCATAATTGATTAAATAGTCCAATTAAGATTAGGAAATTAAATTTCCTAACACTTTAATTATGAGAGAAAATCAATAGTTTAAGAACCCATTAAGATTTTTTAACATCAATAGACTAAGTTAGCTTAAACTTAGTTGTTGGACTTTTGTTGGTAAGCTTATTTAGCTGTTGGTCAGCCGTGTTAGGTGGTCCCAATGTAAGTGTTCCCAAATCGACCCATCTAAATTAAGTTCATTTGGATAATTGAGTTTAGAAAATTTTAATGGCAATTAGACTTAGAAATTTTCTCCATACATGATCTAGTTCTAAGACATAGCAACAAAACTCATATGCCAATAAATTATTCAAATTGGACTATTCCACAAGAACAGATAGAGAATATCTATCAAATAGGATTAACAGATTTTAAGACTGCCTTCTCAGTTAAGACTCATGAAGAAACCATTTCAATACAAGAAGAATCCCAATGTATACCTCTTCTAAATAGATATACCATTAATTAATATCTTGAAAAATGTTATAGATATATTCATATAGGCTTAGTACAGGTTGCTGTTAAGCCATTAGTTCATGCAGGAGTCGATACTCCTATATATTTAGACCTCCGTGATAAAAGACTAAAAAAGTATCAAACTTCTTTATTATCAATGGTTCAAACAAACATATGTAATGGTCCTATATACTTTAACTGTTCTCCTAATTTTTCGGTAGACTTAACTGACCCAATGATTTTAGAATCTTTAATTTTAGATGTTCAAATCCAAGGTGGTGAATTTCATTTATGCAAAAATTTTGCTATTATCTTCTGTGTTTATTTTAGACTTATGTCTTCTCAAATTAATCCAAAATATAATAGGTTGCCTACATCAAAAGATGAGACTCTATTTTTACAGATAGATGTTGAAAAACCTATTTTTTTTACTCCTAAAAGATTAAAATGGAATAAGATAACTATTCCTGAAAAATTCATAATTAATAACCCCTCAACCTCCTAGAAATATTTGATAGAAATAGTGTCCTGCAAGCCAGCTGTATGGCTAGCATTAATTGTAATTAATGAGGAACTATTCAATTTAGATTAATAAATGCACTTTTATTAAATGGTCAACTTTATCTTATGTAATATTTGTCTACGCATAAGGATAGAAGTCCTTAGATCACAGGGCTATGGGACAACCCGTGGACTGATCTCTAAGGCCGTGATCTAGAACACATTCAAGAGTCGTAGAATCCAATCGAGATAGGACATCGTTGGATTCGGTTAGACTCTCACTATTGTGTATACTCCGATGAACTGGAGGACGATGGGGTCCACGAGCGTGACTGGGATAGTCGATACACATAAGTGGGTGGCTTGCTGGGATGGCAAGTGCACTGAATACCCCAATTAGGAAATAACTCACCATGGAAGCGGTAGTCGCATATCGGGGTTGAAGTTATTCCAATTTGCAATAGTATACGAGGAACGATCCCTAACAACTTGAGATGATAGGGTTTATCTGGTGCGAGAACGTCTATACTTTGATATGAGTTCCGACTGACTGGGGATCGCCAGAAAGTCTCTGTGGACTCATGTTGGGTATAGAGGAACTCGTATGCAGATTCATATCATCAACAAAGGATCCATTGACCCGACTTGATAGGTTGGGAAATTCTCCTATGGATTTCTGTGAGAAATTAATTCTGGTAAAATCCTTGGCCAAGGTATCTGACGACTTTATGTAAGTAGCTCATAAAGATTAAGTCAAAGAGAATTTATTTCGAGACCAGAGTACATAAGGTCAAGACAAAAGAAAAGGGAATCCGATAAAAGACCATACCCTTAAGTCTCGACTGGGAGATTGATCGATGGAGAGATTTTGTCGTATATGGAAATTGTAAATGATAAAAGGTTCACTGAATTAATTCACCAGTGATTGGGCTCCATGGGCTTGTGACTGGACATCGACCGTGGAGTGTGGGAGAATTCCCAAATTAGCAGGGGTGCTAATTTTGGAATGATTAATCGACAGAGTGTTCGATTAATTTAGAGTATTAATTGATCGAGTAATTAAATAATATTTAATTACAACCCACGGCCAATTATGTGGTGAACCTACGGGGGCATACACAATACACATGAAGCGAAAGCGAGGAAACAAGAACGAACCAGTCGACTGGGTCAAAATCGACTGGGTCGATTAAATAGGTGGGTCGACTGGGTCGACCCATATGGAACGAAAATGGATCCAATTGGAATTGGATCAAGATTATAAATTAAATTGGAATTTAATTTATGAGCAAATTAATTAATTAGGATTTAATTAATTAAATGGGAGATGATTTAATTAATTGGGCTATTTAATTGGGAGATTAAATAAAGCCCTGAAAGATTAATTAATATGGGCCATGAATTAATTAGAAGACTTAGTCTTCTAATTAAAGAGGGCCATGGCCCATGTAGGAGAATTAGTATCCTAATCCTAGAAGGATTAGGGTATGGGAGATATCTATAAATAAGAGACTAGGTCTCATATCTCACACACAACTCTTCAAGCAAAATCAAGAAAAGCAAAAATTCTCTCTCCCTCTCCCTGTGATCGGCCGAACTGCTCTTCCACTTTGGAAGAATTTTTCGTCTTTGTTTTTCGTTTCAAAGTCGTTCTAAAACCTAGATATTAATATACCCTATGTTCCAGTTGATTAGGATATATTAATTTTCGTGATATTGTGGTGTATCAACTCGTAGAGGCGCAACACGTGGGGCGCTACCAAAAGGTGTGGGTCGATCAACCGGGGTCAGAATTCAGAGCTCATCTTGCTAGCCGAGGATTTGCAAGGAGACAGGTATAAACGAGAAAACTTATACTGTCTCTTATTTACATTCATATATATACAACTAGAGAATATCCTGGCAAGATTCTTTAAGAGGCCCTAGAAATTTTTATATTCCGCTGTGCCTAGGGCTGTTTTTCTTACCGAATCCCAACAGTGGTATCAGAGCCAACTCTAGGCTTTGTATATATATGAATTTGCGAATTCTGTGTTTATTAAATCATATGTTTGATTTATGTGGCTAGTTCTATAACTTTGCATGTTTTAGGACTTTATAGTTAACTTAGAGTTAATGGGTAATTTTAGATTCGTAGTTTTTATCATGTTATTTTAATTTTGGATTATGATTTAATTGGGACTGTTTTTAATTAAATCAAAAGTAATCAAAACAAAAAAAAAAAAATTTTTGAAATTGGGTTCGACCGCGGTGGCACGCGGCGGTGCGCAGCAGCGCACCGCGGCTGGGCGGCCACCGCACGCTGCCGCACGCGGCAGCACGCACACAGCGCGCTGACTGCGCGTGCCGCGCACGGCAACTGCCTACGAGCAGTCTGCCGCGCGTCGGCTACGCGCAGCAGCACGCTGCTGCGTGCTGTCACGCGCAGCAGCAGCCGCTGCGTGCGGCTCACGCGCGGCCTCCGTGGCCGCGTGTGTGCTGCCACGTGGCGGCACCCTGTTCGTCACTCCGTGACTGAATTTTGGTTGGATTCAATTACTGCCTATTTTGGATGTCCTGAAAATCTTGGAGAATTTTAGAAGATTAGGAAACTTGGAGTTTTTGGATAAGGTAGTTATTCTGTTAGAATTAAACACTACCTTAATTAAACTAATCTAATCAAAATAGGATTATCTTGAGAATCTTGGAGATTTGGGAATATTGGGAAACTTAGAGTTTTGGATAAGGTAAGGATCTTAGAGATTTAGATTACCTTAATTAACCAATCTTAATCAAGATAGGATTTGTAGATTACTTGGAGCTCAAGTAAGAGCTAATTAATCTTAGAGGTTAATTGTTAATTCAAAATTAATTAACTTGGATAAATTTTATGAATTAAAATTAAAGGAGCCGGTAAATTTACATTTTTGCCCTTATGTGAATTTATGCATGTTCTTGAGTGAATGTGTGGATTGGTCGATTTTGCCCTTAAGCCCTGTGTTGTTTTTGGTTTATTTAATTTTGGGTTGTAATTAAATGGGCCTGATTGGTGCCCTTGCTTGCGCAAACAAATGTAATAGAATAGGACCATTTATTTTTATAAGTTAGACTTAGTTTAGGCTTGAAGCCGAGAAGACCTCATGAAGACTTGGAGATCCACATGGAGGCCCATTTACCTTGGAGGACATGGAGGCCCAATTCATTACATGGAGGCCCAATCAAGCTGGATATTACAAGAAGGCCCATGATGTATGGGTTTAAAAATTGTAATAGTTAGGACATTTAATTTTCACCCTAGACTGACCAATTGATTCATCACATGGCTCGTGATGGATCGCATAGGATGGGCAATCGACCAATCATATCTTGCTAGGTGATGAATGTTTACTTTTTCGCACATTATTCTTTGATGTATGAGATGCATGCTTAGGATAGAAAACGTAAACAAGATAAGCATAATCTGATGAGACCTCGCACACTTAGAAACCTCCAATTGAACTTAAAATTCAATTAGAATATTAAATCGAATAACGGGCACATATGAATAATGTCTATGGTCCGAGCCTATCCAATTACTAGGTCTTAGGCATGTTGTACGAATATATCTCGATGTCTCACGAGTCGTGGGTCGAGCTATAGGAAGATAATATGTCTATTGCCTCGATGCACGAGTTTAGTGCCAAGGGAGGGGATAGCAAGGTTTTAGGCGCTGTCTCACGAGTCGTGGGGCGTCTAGGATTAAACTATTTCTCTTCACGAGTATTGGACATGATTTAACGCTAGTAAATATGGATGTCTCACGAGTCGTGGGTCCATATCGAAAAACGAGGCTAAATGAACTTAAGGGTTAACTGCGATGGTTAACAGTTGACGTAGTCGACCACCAAGTGGATCAAATAGTATGGCCAACGAGTCGTGGGTACTAGGAGATTGCATTTGGGCCTTAAGCCCGCTAGGATATTTTAAAATTCCCGAAACTTATGTGGGGGCATAAGATTTTGATTAAAATAGTGGGAGTAATTTGCAAATAAAATCCATGTTTGTGAATTGTGCATTTTAAGTTAATCTTTCGCGTATTTATTTCTTCTATCGTTGTTTTATAGATATGATGTCAAAAGAGCTTAGAGCACTTAGAGACTTGTCCATCTCATCACTTGAACGTAATATTTTAACTGGACCCAACTTGCATTTCTGGACGCATCATTTGAATGGATTATTTGAAGCTGAAAACATATCTTATGTTTTGTCTGTGCCACCACCCATTACTATTTCACATGACGTTCCTGATGAGCTCCGTAAAAGCATCACCAAATGGAAATTGGATGATGGCTTAGCTCGTGAGTACATGTTGGAATATATGTCACTTGATCTGCGTTTGCAACATGAGCATATGGCATCCGCGAAAGAGATTCTCTCGAATCTCAAATTCCTTTATGGGATTAGAGATGGTCGTCGCAGATTCGCGATCACGAGGGAACTCTTGCAAGCAAGAAAGAGAAGGGAAACTCCTGTCGGAATCCACGTACACAAGATGATTCGACTTCTGTCTGAACTCGATGATATGGGTGTCGTGATGGACAATGATTTCCGAGTGGATATTATTCTACAATCTCTTCCTAGATCATATGACCGATTTATCGCGGACTTGAATCTCCAGAGGCGAGAGATCACTGTGCATGTCCTGCGACAAATGCTCGAGGAACACGAAGCTTCTTTTGGAAAGAAAGCATGGGTTGGCGAAAAGACTGGGCGGCGTTCAAAACCAAGACAAATGGAAACCAGAGCTCCTTACTGCACAAGGTCAAAGGAAAGGATTAAATTCGAACCTATGGAGAGTTCGAACAGGTATATTCCTTGTTAAAGTTAATTTTACAATTAACTGTGCATTTTTGGTGTTAGACACTGACTGGAGTTCTCATCCTTGTAGGTGATGGGAGCATTAAGAAAACTGGAGCCTGAGGATTGGATCCTTGAATAAAGGCAATGGAGCTGGAGCTGCTACCAAAGCCGTAGGCAAAAGTAGATTTAGGTGGTTTGATAAAGTCATTAGGAAACTTTCATTTATGTACCTAGTTTTTAATGAGAAACTTTTTATTCATGTTATTGAATAATGTTGATTTTAATAAAAGCTCCTGTTTTTGTTTTTCATTTGGTACATTGAATTATTGACTTTACATCATAAAACCACCTAAGTTAAGTCATGCACGTACAACAAAATAAAAGGAAACAAGATAATGAAATATCTGCCCAATTATGGCACGCTAGACTTGGACATATATCTAAGTCAAGGATTCAAAAGTTAGCATCATCTGGCGCGATTGAAATCAATCGCATTGATGAAATGCCAACATGTGAACCATGTTTAAAGGGTAAAATGGCTAAGCTGCCTTTTAAGGGAAACCCTGAGCGAGCCAAGCAAACATTGGACTTAATACATACTGACGTATGTGGACCACTAAGGAAAAGCGCCCGAGGGGGCTATGACTACTTCATCACTTTCACTGACGACTTTAGTCGTTATGGATATGTGTTCTTGTTGAAACACAAGTCTGAAGCCTTTGAGCGATTCAAAGAATTCAAGATGGAAGTAGAGAATCAACTTGGTCATACGATAAAGGCTCTTCGTTCTGACCGAGGTGGAGAATTTCTTAGTAACGAATTTCTGAATTATCTTGTAGAGCATGGAATATTATCGCAGTGGACTCCTCCTGCAACACCCCAGTTAAATGGAGTAGCAGAGAGAAGGAATCGAACCTTGATGGACATGGTTCGATCCATGATGAGTGCCACTGACCTTCCTCTTTCATTTTGGGGACATGCCCTCCTCACGGCAACGAAGATACTGAATATGGTACCTTCAAAATCCGTAGAAAAGACACCATACGAACTATGGTTTGGCAAGGCACCCTCATACGCATTCATGCGCATATGGGGATCCCCCGCTTACGTTAAAAAGTTAGTGGGAGATAAATTGGAAACTAAATCCACTTTGTGCAAATTCGTGGGGTATCCGGAAAACTCAATAGGATACGAGTTCTACGATCCTACAAGGCAAACAACGTTTGTCTCAAGGAACGCTCACTTCTTAGAGAAGGATTTCTTGGTGGACAAGAAAGAAAATAACGTAGAACTAGATGAGGTCACTGAAGCTGAAAAGGCCTTAGAGGTCGATCGAGCTGACCCGTCACCACTGGCAGTGGGAGAACATGAGCATGAAAGTGCACCAGAAAGTACACCGATACTTCGTAGGTCAGAAAGACAACGTAGAGAACCCGAAAGGTACTACGGTCTGCTGCATGAGACTGGACAGTCTCTAACCGACCCAAGGACTTACGAAGAGGCTATGCTAGACATAGACTCGGGAAAGTGGCGCGAAGCCATGGAATCCGAACTGGACTCCATGCACTCAAACAAGGTCTGGGCCTTGGTAGATCCACCAGTGGGAGTGGCTCCCGTGGGTTGCAAGTGGATCTATAAGCGAAAGCTTGGAGTGAACGGAGAGGTGATTACCTACAAGGCGCGACTAGTGGCAAAAGGATACACTCAAAGACCAGGTATCGACTTTGAGGAGACCTTCTCGCCCATCGCAATGCCCAAATCCATTCGGATCTTGCTGGCCATAGCTGCGTGGTATAACTACGAGATATGGCAAGTGGATGTAAAGACTGCCTTTCTCAATGGAGACATTGATAAGGAGATCTACATGGAGCAACCAAAAGGATATGCATCCAAAGGAGAAGAACACAAGGTGTGCAAACTCCAGAGGTCCATTTATGGACTAAAGCAAGCTTCCCGAAGTTGGAACATTCGTTTTGATGAGACAATCCAAACTTTTGGATTCATCAAGAACATGTTCGAACCTTGAGTGTACAAGAAGATCAGTGGGAGTACAGTTGAATTTTTGGTGCTTTACGTTGACGACATTCTTCTCATTGGAAACAATGTAAAAGCATTGTCTGAAACTAAAGCATGGTTGTCTACACAATTCTCAATGAAGGATATGGGAGAAGCATCCTTTGTACTGGGTATAAGGATCTACCGTGATAGATCAAAAGGACTGCTGGGCCTCTCCCAATCCCAGTACATAGACAAAATCTTGAAAAGATTTAGTATGGAAGAATCCAAGAGAGGATTGCTTCCAATGAGACATGGAATTGCACTCTCCAAGTCTATGGCCCCAAAGACACCTGAAGAGAGAAGCAATATGTCTCGAGTACCATATGCATCCGCGATAGGAAGCATAATGTATGGTATGCTATGTACAAGACCAGACGTAGCGTACGCTCTTAGCATAACAAGTCGCTACCAGTCTGATCCAGGTGAGCAGCACTGGATAGCCGTAAAGGCAATTCTGAAGTACCTGAGAATGACTAAGGAATTGTTCTTGGTATACGGTGGAGGAGAATTGAAATTGGAAGGCTATACAGACTCGAGCTTCCAATGTGATGTAGACGATTTCAAGTCGACATCAGGATATGTTTTCTGCCTCAATGGTGGTGCGGTTAGCTGGAAGAGCTCCAAGCAGGAAACAACCGCGGATTCAACCACTGAAGCAGAGTACATTGCCGCGAGTGACGCAGCAAAGGAAGGTGTTTGGATGAGGAACTTCATCCAGGAATTGGATGTGATACCTAGCATTGCTGAGCCCATTACTATCTTCTGCGATAATAATGGGGCAATAGCGCAAGCAAAGGAGCCGAGATCTCATCAGAAATCCAAGCACGTACAGAGACGATACCACGTGATAAGAGATATCATTGGTAGAGGAGACATTAAGATGGAACGTGTCGACTCAGAAGATAATACGGCGGACCCACTAACGAAGCCTCTGCCTCAAAAGGCATTTGAGAAACATCTGCATAAGATGGGACTCAAGAACATAAAAGACTGGCTTTAGGACAAGTGGGAGATTGATAGAAATAGTTTCCTGCAAGCCAGCTGTATGGCTAGCATTAATTGTAATTAATGAGGAACTATTCAATTTAGATTAATAAATGCACTTTTATTAAATGGTCAACTTTATCTTATGTAATATTTGTCTACGCATAAGGATAGAAGTCCTTAGATCACAGGGCTATGGGACAACCCGTGGACTGATCTCTAAGGCCGTGATCTAGAACACATTCAAGAGTCGTAGAATCCAATCGAGATAGGACATCGTTGGATTCGGTTAGACTCTCACTATTGTGTATACTCCGATGAACTGGAGGACGCTGGGGTCCACGAGCGTGACTGGGATAGTCGATACACATAAGTGGGTGGCTTGCTGGGATGGCAAGTGCACTGAATACCCCAATTAGGAAATAACTCACCATGGAAGCGGTAGTCGCATATCGGGGTTGAAGTTATTCCAATTTGCAATAGTATACGAGGAACGATCCCTAACAACTTGAGATGATAGGGTTTATCTGGTGCGAGAACGTCTATACTTTGATATGAGTTCCGACTGACTGGGGATCGCCAGAAAGTCTCTGTGGACTCATGTTGGGTATAGAGGAACTCGTATGCAGATTCATATCATCAACAAAGGATCCATTGACCCGACTTGATAGGTTGGGAAATTCTCCTATGGATTTCTGTGAGAAATTAATTCTGGTAAAATTCTTGGCCAAGGTATCTGACGACTTTATGTAAGTAGCTCATAAAGATTAAGTCAAAGAGAATTTATTTCGAGACCAGAGTACATAAGGTCAAGACAAAAGAAAAGGGAATCCGATAAAAGACCATACCCTTAAGTCTCGACTGGGAGATTGATCGATGGAGAGATTTTGTCGTATATGGAAATTGTAAATGATAAAAGGTTCACTGAATTAATTCACCAGTGATTGGGCTCCATGGGCTTGTGACTGGACATCGACCGTGGAGTGTGGGAGAATTCCCAAATTAGCAGGGGTGCTAATTTTGGAATGATTAATCGACAGAGTGTTCGATTAATTTAGAGTATTAATTGCTCGAGTAATTAAATAATATTTAATTACAACCCACGGCCAATTATGTGGTGAACCTACGGGGGCATACACAATACACATGAAGCGAAAGCGAGGAAACAAGAACGAACCAGTCGACTGGGTCAAAATCGACTGGGTCGATTAAATAGGTGGGTCGACTGGGTCGACCCATATGGAACGAAAATGGATCCAATTGGAATTGGATCAAGATTATAAATTAAATTGGAATTTAATTTATGAGCAAATTAATTAATTAGGATTTAATTAATTAAATGGGAGATGATTTAATTAATTGGGCTATTTAATTGGGAGATTAAATAAAGCCCTGAAAGATTAATTAATATGGGCCATGAATTAATTAGAAGACTTAGTCTTCTAATTAAAGAGGGCCATGGCCCATGTAGGAGAATTAGTATCCTAATCCTAGAAGGATTAGGGTATGGGAGATATCTATAAATAAGAGACTAGGTCTCATATCTCACACACAACTCTTCAAGCAAAATCAAGAAAAGCAAAAATTCTCTCTCCCTCTCCCTGTGATCGGCCGAACTGCTCTTCCACTTTGGAAGAATTTTTCGTCTTTGTTTTTCGTTTCAAAGTCGTTCTAAAACCTAGATATTAATATACCCTATGTTCCAGTTGATTAGGATATATTAATTTTCGTGATATTGTGGTGTATCAACTCGTAGAGGCGCAACACGTGGGGCGCTACCAAAAGGTGTGGGTCGATCAACCGGGGTCAGAATTCAGAGCTCATCTTGCTAGCCGAGGATTTGCAAGGAGACAGGTATAAACGAGAAAACTTATACTGTCTCTTATTTACATTCATATATATACAACTAGAGAATATCCTGGCAAGATTCTTTAAGAGGCCCTAGAAATTTTTATATTCCGCTGTGCCTAGGGCTGTTTTTCTTACTGAATCCCAACAATATTGTTAGGACAGAGGTTTCACATATCATAGAAGAACCCGATGGGAAAATAACAATTAGATTTAACCCTCAAAAAGAAATAAGTAGAGAATATATAAGAAAAAATTCTTTCAGAGAACCAGAATATGTAAGACCAGAGTATACTAGACAATTTTCTCAAAATAATGTAGAATCCTTTAGACAATCCTTTTCGGGATTTTCAAGTTATAAGTTTAAACCCTTATTCCCGAACCTCAAAGAAATACCAGACATATTTATTCTACTCCATCATCTCCTACATCAACAGCCAATCTTTTTGTTATAACATCATGAAAAGATTTTACCCCTGATTTTGAATATTTACATGAAGAAATGAATAGCGATTTTCATAAAGAAAAAAGACGTTGGTTCCTTAAGTTAGAAAAAGATTTACAATCTAAAATAGCAGAGGAATGGAAAAAAGAAATAAAAAAATTAAAATCAAAATTTGTATTTTTTAGCTTCCTAACTGTTTTCCTTTCAAAAAATGGTATAAATGATTATCAGAAAAAATCAACTATAGAAGTTAATACCACTCTTCATAAAAAATGGACTTTAGAAAATAATGAAGTCATTAATTCAGTTCATCCTCCCCTTCAGTGTATAAAAATTCAAACTCATAAAGGAGAAGTAATAGCAGACCCCTTTAAAGAGGAAAAGAAGCTAAAGAACCCGTTGACGGAGAAGATATACATAGGATAATACATCAAAACAATTATTCAAATCAAATTTTAAAAACCATATCAGGACAAGTTGATTACATAGCTAACAATATAAGTAATATCTTTAATTTCTTGATTACGGTAAAGAGCCCTTACAAGTTATCTTTAATTTCTTGATTCCCTTCAACCATTATTATTATTTGATATTTGTTTGAAAGTGAATATGAATTTTTTAAGGGGCTATCTGATCGCACCAAATTCTTCTGCCATAGAATTGAGAAGTGTTGGTGAAACTTGGCAGTCCTGCATTGAAAGCGATGAATAATGCAAGGTCTATTTTAATACCTATTAACAAGCTAATTTGTTGTAACATTTGAATTTTTGAACGCATAAGAAAAACAAGAACCACTCCTTATTAGGTCTTATTCCTGTATTATTTGATTACTTTATTGGTTAACATAATAACCCTTGTAATTGATTGAAGCATTTTATGCTGAATGTAATTAGATGAAGCATTTTAACTAGGGGTGTTCAACGAAACCGCTAGACCGTCCCAACCGATCAACCCGACCCAAACCGACCGCAATTTTACGGGTTGAAGGTTTGATGGGTTGATCTTGGGCATCATTAAAAAAAGACCGCAATTTTCAATCGGGTTTGGTTTTATACTTTTTTAGACCGCATAACCGTATTCGACCGCACTTTATATAAATGATGATGTATATATGTTTTATTATATTTTATTATTTAATTTAGTCCTAAATTTAAGAAAATAAGAAATATAATATAAGTATATACTTTAATAAATTAATCGTGTTCCACAATCCAAACCCCAATTATATTAGATAAACCCTACAATCTTAAGTAAATCTCCAATTTTAAGTGTCAAAAAGATAAAAAAAATAGATCCAAAACTAGAACAAATTAATTAAAAAATATTCTGCGAAAAACAAAAAATAAAGCAAAAAAAATATATATCAATCAAACTTTTCATTGGCCATTAACCACCAACACCAAGTTCAAATATAAAGATATTTTTCTCTTTTGTTTATTCTTTGGGGACAATTTGATTTTTGTGTAATGAAAACTTATTAATTTAGTGTTCGGGTTTGTTTTTAGCTTTCATTAAATTATGTATTCATTGAAAATCATATTTTAATTAATATTTTACATCATCTCCATTATATTATCTATGAAAGTTTACTAAATTTATTAATCAAAACAAATAATTATAATTAACTAGTGCATTTATATTTATCAAATAATAAAAATAACTAGAAAGTTGATAATTGAGACCGCAAAACCCGCCCCAAACCGCCCCAACCCAAATGAACCGCATAGTGCAATCTCAAGACTTGTTAGGTTGAGTTTGGGCTAGAGATTTCAAAACCCGCAAATATTGGGTTGGATATGGGCAAGTACAAAACCGCACTAGACCGCACCGCGAACACCCCTAATTTTAACAGACCCGTTAAAGACCCAACCCGTTTCGACACGACCCGCACCCAGCGCGGCCTGCACATTTGCCAAGCCTAGATGAAGATAGAGTGCAAGAAGTTAAGGGATGTGTTTGCTGAATTTCAAAACATCAAAATCAGTTAAGTTAGGAATTATAACACAAGGACTCAACCTAATGAATAAAAGGTTGCTAAAGGTTTTTTTAAAGAGAATAAAAAAAAATTGTAATGCACTTTGTTAAATTATAATCATATCCGTCAAATTGGACCCGTAAAGTTGGGTTAATGACATCGTGGTATATACCCTGGATGAAAGCTTAATTCAACCACTTTGCGTGAACATGTATACAATGAAGAATATGATCAAATTAACAAGCTTATAAGGTATTCATACAAAAGTCATATATCATCTACCTTTAAAGCCTTTAGATAATGGTTGCTAGTAGAATTTCGGCAAACTTCTGCATTAAGAAGACCATTAGGAAACTGCTAGCTTCTCTCAAAGTTGTATGAAAACAATAGGTAGTTACAATAAAGATGAGATTATCATGGATTAAATTTTTGTTTAGGTAATATATTTCGATCAGTTAAATACTAGAAACTTTCCGAAAAATAAACCGTCGAAAAATCAATAAGTATTCAAATGTTACAGGAAAATATCACAACATTCAAAAAGTTTCAATCTGACAATTCCTCATCATCCTCGTCCTCGTCATCGTCAGATTCAAATTCAAACAATTGTTGTTTCTTGGTCGGGTACATGGGCGGTTTCAATTTCTTTATTTTCTTCATAAATCCTTCGATCAAACGCTCAAATTTATCCATCATTTCTTGAGATTTGGCTAATTGTTCTTGAGATTCGTCAAATAGTTCTTCAGTTCTGGCCAATTTTTCCTTGATTTGCTCGTAGTCCTCTTTCTGGCTTTGCTTTACTTGTATTTTTTTCCTGTACGGTTTGTTCCAAATTTTGAACTCTCGACGCAAACTCTGCATCAACTGATGAACTAGGTCTAGAATAACATGACGATGAAATAGGCTTAACCCGAGCAGGCTCAGAACCTAAACCATAAATAGTGCTCTTCTTTCCAATACATACGATCTCTGTCCATGTCTAAATAACAAAAGAAAATAATAATTAGATTATAAATTTATTTTAAATTCATGAATTTTATTTAAATAAATAAATTATTATTTGTTAACCTTTATGTTACCTTCAACTTAACATCTGGCTAGACTGGAATTGTTTCACCGGTTTTCGAGGTATGGACAAAAGCCAATTTTTCTGCAAACTTATTCTAACATACACGAATATTATAAGTTAGTTAATAAAGCACAACACATATCATTCAACTAATTTATGGGCTATTTGACTTACATTTGTTCTCCCCGTACATTCATTGACCCATTTAATCCTTTGTCCATTTACATCGTATAGCGAATGCGTACTCATAAATAATCTTGTTTGACTTACTACCTCTCCTACTTTGGCCTAAAATAAAATAAAAAACACGTCATAAAAATATCGATGTCGTATTAAAAAGGTCAAGCAAAATAGTGGATTGACAAAAACATTTCTTAGCTGACCATCATATTAAAACATTTCTTAGTCAAACTCACCATTCTACGACCGTGCTCTAAACGTGTAATACTACCATCCGTGTGGTTTGCTGGTTCCTCGCCACCACAATCGGATGCCTGATTCTTTTCATTTCTTATACGTTTGCTTAAAAACTCGAGACTAGACCAAAATGCTTTTAATTCCTTATATTCTTCGTCATTTACGAAATCGGGCTTTTGCTTTATTTTTCGATAGTACCTGAATTTGTCACTGATGGATGTTGAGCTGACATAATCAAACAAATTCTAATAATAAACTCATGATCAGACACCCAACGATGAAGGAAATGCATATAAAAAACAAAATTTGAATTATTGAACTACAAGTAATTAGTACTTATATGTACATAATTATAATTTAGTTCAAAACCTGAAACTCTCGAAAATATTTGTCTCTAAGTCTTTTAGGGACATTCTTGCACGAATGATATCCTCTTTCCCAATGTAGACAGATTGTCTCATTGATCACTCGAACGACTTTCCAACTATTTTCTTGAAATCTACGTCCAAACATTCTCTACATTAAAAAATTTTATACTAAATTTCATTTATAAAACAATTAAAAAAAGGGAGAAATCGACGGCCTCCTATCATCATGCCCTGTACTAGGACCAACACCGACATTAGTACTCAGACCAACTCCGGAACTCGAACTAGCACCAACATGGCTAGGACCCGATGAAAATAGGTAAATATTTTTGAAGATATTTGGGTAAATATTTTACCATAAATATTATATTGGAAAAAAATTCGAAACTAACTTTGGAAAAAAATTCGGAACATATGGTTACATTGCCATTGAAGACATTTGAGTATATATTTTTAACCATAGGGTATTCGAAATCATAGGTTATTCAAAATTATTAACCATAGGTTATTCGATATCAGATGGATCGATTCTCGATTTGTAACGTTAATTGACCAAAATCAAATTTATTACCATAGGGTAATGTACATTGAGGTTATTCGAAATCTAATGGATTGATTCTCGATTCGTAATGTTAATTGATCAAACTCAAAATTATTGACAATAAGATTATGTACATTGAGGTTATTAGAAATCAAATTTATCGATTCTCAATTTTTAACGTTAATTGACCAAAATCAAAATTATTGATATAGGGTTATGTATATTGAGCTTATTCGAAATCAGATTGATTGATTCTTGATTTGTGACGTTAATTGATCAAAATCAAAATTATTGATTATAGGGTTATGTACATTGAGGTTATTCATAATCAAATGGATCGATTTTCAATTTGTAACGTTAATTTACCAAAATCGAAAAAAATCAACCATAGGGTAATGTACATTGAGCTTATTCTAAATCAAATGAATCGATTCGCGATTTGTAACGTTAGTTGACTAAAATCAAAATTATTGACCATATAGTTATATACATTAATGTTATTCAAAATTAGATTGATCGATTTTCGATTTTTAATGTTAATTGACCATAATCAAAATTATTAACCATAGGGTTATGTACATTGAGGTTATTCAAAATCAGATTAATCGATTATCGATTTGTAACGTTAATTTACCAAAATCAAAATTATTGATAATAGGATTATGTACATTGAGATTATTCGAAATCAAATGGATAAATTTTGGATTTGTAACGTTAATTTACCAGAATCAAATTTATTAACCATATAGGGTAATGTACATTGAGGTCGAAATCAATTCTCGATTTGTTATGTTAATTGACGAAAATCAAAATTATTGACCATATGTTATGTACATTGTGGTTATAAGAAATCAAATTGTAACGTTAATTTTCTATTTAATTTATTCCATTTTCCGACGGGTTAATCCCGTCGAAAAATATTTAATTTATTCGATTTTTAGACGGGTTCATCTCGTCGGATATTAATTAACTGCTTTTTTATTTACTTTATTTAAATTTTTGACAATATTTCTTATTTGATTTATTTTATTTCCGACGAAGGTGAACCGTTGGAAAATAATTAAATTATTTTTCTTTAACTTATCTAAATTTCTGACGGGCTACTCCCATCGGAAATTACATCATTTTTTGTTTAATTATTTAATTTTTCGACTGATTAATCCCGTCGAAAACTATTTAATTTATTTATTCTTTAGTTTATTTATATTTCCGACGGGTTAATCTAGTCGAAAAATAATTAATTTATTTCTCTAATTTATCTAAATTCCGTCGGAAATTAAATAATTTTCTTATTTAATTTATATTTTCCAACGGATTAATCCCGTCATAAACCCATTTATTTTATTTTTTCTTTACTTTTATTTAATTTATTTACTTTATCTGACGGATTAATCCCGCGGAAACTTATTAATTTATTTTTTTAATACTTTTATTTAAGTTTCCGACGGGTGACAACCGTCGGAAAATTAAATAAATATTATTTATTTAATTTATTTACTTTTTCGACGAATTAGTCCTGTCGGGAACTTATTAATTTATTTTTTCTTTACTTTTATTTAATTTTCCAGTGGGTGACACCCGTCGAAAAATAATTATTTTTTTAATCCTTTTTCCGATGGATATTGTCCGTCGGAAATAATATTTTACTTTATTTATTTGTTTTATTAAGGTATTCGACGAATTTTGTTACCTGTCAGAAAAATCGTCGAAAATTGGGGTACTTTTCCGACGGATATTTACCCGGCGGAAAAAAAGTGTTTTTCTTGTAATGCACCTTGAAGGCCAATTTTGCAAATTTATTTTTGAATGGGGCCATCTAATCAAATAATCCTATAAACTTAAGCCCATCGAAACTAACTTTCAGAGACAGTTGACAGCCCTATAAACAAGTAGAACATATCCTAATGGTCCATTAATAGGCTTTCTACATTATTTTATTTCGAGAAAGTGATATTTCCTTTAGTAAACAATGTTCTCCTATATTTACAACAGTAAACAAAATTATTATATCGTCTTGATAAACCTAATTTATTTGATGCTCATACCACCATTTGACCTCTATTTAAATAATAATTTAACTCCTACCCGATAAAAATAGCAAATATGAATTTATAACGAGACTAAAAAAACAAGAAACAACTAAATTAATTATATACCACCATTTGACCTCTATTTAAATAACAATTTGACTCGAATATCAACAAAAATTATTGGCCATAATGTTATATGTGTTGAGGTTATTCGAAATTATATTGACCGATTCTCAATTTTTAGCATTAATTGACCAAAATTCAAGTTATTGACCATAGGGTTATATACATTGAGGTTATTCGAAATCAAATTCATCGATTCTCAATTTGTAACGTTAATTGACCAAAATCAAAATTATTGATCACAGGGTTATGTACATTGAGGTTATTCGAAATCAAGTTGGTCGATTTTCGATATGTAACGTTAATTTACCAATATTAAATTTATTAACCATAGGTTAATGTACATTTAGGTTATTCGAAATCAGATGGATCGATTCTCGATTTGCAACTTTAATTGACCAAAATCAAAATTATTGGCCAAAGAGTTATATACATTAAGGTTATTCGAAATTAGATTGATCGATTCTCGATTTTTAACATTAATTGACCAAAATCAAAACTATTAACCATAGGGTAATGTACATTGAGGTTATTTGGAATCAAATGAATCAAAATCAAAGGTTATTCTCGATTTTTAACATTAATTGACCAAAATCAAAATCATTGGCCATAGAGTTATATACATTAAGGTTATTCTAAATCAGATTATTAACCATAGGATTATGTACATTGAGGTTATTTTGAATCAGATTAATTGATTCTCGATTTGTAACATTAATGGACCAAAATCAAATTACTAACCGTATGGTTATGTACATTGAGGTTATTCAAAATCAGATTTATCGATTCTCGATTTGTAACGTTAATTGACCAAAATCAAATTTATTAACCATAGGGTAATGTACATTGAGGTTATTTGATATCAGATAGCTCGATTCTCGATTTGTAACGTTAATTAACCAAAATTAAAATTACTGACTATAGGGTTATGTACATTGTGCTTATTCAAAATCATATTGTAATGTTAATCTTCTATTTAATTTATTCGATTTTCCGACAGGTTGATCCAGTCGAAAAATATTTAATTTATATCTTAATTAATTTATTCGGTTTTCATACGGGTTCATCTCGTCGAAAGTTAATTAATTGCCTTTCTATTTACTTTACTTAAATTTTCGATAATATTTTTTATTTAATTTATTTTATTTCCGATGGGTGACCTGATGAAAGATAATTAATATATTTTTCTTTAAGTTATCTAAATTTCTGATGGGTTACTCCCGTCGGAAATTAAATAATTTTTTTGTTTAATTATTCAATTTTCGGATGGATTAATCCCGTCGGAAACTACTTAATTTATTTATATTTCCGACGAGTTAATCAAGTCGGAAAATAATTAATTTATTTCTCTTTAATTTAAATAAAATTTTTTATTTAATTTATTTAATTTTTCGACGGATTAACCTCGTCGAAAACTTATTAATTTATTTTTTCTTTATTTTTGGGGATAATTACAGGGACTTCCCCTGAGGTTTGAGAAATTTCGCGTCCAATCCCCTCTAAGAATCATAATTACAACAATTTCCCCTTAGGTTTCAAAAACCCTAACGACTACTAACTGAGTTGGAGGGAATCGACGAAATGACACAATTGCCCACCTCAATTTAACAAACAAAAAAGCCAAAAGTGCGTGTAAAATATCAGAACCCGGGATTGAGTAATTTGCCCTGCCTTTTCATATTTCCGTTCTCAATCCAACCCCTCGCATACAATTACAATCAAACCCTAGTTTTTTTCTTCTCAAACCCTTCTTCTCTACATCTTCAACCTCCATTGTTGCACCAACATCAAAATTTTGCAAACCCACCTTACAACATTCACAATGCCCGTACCACCAACAAACCTCAACACCTATTGGAGTACGACTTCTGCAAAGAAAGACCACAAAAAGCAAAGGTAAAATCAAAGTTTTCTTTCAATTTTTTGTTAGATTTTGTTTTTTTTTTTGGTTTGCAACAACACAATTTTTTTTTATATGCATTGCTAAACATACAAGTGAGTAGTTGATAAATAGATTACATTTGGAAATAAATCATATTTTTATTAATGGTAGTTGATTGCAGCAATCGTGAGTTTGAAGTGATGTAAAAAAGCATGAAATTAAATAGACTAACATATGCATTATATATGAAAAAAAGATTTTGTTTGTTACTGATTAGTAGGTTACACGGGGTGATATTCGTACTTTGTTACTAATTTTGGTCTCATATTCTTACATTATTGTTACTGATTTTGTTGTTACTTCGAATGTATAGATAATGTCTCATGACATTGTACTCCACTACTTGGAGTGAGCTGTTTATCCTCAAGAACATTCAATCAAGGACTTATAGATACCTTGACCTACTGCACGATGTTTGTGAAGTTGCTTTGAGGAATGTTGAGGCAAGACATGATGTGTGATGATTCATAAAGATACATCCATGAACAAGTTTAAGAAATTTAACTTGTGGTGTGATGAGGATCTCCACAATATGTTTAAGAAGAATACTCTGAAGAGAACTATCGGCTTGTTTGTCTTGACAGGAATGAGTTCATTATTCATGAGAATGTTTCTGATAAGATGATTTTTACTGTTGGGATGGAGTTTCCCACAGTCGATCACTTTAGAGATGTATTGAGGGAATTTGTGATTAGGGAGGGATTTGAGATTATAAGACAAAAGAATGATAGGACAAGAGTTACAACAACTTGTGCTGCACTAGATTGCCCTTGGAGAGTTCATGCATCTCCTTTTCCTGATGAAATTACATTTATGATCAAGTCTCTCAATCTTGTGCATACATGTGTTAGGATTTGTGGACTTAATGAGGCAAGCGCGAACTGGATGGTTGACAAGTTGGTCAGTGTGCTAAGAGAAAATCCAGGTATGAAGCCCAGAAGGATGAGAAATGAGCTGAAAAAGTATGGTATTACTCCTAACTACATGCAGTTATACAGGGCCAAGTTAAAAGTTATGGATGTTGTTGAAGATGGGCATAAGGAGCCTTATTCTATGTTGCCTAAGTATGCTAAGATGGTGAGGACTACAAATGTTGGGAGTCTTGTGGAGATCCAATTGAGAGTGCACATGCCTTCTACGTTGTACATGTGCTGAGTGGACAAACTGAGTTGGTATCATATCAAATAAGAGAACAAATATGAAAGTATTTTTGATAATTTAGAATATCTAATATTTTATAAAGTAGAATTACGGTAAGACTTAAACTCCTTACCAAATGATCTGTCTCTATCATCACGAAGACATGAAACGCTGCAGTTTTACTAAGATGTTTGGGAATTCTCATACGAAGGATGTTTTTAAGTTCACGACCGGAACTTGATTATGGTAGATGGTATTGATGTCTTTAAAGAATTGATATTCATTAAACCATTGGTACTTTTTAACTCCATGTAATGTGAATACACTGAGTTCAAATATGTTGGTCGATGACCTATAAAGTATCATCTTATCATTTTGCTCAATTTCATTATCTCTTATTAATTTACTCCATTGCCTTCGAAAACGAATTCCCGTTGTTGGCAGCCACCAATATTTATGCATGTTTCGTATTATTATTGTTTCTACAGGAACTTCTTGTATCTCTATTTTGATATGTTCTGGTAAAGCCTGCAATTCTTTTTTTTTTTTATATATATGCTAAATTATTCAGTGAAGTGTATCATATATGGTAAAATTGAATTGTATATAAACGTAATACTTACATCCATATGTGTGATCACTGAATATGATAACATGAAATATATTCCTTTCACGTTATTCATGTTGCTAAATTGTGTAATCTCATGGCTTATAATTTCCATAGTAGTTATGGAATTCATTCCTGTGATTCCACTAGCCAAGTTTCCTAAAATGTTACATCCAATGTGCTAGTGCCGTCACAAACTCTGACAAGTATTTTCTCTCTACCAAGAAAAAAGTATCGAGTTATTTATTAGTACATTTATAGATGCAATTTAATTCGTAATATGTAATAGTAACATGTGTTAACCTTGATACTGCTTCATATATTCTTTTGCATCCAAAGCACGTGTATTTGTAACTAGCGTATGCATTTATGCGCAGACATCAATTAGTACAACTCATGTAGAAGTATCGTATTGCTGGAATTACTTTCATCGAATGTACTCCTACCATAAATTGATTCTCCTGCAATATTTTAAATTATTAAATGATTATGGTTATAAACTGTTATTGTAAATGATACATTATTATATTTATTTACAATATTAACTATCAATTTGCAAACATTGTCCTCGGTTAAGATGATTGTGATAGGCGTAGTATTGTTCATTGAAGAAGGGCTTCCATTTTTTTTGCATATAAAATCTTGCCTTTGATAGAAATAGTGTCCTGCAAGCCAGCTGTATGGCTAGCATTAATTGTAATTAATGAGGAACTATTCAATTTAGATTAATAAATGCACTTTTATGGTCAACTTTATCTTATGTAATATTTGTCTACGCATAAGGATAGAAGTCCTTAGATCACAGGGCTATGGGACAACCCGTGGACTGATCCCTAAGGCCGTGATCTAGAACACATTCAAGAGTCGTAGAATCCAATCGAGATAGGACATCGTTGGATTCGGTTAGACTCTCACTATTGTGTATACTCCGATGAACTGGAGGACGCTGGGGTCCACGAGCGTGACTGGGATAGTCGATACACATAAGTGGGTGGCTTGCTGGGATGGCAAGTGCACTGAATACCCCAATTAGGAAATAACTCACCATGGAAGCGGTAGTCGCATATCGGGGTTGAAGTTATTCCAATTTGCAATAGTATACGAGGAACGATCCCTAACAACTTGAGATGATAGGGTTTATCTGGTACGAGAACATCTATACTTTGATATGAGTTCCGACTGACTGGGGATCGCCAGAAAGTCTCTGTGGACTCATGTTGGGTATAGAGGAACTCGTATGCAGATTCATATCATCAACAAAGGATCCATTGACCCGACTTGATAGGTTGGGAAATTCTCCTATGAATTTCTGTGAGAAATTAATTCTGGTAAAATCCTTGGCCAAGGTATCTGACGACTTTATGTAAGTAGCTCATAAAGATTAAGTCAAAGAGAATTCATTTCGAGACCAGAGTACATAAGGTCAAGACAAAAGAAAAGGGAATCCGATAAAAGACCATGCCCTTAAGTCTCGACTGGGAGATTGATCGATGGAGAGATTTTGTCGTATATGGAAATTGTAAATGATAAAAGGTTCACTGAATTAATTCACCAGTGATTGGGCTACATGGGCTCGTGACTGGACATCGATCGTGGAGTGTGGGAGAATTCCCAAATTAGCAGGGGTGCTAATTTTGGGATGATTAATCGACAGAGTGTTCGATTAATTTAGAGTATTAATTGCTCGAGTAATTAAATAATATTTAATTACAACCCACGGCCAATTATGTAGTGAACCTACGGGGGCATACACAATACACAAGTAGCGAAAGCGAGGAAACAAGAACGAACCAGTCGACTGGGTCGACTGGGTCGATTAAATGGGTGGGTCGACTGGGTCGACCCATATGGAACGAAAATGGATCCAATTGGAATTGGATCAAGATTATAAATTAAATTAGAATTTAATTTATGAGCAAATTAATTAATTAGGATTTAATTAATTAAATGGGAGATGATTTAATTAATTGGGCTATTTAATTGGGAGATTAAATAAAGCCCTGAAAGATTAATTAATATGGGCCATGAATTAATTAGAAGACTTAGTCTTCTAAATTAAAGAGGGCCATGGCCCATGTAGGAGAATTAGTATCCTAATCCTAGAAGGATTAGGGTATGGGAGATATCTATAAATAAGAGACTAGGTCTCATATCTCACACACAACTCTTCAAGCAAAATCAAGAAAAGCAAAAAATTCTCTCTCCCTCTCCCTGTGATCGGCCGAACTACTCTTCCACTTTGGAAGAATTTTTCGTCTTTGTTTTTCGTTTCAAAGTCGTTCTAAAACCTAGATATTAATATACCCTATGTTCCAGTTGATTAGGATATATTAATTTTCGTGATATTGTGGTGTATCAACTCGTAGAGGCGCAACACGTGGGGCGCTACCAAAAGGTGTGGGTCGATCAACCGGGGTCAGAATTCAGAGCTCATCTTGCTAGCCGAGGATTTGCAAGGAGACAGGTATAAACGAGAAAACTTATACTGTCTCTTATTTACATTCATATATATACAACTAGAGAATATCCTGGCAAGATTCTTTAAGAGGCCCTAGAAATTTTTTTATATTCCGCTGTGCCTAGGGCTGTTTTTCTTACCGAATCCCAACAGTGGTATCAGAGCCAGGTTTAGGCTTTGTATATATATGAATTTGCGAGTTCTGTGTTTATTAAATCATATGTTTGATTTATGTGGCTAGTTCTATAACTTTGCATGTTTTAGGACATTATAGTTAACTTAGAGTCAATGGGTAATTTTAGATTCGTAGTTTTTATCATGTTATTTTAATTTTGGATTATGATTTAATTGGGACTGTTTTTAATTAAATCAAAAGTAATCAAAACAAAAAAAAAATTTTTGAAATTGGGTTCGACCGCGGTGGCACGCGGCGGTGCGCAGCAGTGCACCGCGGCTGGGCGGCCACCGCACGCTGCCGCACGCGGCAGCACGCACACAGCGCGCTGGCTGCGCATGCCGCGCACGGCAACTGCCTACGAGCAGTCTGCCGCGCGTTGGCTACGCGCAGCAGCACGCTGCTGCGTGCTGTCACGCGCAGCAGCAGCCGCTGCGTGCGGCTTACGCGCGGCCTCCGTGGCCGCGTGTGCGCTGCCACGTGGCGGCACCCTGTTCGTCACTCCGTGACTGAATTTTGGTTGGATTCAATTACTGCCTATTTTGGATGTCCTGAAAATCTTGGAGAATTTTAGAAGATTAGGAAACTTGGAGTTTTTGGATAAGGTAGTTATTCTGTTAGAATTAAACACTACCTTAATTAAACTAATCTAATCAAAATAGGATTATCTTGAGAATCTTGGAGATTTGGGAATATTGGAAAACTTAGAGTTTTGGATAAGGTAAGGATCTTAGAGATTTAGATTACCTTAATTAACCAATCTTAATCAAGATAGGATTTGTAGATTACTTGGAGCTCAAGTAAGAGCTAATTAATCTTAGAGGTTAATTGTTAATTCAAAATTAATTAACTTGGATAAATTTTATGAATTAAAATTAAAGGAGCCGGTAAATTTACATTTTTGCCCTTATGTGAATTTATGCATGTTCTTGAGTGAATGTGTGGATTGGTCGATTTTGCTTTTAAGCCCTGTGTTGTTTTTGGTTTATTTAATTTTGGGTTGTAATTAAATGGGCCTGATTGGTGCCCTTGCTTGCGCAAACAAATGTAATAGAATAGGACCATTTATTTTTATAAGTTAGACTTAGTTTAGGCTTGAAGCCGAGAAGACCTCATGAAGACTTGGAGATCCATATGGAGGCCCATTTACCTTGGAGGACATGGAGGCCCAATTCATTACATGGAGGCCCAATCAAGCTGGATATTACAAGAAGGCCCATGATGTATGGGTTTAAAAATTGTAATAGTTAGGACATTTAATTTTCACCCTAGACTGACCAATTGATTCATCACATGGCTCGTGATGGATCGCATAGGATGGGCAATCGACCAATCATATCTTGCTAGGTGATGAATGTTTACTTTTTCGCACATTATTCTTTGATGTATGAGATGCATGCTTAGGATAGAAAACATAAACAAGATAAGCATAATCTGATGAGACCTCGCACACTTAGAAACCTCCAATTGAACTTAAAATTCAATTAGAATATTAAATCGAATAACGGGCGCATATGAATAGTGTCTATGGTCCGAGCCTATCCAATTACTAGGTCTTAGGCATGTTGTACAAATATATCTCGATGTCTCACGAGTCGTGGGTCGAGCTATAGGAAGATAATATGTCTATTGCCTCGATGCACGAGTTTAGTGCCAAGGGAGGGGATAGCAAGGTTTTAGGCGCTGTCTCACGAGTCGTGGGGCGTCTAGGATTAAACTATTTCTCTTCACGAGTATTGGACATGATTTAACGCTAGTAAATATGGATGTCTCACGAGTCGTGGGTCCATATCGAAAAACGAGGCTAAATGAACTTAAGGGTTAACTGCGATGGTTAACCGTTGACGTAGTCGACCACCAAATGGATCAAATAGTATGGCCAACGAGTCGTGGGTACTAGGAGATTGCATTTGGGCCTTAAGCCCGCTAGGATATTTTAAATTCCCGAAACTTATGTGGGGGCATAAGATTTTGATTAAAATAGTGGGAGTAATTTGCAAATAAAATCCATGTTTGTGAATTGTGCATTTTAAGATAATCTTTCGCGTATTTATTTCTTCTATCGTCGTTTTGAAGATATAATGTCTAAGAATCCGATTTCCATCATACTTGAACATAACAAATTGACTGGACCAAACTTCCATGACTGGGTCAGGAACCTTAAGATCATTCTCGCTTCTGAAAAGCGAGGTTTTGTCCTTGATGGGCCACCTCCCGAACTTGTTAAGGATGCCGATGAAGCTGAGAAAGAAGCCCTGGATTTATGGCTTGACGATGACTTGCAGTCACGTTGTCTCATGTTGGCATCCATGTCGAATGAACTTCAAAAGCAGCACGAGCATATGAAGTCTTCTTTTGAAATCTACACGCACCTGAATGGTTTATTTGGGGTGCAAAGTAGATATGAGCGGTATGAAACTGCCAAGACTTTGCAACAAACGAGGATGGCTGAAGGTGCTGATGTTCGATCTCACTGCATCAAGATGATTGGGCTTATTGAAAAGCTTGGTCATCTTGACGTAAAGATGGACAAAACCTACTGCCAGGATATAATCCTCCAGTCGTTGCCAAGATCATTCGAGCAATTCGTAGTGAACTACAACATGCACAAGATGAATGTTGAACTTCACGAGTTGGCTAATATGCTCGCCACTGCCGAGGCTTCCATGAAAAGAGAGAAGCCAGTGATGGTTGCTACCTCGACCCAATCCAAGTCCAAAAGGACAAAGAAAGGGAAGGGGAAAGGAAATGCTTCTTCAAGCAAAGGCAAAGCACCATCTGGGCCCATAGGGAAGGGAAAGAAGCGTAAAGCTTCGTCTGGTGAACAGAAATGTTTCTACTGCAAGAAACCTGGACACTGGAAGAGGAACTGCAAAGAGTTCTTGGAGAGCTCGAAAGGTATATTCCTTGTTGAAGTTAATTTATCAATTAACTGTGCATCATGGGTGCTAGACACTACTTGTGGTTCTCATCTTTGTAATGATTTACAGGTGATGGGAGCAACAAGGCCACTTAGGCCAGGGGATTAGATCCTGAGATTTGGCAATGGAGCTAGAGCTGCTGCCGAGGCCATAGGCGAAGTGGAGTTAGATTTAGGTGGTAATAAATTAGTCCTTAGGAACGTTCTTTATGTACCTGGTTTGGTGAAAAACATCATTTCAATTCCTGTTTTGGATAATGAAGGTTTTAATTTTACTATTAATAAAGGTTCCTTTTCGTTATTCATGAATGATAATATGTTTTTCACTGGTACACTAAAAGATGGACTATATACCATTGAACCACCTAAGTTAGTGATGCATGTACAACAAAACAAAAGGAAACAAGATAATGAAATATCTGGCCAATTATGGCACGCTAGACTTGGACATATATCTAAGTCAAGGATTCAAAAGTTAGCATCATCTGGCGCGATTGAAATCAATCGCATTGATGAAATGCCAACATGTGAACCATGTTTAAAGGGTAAAATGGCTAAGTTGCCGTTTAAGGGAAACCCTGAGCGAGCCAAGCAAACATTGGACTTAATACATACTGACGTATGTGGACCACTAAGAAAAAGCGCCCGAGGGGGCTATGACTACTTCATCACTTTCACTGACGACTTTAGTCGTTATGGATATGTGTTCTTGTTGAAACACAAGTCTGAAGCCTTTGAGCGATTCAAAGAATTCAAGATGGAAGTAGAGAATCAACTTGGTCATACGATAAAGGCTCTTCGTTCTGACCGAGGTGGAGAATTTCTTAGTAATGAATTTCTGAATTATCTTGTAGAGCATGGAATATTATCGCAGTGGACTCCTCCTGCAACACCCCAATTAAATGGAGTAGCAGAGAGAAGGAATCGAACCTTGATGGACATGGTTCGATCCATGATGAGTGCCACTGACTTACCTCTTTCATTTTGGGGACATGCCCTCCTCACGGCAACGAAGATACTGAATATGGTACCTTCAAAATCCGTAGAAAAGACACCATACGAACTATGGTTTGGCAAGGCACCCTCATACGCATTCATGCGCATATGGGGATCTCCCGCTTACGTTAAAAAGTTAGTGGGAGATAAATTGGAAACTAAATCCACTTTGTGCAAATTCGTGGGGTATCCGGAAAACTCAATAGGATACGAGTTCTACGATACTACAAGGCAAACAACGTTTGTCTCGAGGAACGCTCACTTCTTAGAGAAGGATTTCTTGGTGGACAAGAAAGAAAATAACGTAGAACTAGATGAGGTCACTGAAGCTGAAAAGGCCTTAGAGGTCGATCGAGCTGACCCGTCACCACAGGCAGTGGGAGAACTTGAGCATGAAAGTGCACCAGAAAGTACACCGATACTTCGTAGGTCAGAAAGACAACGTAGAGAACCCGAAAGGTACTACGGTCTGCTGCATGAGACTGGACAGTCTCTAACCGACCCAAGGACTTACGAAGAGGCTATGCTAGACATAGACTCGGGAAAGTGGCGCGAAGCCATGGAATCCGAACTGGACTCCATGCACTCAAACAAGGTCTGGGCCTTGGTAGATCCACCAGTGGGAGTGGCTCCCGTGGGTTGCAAGTGGATCTATAAGCGAAAGCTTGGAGTGAACGGAGAGGTGATTACCTACAAGGCGCGACTAGTGGCAAAAGGATACACTCAAAGACCAGGTATCGACTTTGAGGAGACCTTCTCGCCCGTCGCAATGCCCAAATCCATTCGGATCTTGCTGGCCATAGCTGCGTGGTATAACTACGAGATATGGCAAATTGATGTAAAGACTGCCTTTCTCAATGGAGACATTGATAAGGAGATCTACATGGAGCAACCAAAAGGATATGCATCCAAAGGAGAAGAACACAAGGTGTGCAAACTCCAGAGGTCCATTTATGGACTAAAGCAAGCTTCCCGAAGTTGGAACATTCGTTTTGATGAGACAATCCAAACTTTTGGATTCATCAAGAACATGTTCGAACCTTGCGTGTACAAGAAGATCAGTGGGAGTACAGTTGAATTTTTGGTGCTTTACGTTGACGACATTCTTCTCATTGGAAACAATGTAAAAGCATTGTCTGAAACTAAAGCATGGTTGTCTACACAATTCTCAATGAAGGATATGGGAGAAGCATCCTTTGTACTGGGTATAAGGATCTACCGTGATAGATCAAAAGGACTGCTGGGCCTCTCCCAATCCCAGTACATAGACAAAATCTTGAAAAGATTTAGTATGGAAGAATCCAAGAGAGGATTGCTTCCAATGAGACATGGAATTGCACTCTCCAAGTCTATGGCCCCAAAGACACCTGAAGAGAGAAGCAATATGTCTCGAGTACCATATGCATCCGCGATAGGAAGTGTTGGATGAAGATGAAGATGAAGTGCAAAGAAGACAAGTAATTAAGGGAAGGTTTTGATGATTTCCAAAACATCATAATCAGCTAAGTATGGAAAGCTTAGTTCCCTTAGAAGAATTTTGAACAAGTAAAAGAAGACATCAGAAGAGTTCAAAGTTCAAAGCTCAAAAGACTAGTGATCTCATGCTGAAACAGCGAACAGAAGGGTAGGTCATCAGCCGAGTCAAATCAGATGAGTTCAGTATTTGATCAGCAGAGTACCTATCAGAAGGGTCGTTTTGATCAGCAGAGTAGAAGAGATCAAGAGATTAGTCCAACGGTAATAAATGCACTTGGTGTAATAAATGCTGTAAGAGAAGGGTAGTAATGGCAAATGATTGAAGATATCCTCGGATCAGCAGAGTGCATTAAATGCAGCATTAAATGCGATGGACAGAAAGGTACTGTACACTGTACGATTGCTGCAGGGAGCCGTTTCAAAAAGAGCTGAAGGATGGATTTGAAGATGTGATTTCCTTCAACGGTCATAAATTCAAATCCAAGTATAAATAGAGCAAAGTTCGAAGAGAGACATAACACAACAAAAATCAGAGATCGAAATTTTGAAGCAGAATTTCTCTAAGTCTCAAAAGCTCGAACAGCTCACTCGTCTGGTGGAAGTCATCTTTTGACAGAAACCAAGTTGAAGAAATCAGAAAAACATTATCTGAGTGATTTTGTAATAGCTGAGTGTTGTGCGAAGTTAGAATCCGTCTTTGTGAGTGATTCTACTTCAGAGGATAGGTTTTCTTTGTGAACTCCTATTGTGAGCTTACAGCCTTCTCATTAGTTGTTTAGGTGTAAGTGGAGAAATATTGTAATCTAAGTGATTATAGTATAACCCAGAATCTGTGTGATCTGGAAGAGTGGACTAAAGGATTTTTATCCATATAACCACTATAAAAATTCTTTGTGTTATCTTGCATCTAAGGTTTTCTTGCATATTTAAAGTTTGCATATTTAAACACTTTGAATTACCTAAAAGATTTTAAAAAGGAGTTTGTTAAAAGCTGGGGATAAAATCTTTTAAGAACTTAGTCTACTTGTGAAAAACACTTTGAAACAATCCGCTGCAAGTATACTCTTTGAAAAACTGTTTTGCTGAAAAACAGCTAAGTTACTGTAAGAAGAGTGGTCAGTCGTCTGTTCAAGATTTGTTCACGATCAGACTAGTCTGCTTACTGTTCTTCATCAGCTTAGTCTGCTGACAGAAGACTGAAAAGTTTTTAAGTTCAAAAAATTTTCAGAGGTCTATTCACCCCCCCCTCTAGACCTCATCTGACCACTTGGGACCAACAAGTGGTATCAGAGCAGGTGGTTCATTTGAATCAGCTGCCTGATCAACGAGCTTGATCCAAGTGTTTTTCAAAAGGTTTTCATAACTTTTTCAAAAGATCATTTTTTTGAAAAATCAAAACTTTTTGAAAATGGAATGCATAAACCATGTTCCCCACATTGCTGGCATGTCCTTCGATGACTGGAAAATCAGGATGGAGATTTTCCTCGCTGCCTACAATGACAACATGTTCACCTGCATTACAAAAGGTCCATTCAAGTTCACCAAGACGATAAAAATCAATGAAGTTGATACCGTGGTGGAAAAAGACTTGAGCGAAATGACAGCTGAAGAAATCAAGCTGTTCAACCTGGACAAGATTGGAAGATTTATCATGACTAAAGCCCTGGATAATGATCGGTTTGACAAGATCAAACATTGCAAATCTGCAAAAGAGATGTGGGACAAAGTCAGAGATATGAGCGAAGGCAATGATGCTATCAAGGAGCATCAGCTGAGTGTTGCTCTAGAAAAGCTGGATAACTTCAAGATGAAGTCCTCTGAAACCATTGATCAGATGGACACAAGGTTTACAAGAATATTAAATGAAGTACTGAAGCTTGGAAAAACCTTCACAGACAAGGAGATAACCATCAGAGTACTGAAGGCCTTACCTCCTAAGTTCAACATGAAGGTGACAGCAATGGAAGAATCAAGGGATCTTGGGAAGATCTCTCTTACAGAGCTGTTTTCTGTACTCAAGGCTTATGAGTATAAACTGCGTAGGATGGGTATTGAAGAAACCTCAACTTCAGGACCCACAGCTGCACTGGTTGCTGCTGAAAACACCAGAAGACCAGCACAGAAAAGCAAAGAAGTGGACTCATCTGATGAAGCCACTCTACTCAACAAGAAGGAGTACACTGCTGGAGACGTTGCACTGTTGATGAATAATTTCAAGAAGTTCTACAAAAGAAAAATGAAGAACAAATACAACAATGCTTCCACTTCTAAACCTAACTTTTCTTCTCAAGATAAAGATGATTATAAATCAAAACTAATGTGTTACAACTGCAGGAAATTGGGACACTTCATCAAAGACTGCCCATATCCAAAAGCAGAAAAGTACACTGAAGAGGAGAAGAAAGTAAGAAAAGAAAGAAAGCATCAGAGAGGGAAAGCAATGATGGCTGAAGCAGAAAAGCTTACTGCTGTCTACTCATCTGATTCAGATTCAGACTCGTCTGATGAAGAATCTTCTGATGAAGAAAAACCTGCTCTCCTGTGCCTGATGGTAACTCCTCAAAATAATGAACTATTTGATTCTCTAGAGCAAATGATGTTAAATAATACTACTATTGCTGGAGAATTTGTTAAGCTTAAAGAAGAGATGAGCTTGCTAAAAGAGCAAAATAACTCACTGAAACTTAAAGCTGAAAAGCCAAAAGAATCAGTCGAGTATAAACAGCTTGAGCAAGAGCATGAATCTCTGAAAGCTGAATGTGAAGTTTATAAAGGAAAAATCATGGAACTTGAAAAGATTATCGAGTCTCATGAGAAATCATCTGCTGCATCCACGCATACATCTATTAAACAGAAGATGCCTTTAGAACAGGATAAGCAAGAGTTGAACCATACTGAAAAATTCATATCAGCTGACAATAGTAAGGTCATTCTGTATGTTCAAACTGCTAGACCTACTTCACCTGAGAAAGAATTAAAGGAGAAGAAATCTCCTAAGGCTAAAAAGAGCAAAGAGCCTAGTGTAGGAAATAAGACTAGTAAGACCAAACAGCAGAGTCCTAAGAAGTCTGCTGATAAAGCTAAAGTCAATCAAACTAGTGGTAAAACTAAGTCAAAATCAAATGAGCAAGCTACTAGTAAGCCAAAGAAGCATAAGAACAAGAAAAATCAAAATGCTTGGTATGGAAATGAGTCATATTATGTGCAACCTGCTGCATATCATCCTATGTATCATGCACCTCAATTTCCAGGTTACTATGCACCTTACCCTGCTCATCCAATGCATGCATATCCTACTTATCATGCACCTTACCCTGCTTATGAACATTATTCTTATCATACTGATCATCAACATGACTTATCTGATAATTATGATGAAAATAAAACTGTTCATGCTCCTGTCAAAACTCAGAAACCTAAGAAGCCTAAGACTTCAACATCTTGGGTTGTCAAAGGTGGAACTAATCCTTCAGGACCCTCTCAATAAGGGTACCTAAAACAATTTTACTTTTGTTTTGTAGGTTAGGATTAGGAGTAGGAGTAAAGTAGAGAAGATTTGGTACTTGGACAGTGGATGTTCAAGACACATGTGTGGAAACATACATGAGCTGACTGATGCAATTGCCGTGGATGGTCCAAAGGTTACTTTTGGGGACAGCAAAGAAGGCAAGATTAAAGCTAAAGGAAGGGTAATCAGAGAAAACATAGAGATATCTGACGTCTCATATGTCAAAGGCCTCAAATATAATCTGCTGAGCATAAGTCAATTTTGTGACAAGGGATATTCAGTCATCTTCTCAACAGATAAGTGCTTTGTCGAACAGATTGGTACAAAGAAGGTAATTTTATCTGGAAGACGACAAGGGAATGTCTACATAGTCGACTGGGATTCTGCTGACAAGAATTCAAGTGTTTGTTTGGTTGCATCTGCACCAAGTGAAGTTAGTTGGCTGTGGCACAAAAGGATGAATCACTTAAACTTCAAGACCATAAACAGATTAATCAAGAATGATTTGGTAGAAGGGATTCCAAAAGCAGTCATGAGCAAAGACAAGCTCTGTGACGCCTGTCAGAAGGGTAAACAAATCAAGTCATCGTTCAAAAGCAAGAAGCACCAATCTTCTGAAAGAATTTTGGAGCTATTACATATGGACTTATTTGGACCCATTGATCCAGTCAGCAATGGTGGAAAGAAATACTGCCTAGCTGTTGTGGATGATTATTCAAGATATACTTGGGTGATTTTCATGAAGAAGAAAAGTGAAACCAAGGAACATCTTACTAATCTGATGGAACTGATCCAGAATGAGAAGACTATCAAAATATTGAAGATCAGATCAGATAGAGGGACAGAGTTTACAAACTCTACTGTTGAAGAGTATTGTAATATCAAAGGAATACATCATGAGTACTCTGCTGCCAGAACCCCTCAACAAAATGGTGTTGCTGAAAGGAGAAACAGAACACTAAAGGAAGCTGTCAGAACCATGATAGCTGAAGCTAAACTGCCTCAAAGATTTTGGGCAGAAGCAACAAATACAGCATGCTTCACCCAGAACAGATGTATGATCAACAAAAATCAGAACAAGACTCCAAATGAAGTTTGGAACAACAGGAAACCAAACATTCATTACTTTAAGATTTTTGGTTGTAAATGTTTTGTATTGAATAATGGGAAAAATCACCTTACTGCATTTGCAGAAAAGGCTGATGAAGCTGTTTTTGTAGGATACTCATCTGTTAGTAAAGCCTATAGAGTTTTTAATAAAAGAACATTACTAATAGAAGAATCTATCCATGTAGTATTTGATGAGCCAAGTCAATCTTCTGAAAAGAATCAAAGTGTTAATCAAGATCTGTCTACTGATTTACAGAAGTTAGACGTTGGAAGAAAAGAAGAATATGTTCCCATCATACTACCTAATCTTAATTCAGCTGATAACTCAAGTGCTGTTCAAAATCACAGTGCTGATTGTCTAACAGACGAGTTGCAAACAGCTGACAGACCAGAGACTGTTCAACAGACTGCAAATGTTCAACAGACTACTACTGCAACTCCATCAGTAGTGTTGCAAGATCAAAACAGAGGACAACATTCAGACCTGCAACCTGATCTCAGATGGCTCAGAAACCATCCACCAGAGTTGGTGATTGGTGATCCATTAGATAGAGTGAAAACAAGAAGAGCTGCTGCACAAGATGCTATGTTTGTCACTTTTCTATCTCAAATAGAGCCTAAGCAAATTGAAGAAGCTCTAAATGATTCCTTCTGGATAGAAGCTATGCAAGAAGAGTTGAATCAATTTGAAAGGAATGAAGTCTGGTACTTAGTTACCAGACCAAGTCATCAAAGGGTAATTGGCACTAAGTGGGTTTTCAGAAATAAGATGAATGAAGATGGTATTGTTACCAGAAACAAAGCAAGACTAGTGGCCAAGGGTTATTGTCAAGAAGAAGGAATTGACTTTGATGAAACTTTTGCACCAGTAGCAAGACTTGAAGCAATCAGACTGTTTCTTGCCTATGCTGCTTACAAGAACTTCACTGTCTATCAGATGGATGTGAAGTCTGCTTTTCTCAATGGAGAATTGCAAGAAGAAGTGTATGTTGAATAACCTCCTGGATTTGAAGTCTATCAAGAAGAGGACAAAGTATATCGTCTGAAGAAAGCCCTCTATGGACTGAAACAGGCTCCAAGAGCATGGTATGATACCCTATCTGATTTTCTTTTAATTAAAGGATTTCATAAAGGTAAGGTAGATGAAACCTTGTTCACAATTGAATGGGAGAATCATATATTAATTGTGCAAATATATGTGGACGATATTATTTTTGGTTCAACTAACCAACAAATGTGTGATAAGTTCTCCAAGCTGATGCAGAATAAGTTTGAAATGAGCATGATGGGTGAACTTAATTATTTTCTTGGTTTACAAGTCAAGCAGCTACCTGATGGAATCTTTATAAATCAACCAAAATACACAAGAGATCTGTTCAAGAAGTTTGGTATGGAAACTAGCTCTACTGCTACTATTCCTATGTCTACAAGTCTTCGTATGGATAAAGATGAAGATGGCAAATCAGTGGACATAACCAAATATAGAGGCATTATAGGGTCACTGTTATATCTAACAGCAAGCAGACCTGACATAATGTACTCAGTTGGAGTCTGTGCAAGATTTCAATCAAACCCCAAGGAATCTCATCTCTTAGCTGCCAAGAGGATACTGAAATATGTTAAAGGCACTCAAGAATTGGGATTGTGGTATCCTAGAGAATCTGGATTTGAGCTTATTGGTTATTCAGATTCAGACCTTGCTGGCTGCAAGATTGACAGAAAGAGCACAACAGGTGCTTGTCAGTTCTTAGGTAGTCGTCTGATCTCATGGATGAGTAAGAAACAAACCTCAGTTTCTATATCTACTGCTGAAGCTGAATATATAGCTGCTGGAGCTTGTTGTGCACAAATACTTTGGTTGAAGCATCAACTAGAAGATTATAATATCAAAATCAGTGGAATACCAATCTACTGTGACAATACAAGTGCAATCTCACTTACTCAGAATACTACAAGTCATTCAAGGACTAAACATATTGAGATTAAGCATCACTTCATTAGAGATCATGTGGAAAAAGGCAATGTTATGATAGAATATGTTCATACTGACAATCAGATTGCTGATATCTTCACTAAACCTCTAAGTGAAGCAAGGTTCTCAACTCTAAGAGCTGAGTTAGGACTACTTAATTTGGATGCATAAGCTGAGGGGGAACTCATCAGAAGACTGGAGTTCAACAGCTTAGTTATCCGTTATTATATTCAAGAATTAACTTTCAACAGACTAGTTAGCTTATGGATTCTTAAAGACAGGGGGAACGTGTAAGACTAGCGGTACTTCTGCTCTAAAGATGAAATCTGTTAATGTCAGTTAGTGAAAGTTATATTAT
>CM064879.1:43706121-43768905 GCA_003313485.2 Penstemon barbatus | reverse complement strand
GTGTTGGAAGAAATCTGCTGATGATGAAGATAGAATGAAGCAGCAAATGAAGGCACAAGCAGATCAACAGATGAAAAGACACGAAGAAGAAGATGAAGCTGCTGAAGAAACTGAAGCTGAAGCAAAAGCTAATCTGATAAGGAGATAGCTGCTGCTAAGGACTCAGCTGAAGAACAGCTTGATCCTGATGTAAAAGAAAGAAGTTAGAGCTGTTGAAGCAAAATTTGGAAGCTGAAACTTCCAAACCTGCTGAAGAAGAAAAGAGAGCAAGGATGATAAAGAAGACAAACAAATAGTTTAGTATTGTATATTCCTTGTAATTTTTTTTGCACGACTCATCTGAACAAACTTGTAATATGTAATCAGTTCATATCTATAAAATTGCAAGTTTTAATCCAACAGACTATTTCTATCTCAGAAATTTTTGAGGATCAAAACTTTAGTTTAGGTACAGGTACTTAGCTGAAGTTTTGTCATCATCAAAAAGGGGGAAATTGTTGATGATGAAGATGAAGTGCAAAGAAGACAAGTAATTAAGGGAAGGTTTTGATGATTTCCAAAACATCATAATCAGCTAAGTATGGAAAGCTTAGTTCCCTTAGAAGAATTTTGAACAAGTAAAAGAAGACATCAGAAGAGTTCAAAGTTCAAAGCTCAAAAGACTAGTGATCTCATGCTGAAACAGCGAACAGAAGGGTAGGTCATCAGCCGAGTCAAATCAGATGAGTTCAGTATTTGATCAGCAGAGTACCTATCAGAAGGGTCGTTTTGATCAGCAGAGTAGAAGAGATCAAGAGATTAGTCCAACGGTAATAAATGCACTTGGTGTAATAAATGCTGTAAGAGAAGGGTAGTAATGGCAAATGATTGAAGATATCCTCGGATCAGCAGAGTGCATTAAATGCAGCATTAAATGCGATGGACAGAAAGGTACTGTACACTGTACGATTGCTGCAGGGAGCCGTTTCAAAAAGAGCTGAAGGATGGATTTGAAGATGTGATTTCCTTCAACGGTCATAAATTCAAATCCAAGTATAAATAGAGCAAAGTTCGAAGAGAGACAAACACAACAAAAATCAGAGATCGAAATTTTGAAGCAGAATTTCTCTAAGTCTCAAAAGCTCGAACAGCTCACTCGTCTGGTGGAAGTCATCTTTTGACAGAAACCAAGTTGAAGAAATCAGAAAAACATTATCTGAGTGATTTTGTAATAGCTGAGTGTTGTGCGAAGTTAGAATCCGTCTTTGTGAGTGATTCTACTTCAGAGGATAGGTTTTCTTTGTGAACTCCTATTGTGAGCTTACAGCCTTCTCATTAGTTGTTTAGGTGTAAGTGGAGAAATATTGTAATCTAAGTGATTATAGTATAACCCAGAATCTGTGTGATCTGGAAGAGTGGACTAAAGGATTTTTATCCATATAACCACTATAAAAATTCTTTGTGTTATCTTGCATCTAAGGTTTTCTTGCATATTTAAAGTTTGCATATTTAAACACTTTGAATTACCTAAAAGATTTTAAAAAGGAGTTTGTTAAAAGCTGGGGATAAAATCTTTTAAGAACTTAGTCTACTTGTGAAAAACACTTTGAAACAATCCGCTGCAAGTATACTCTTTGAAAAACTGTTTTGCTGAAAAACAGCTAAGTTACTGTAAGAAGAGTGGTCAGTCGTCTGTTCAAGATTTGTTCACGATCAGACTAGTCTGCTTACTGTTCTTCATCAGCTTAGTCTGCTGACAGAAGACTGAAAAGTTTTTAAGTTCAAAAAATTTTCAGAGGTCTATTCACCCCCCCCCTCTAGACCTCATCTGACCACTTGGGACCAACAAGTGGTATCAGAGCAGGTGGTTCATTTGAATCAGCTGCCTGATCAACGAGCTTGATCCAAGTGTTTTTCAAAAGGTTTTCATAACTTTTTCAAAAGAGCATTTTTTTGAAAAATCAAAACTTTTTGAAAATGGAATGCATAAACCATGTTCCCCACATTGCTGGCATGTCCTTCGAAGACTGGAAAATCAGGATGGAGATTTTCCTCGCTGCCTACAATGACAACATGTTCACCTGCATTACAAAAGGTCCATTCAAGTTCACCAAGACGATAAAAATCAATGAAGTTGATACCGTGGTGGAAAAAGACTTGAGCGAAATGACAGCTGAAGAAATCAAGCTGTTCAACCTGGACAAGATTGGAAGATTTATCATGACTAAAGCCCTGGATAATGATCGGTTTGACAAGATCAAACATTGCAAATCTGCAAAAGAGATGTGGGACAAAGTCAGAGATATGAGCGAAGGCAATGATGCTATCAAGGAGCATCAGCTGAGTGTTGCTCTAGAAAAGCTGGATAACTTCAAGATGAAGTCCTCTGAAACCATTGATCAGATGGACACAAGGTTTACAAGAATATTAAATGAAGTACTGAAGCTTGGAAAAACCTTCACAGACAAGGAGATAACCATCAGAGTACTGAAGGCCTTACCTCCTAAGTTCAACATGAAGGTGACAGCAATGGAAGAATCAAGGGATCTTGGGAAGATCTCTCTTACAGAGCTGTTTTCTGTACTCAAGGCTTATGAGTATAAACTGCGTAGGATGGGTATTGAAGAAACCTCAACTTCAGGACCCACAGCTGCACTGGTTGCTGCTGAAAACACCAGAAGACCAGCACAGAAAAGCAAAGAAGTGGACTCATCTGATGAAGCCACTCTACTCAACAAGAAGGAGTACACTGCTGGAGACGTTGCACTGTTGATGAATAATTTCAAGAAGTTCTACAAAAGAAAAATGAAGAACAAATACAACAATGCTTCCACTTCTAAACCTAACTTTTCTTCTCAAGATAAAGATGATTATAAATCAAAACTAATGTGTTACAACTGCAGGAAATTGGGACACTTCATCAAAGACTGCCCATATCCAAAAGCAGAAAAGTACACTGAAGAGGAGAAGAAAGTAAGAAAAGAAAGAAAGCATCAGAGAGGGAAAGCAATGATGGCTGAAGCAGAAAAGCTTACTGCTGTCTACTCATCTGATTCAGATTCAGACTCGTCTGATGAAGAATCTTCTGATGAAGAAAAACCTGCTCTCCTGTGCCTGATGGCAAAGGACTCTGAGACTCCTCAAAATAATGAACTATTTGATTCTCTAGAGCAAATGATGTTAAATAATACTACTATTGCTGGAGAATTTGTTAAGCTTAAGAAGAGATGAGCTTGCTAAAAGAGCAAAATAACTCACTGAAACTTAAAGCTGAAAAGCCAAAAGAATCAGTCGAGTATAAACAGCTTGAGCAAGAGCATGAATCTCTGAAAGCTGAATGTGAAGTTTATAAAGGAAAAATCATGGAACTTGAAAAGATTATCGAGTCTCATGAGAAATCATCTGCTGCATCCACGCATACATCTATTAAACAGAAGATGCCTTTAGAACAGGATAAGCAAGAGTTGAACCATACTGAAAAATTCATATCAGCTGACAATAGTAAGGTCATTCTGTATGTTCAAACTGCTAGACCTACTTCACCTGAGAAAGAATTAAAGGAGAAGAAATCTCCTAAGGCTAAAAAGAGCAAAGAGCCTAGTGTAGGAAATAAGACTAGTAAGACCAAACAGCAGAGTCCTAAGAAGTCTGCTGATAAAGCTAAAGTCAATCAAACTAGTGGTAAAACTAAGTCAAAATCAAATGAGCAAGCTACTAGTAAGCCAAAGAAGCATAAGAACAAGAAAAATCAAAATGCTTGGTATGGAAATGAGTCATATTATGTGCAACCTGCTGCATATCATCCTATGTATCATGCACCTCAATTTCCAGGTTACTATGCACCTTACCCTGCTCATCCAATGCATGCATATCCTACTTATCATGCACCTTACCCTGCTTATGAACATTATTCTTATCATACTGATCATCAACATGACTTATCTGATAATTATGATGAAAATAAAACTGTTCATGCTCCTGTCAAAACTCAGAAACCTAAGAAGCCTAAGACTTCAACATCTTGGGTTGTCAAAGGTGGAACTAATCCTTCAGGACCCTCTCAATAAGGGTACCTAAAACAATTTTACTTTTGTTTTGTAGGTTAGGATTAGGAGTAGGAGTAAAGTAGAGAAGATTTGGTACTTGGACAGTGGATGTTCAAGACACATGTGTGGAAACATACATGAGCTGACTGATGCAATTGCTGTGGATGGTCCAAAGGTTACTTTTGGGGACAGCAAAGAAGGCAAGATTAAAGCTAAAGGAAGGGTAATCAGAGAAACATAGAGATATCTGACGTCTCATATGTCAAAGGCCTCAAATATAATCTGCTGAGCATAAGTCAATTTTGTGACAAGGGATATTCAGTCATCTTCTCAACAGATAAGTGCTTTGTCGAACAGATTGGTACAAAGAAGGTAATTTTATCTGGAAGACGACAAGGGAATGTCTACATAGTCGACTGGGATTCTGCTGACAAGAATTCAAGTGTTTGTTTGGTTGCATCTGCACCAAGTGAAGTTAGTTGGCTGTGGCACAAAAGGATGAATCACTTAAACTTCAAGACCATAAACAGATTAATCAAGAATGATTTGGTAGAAGGGATTCCAAAAGCAGTCATGAGCAAAGACAAGCTCTGTGACGCCTGTCAGAAGGGTAAACAAATCAAGTCATCGTTCAAAAGCAAGAAGCACCAATCTTCTGAAAGAATTTTGGAGCTATTACATATGGACTTATTTGGACCCATTGATCCAGTCAGCAATGGTGGAAAGAAATACTGCCTAGCTGTTGTGGATGATTATTCAAGATATACTTGGGTGATTTTCATGAAGAAGAAAAGTGAAACCAAGGAACATCTTACTAATCTGATGGAACTGATCCAGAATGAGAAGACTATCAAAATATTGAAGATCAGATCAGATAGAGGGACAGAGTTTACAAACTCTACTGTTGAAGAGTATTGTAATATCAAAGGAATACATCATGAGTACTCTGCTGCCAGAACCCCTCAACAAAATGGTGTTGCTGAAAGGAGAAACAGAACACTAAAGGAAGCTGTCAGAACCATGATAGCTGAAGCTAAACTGCCTCAAAGATTTTGGGCAGAAGCAACAAATACAGCATGCTTCACCCAGAACAGATGTATGATCAACAAAAATCAGAACAAGACTCCAAATGAAGTTTGGAACAACAGGAAACCAAACATTCATTACTTTAAGATTTTTGGTTGTAAATGTTTTGTATTGAATAATGGGAAAAATCACCTTACTGCATTTGCAGAAAAGGCTGATGAAGCTGTTTTTGTAGGATACTCATCTGTTAGTAAAGCCTATAGAGTTTTTAATAAAAGAACATTACTAATAGAAGAATCTATCCATGTAGTATTTGATGAGCCAAGTCAATCTTCTGAAAAGAATCAAAGTGTTAATCAAGATCTGTCTACTGATTTACAGAAGTTAGACATTGGAAGAAAAGAAGAATATGTTCCCATCATACTACCTAATCTTAATTCAGCTGATAACTCAAGTGCTGTTCAAAATCACAGTGCTGATTGTCTAACAGACGAGTTGCAAACAGCTGACAGACCAGAGACTGTTCAACAGACTGCAAATGTTCAACAGACTACTACTGCAACTCCATCAGTAGTGTTGCAAGATCAAAACAGAGGACAACATTCAGACCTGCAACCTGATCTCAGATGGCTCAGAAACCATCCACCAGAGTTGGTGATTGGTGATCCATTAGATAGAGTGAAAACAAGAAGAGCTGCTGCACAAGATGCTATGTTTGTCACTTTTCTATCTCAAATAGAGCCTAAGCAAATTGAAGAAGCTCTAAATGATTCCTTCTGGATAGAAGCTATGCAAGAAGAGTTGAATCAATTTGAAAGGAATGAAGTCTGGTACTTAGTTCCAGACCAAGTCATCAAAGGGTAATTGGCACTAAGTGGGTTTTCAGAAATAAGATGAATGAAGATGGTATTGTTACCAGAAACAAAGCAAGACTAGTGGCCAAGGGTTATTGTCAAGAAGAAGGAATTGACTTTGATGAAACTTTTGCACCAGTAGCAAGACTTGAAGCAATCAGACTGTTTCTTGCCTATGCTGCTTACAAGAACTTCACTGTCTATCAGATGGATGTGAAGTCTGCTTTTCTCAATGGAGAATTGCAAGAAGAAGTGTATGTTGAACAACCTCCTGGATTTGAAGTCTATCAAGAAGAGGACAAAGTATATCGTCTGAAGAAAGCCCTCTATGGACTGAAACAGGCTCCAAGAGCATGGTATGATACCCTATCTGATTTTCTTTTAATTAAAGGATTTCATAAAGGTAAGGTAGATAAACCTTGTTCACAATTGAATGGGAGAATCATATATTAATTGTGCAAATATATGTGGACGATATTATTTTTGGTTCAACTAACCAACAGATGTGTGATAAGTTCTCCAAGCTGATGCAGAATAAGTTTGAAATGAGCATGATGGGTGAACTTAATTATTTTCTTGGTTTACAAGTCAAACAGCTACCTGATGGAATCTTTATAAATCAAGCAAAATACACAAGAGATCTGTTCAAGAAGTTTGGTATGGAAACTAGCTCTACTGCTACTATTCCTATGTCTACAAGTCTTCGTATGGATAAAGATGAAGATGGCAAATCAGTGGACATAACCAAATATAGAGGCATTATAGGGTCACTGTTATATCTAACAGCAAGCAGACCTGACATAATGTACTCAGTTGGAGTCTGTGCAAGATTTCAATCAAACCCCAAGGAATCTCATCTCTTAGCTGCCAAGAGGATACTGAAATATGTTAAAGGCACTCAAGAATTGGGATTGTGGTATCCTAGAGAATCTGGATTTGAGCTTATTGGTTATTCAGATTCAGACCTTGCTGGCTGCAAGATTGACAGAAAGAGCACAACAGGTGCTTGTCAGTTCTTAGGTAGTCGTCTGATCTCATGGATGAGTAAGAAACAAACCTCAGTTTCTATATCTACTGCTGAAGCTGAATATATAGCTGCTGGAGCTTGTTGTGCACAGATACTTTGGTTGAAGCATCAACTAGAAGATTATAATATCAAAATCAGTGGAATACCAATCTACTGTGACAATACAAGTGCAATCTCACTTACTCAGAATACTACAAGTCATTCAAGGACTAAACATATTGAGATTAAGCATCACTTCATTAGAGATCATGTGGAAAAAGGCAATGTTATGATAGAGTATGTTCATACTGACAATCAGATTGCTGATATCTTCACTAAACCTCTAAGTGAAGCAAGGTTCTCAACTCTAAGAGCTGAGTTAGGACTACTTAATTTGGATGCATAAGCTGAGGGGGAACTCATCAGAAGACTGGAGTTCAACAGCTTAGTTATCCGTTATTATATTCAAGAATTAACTTTCAACAGACTAGTTAGCTTATGGATTCTTAAAGACAGGGGGAACGTGTAAGACTAGCGGTACTTCTGCTCTAAAGATGAAATCTGTTAATGTCAGTTAGTGAAAGTTATATTATCTGAAGATCTGTTCTTAATTCTTGAAGACTGAAGATTATTTTATCTTGCTGGATTGACAAACAGCAGAGGAAGATTACTAGCTATTGGCATTCTCTAGTAATATCAGATAACAGATCACTCGTTTGTCAGATAAGTTAAACTCTACTCATCTGATACCTTATATAAGCATGGTCATAAATCGTATCATAAGAAACGCGCTTTTATAAGTAACAGATTAGTGTCGATAGAGTTTCCCGCCCATCTGACATTAAAATAATAAAATTGAAATCCGCTTCTCCTAACCACACGATTTAAAACTGTCAGATTAGATCAACGGTTCAGATAATTCACGGAAACCTAATCAAAAGGAAACCTATAAAATCCGATCTAAACAGTACAGTCGTCTTACGCACTCAAATATTCTCAAACTCTCTAACTCTCAAACCCTATTGCTTCGAAAGTTCACTGTTCTTTTGCAGAATCTACTCACTAATCTCTGAAATGGACAAGATTATTGAGGGAAGGTACTTCAACTACAACAAATTCCATTTCTCTGGCACTGATTTGATGCGTTCATTACTGGAAAAGATCAAAGAAGCATCGTTGGTTCCTGTTTTAGAAGCTCACGAAGATAGAGTCTACTTAGAGGATGTTTACCATTTCTACATGACCAGAAAATTCAACAGTGATGACACTGTTATGACTGCTGTCATTGGTGGTAAGAAAATTGTTGTATCTGCTGCTGTTCTTAGTGAAATTTATAAGCTGACGGACAAGGGAGGAGATGTGACAGACCTTGGGTCTGGAAAGGAAGAGGAATTTTGGACTATTTGTGCTAAGGAAGGAGAGGAGATGACTGGGACTTTGATGAAGACCCAGCTGAAGGGTGAATATCAGAGGTTTGCTGATATTATTGCCAAGGTACTGGATTGCAGCACAAGCTCTCTGGACGGGTTACCCAGAAGGAGATATCACACAATGGTGTGTATCTACTACGGCTTAAAGGTTAACTGGGCTGCTCATGTTTATGAGCTACTAAGTGATAAGAGACATTCTCATGCTATTTTACTAAGTAATCTGTTTGCCTCACTACAATGCCCTATGGGTGGTGGGAAGCAAACTCATGGCAGTAAAGAGTTCAAACTCTACGAGCCAGTCAGACAAATAGTGGAGAAACCTAAAAGAAAAGCCCCTGCAAAATCCAAAAAGGCCCCTTTTAAGAAGAGCAAGAAGGTGGGTCAGACTAGTCAACCTGCTGAGCCAACAGCACAGTCTGCTGTTGAGACTGAATCAGCACAATCTGAAGATGCAGTCCCAGAGAAAGTAATTGAAGATTTCACAAAGGAGATTGAACAGATGGAGACAGGTTCTTCTCCTGAAAGGACTGAATCAGAGGAAGGAATTCCTCTTCAGAGGTTAAAAAGGTTGAGAAAAAGAAGTGAGGCAAGGGGACCTCCTACTGCTGCCAACCCCCCTGCCAAAAGGATTAAAAAGTCAAAGGCTAAGAGAAATATCACCTTCTCTGAAGAGCCTGTTGCAACTGTTAGAGAAACAACAACTTCTGCTGAGAGACCATTGGTTATTAAAGAACCTGTTGTTTCATCTACTGAAGAAGTTATTTCCACAATTGGAGTTCCTACTACAGACTCTTCTGCTGTAGTATCTGCTGAAGCTGGAGAAGATCAGCAGACTGCCACAACAGGTGAAGGAGAGACACTCCTTCTGCATCCAAATCCTGTTGCTGCAACTCCAATACAAGCAGTTGAAAGTCCTGAATCAAAAAGAAAAAGGACTGGGAAAATTGCAACTTACCTGACTGCTGCAGAAAAGAAAAGACAAGATGATGCTGAAAAGCAAAGGATTGCTGCAGAGAAGGCAGAAGAAGATAGGCTGAAAAGCCTAGAGTTAAAAAGGCTGGAAGAAGAAGCCAGCAAGATGACTCAAGAGCAGAGAGATGCTGTTGAGGCAGCAGAATTGGCTGCTGTTATTGAAGCAAGCATCAAGGATGCTCATGGAAATCAGCATAGTGGTGGGCTAGTTATTGGTGAACAGAGAGATCCAAACAAACCAATACCAGCTATGCCTGCACCTAAAATAAAGCCAAAGAGAAGAGAGGAAATCAGATTAGCCTTAGAGATTGTCAGGGAAGACCCTGCTATCTTTGAAGAATTTCTCAAGAGGCTGGATGCTGAAAATGAGAGGATCAATCGTCTGACACTCTTCCATTCTGAAAAGATCAAATACAACAGATGGAGGGAATTCAGATTAACAAAGAGCCCTGCTGAAATGGCCAAGTGGAAAGAATTCAATGCTGCAGAAGCCTGGGTACTGAAGTGGCTGGAAACTGGATCTTTAATTCAAGCACTTGATTCAGAATTCTTTCTGGACAGGTTGAGGCAAATGATAAGTCACACAGTTAAGGCCGAAGCAAAGAAGATCTTTGAATCTGTTCCTGAGGACTATGATGAATCAGAAGACCTCAAGGAAAGATACATTAAGCTGGCTATTGCTCAAGCAATGGAGCTTTGGGCAAAGAAATCAAGGAAGTTAAGGGGACAACCAAGCTCATTGGTCCCTCTTCCAAACATCAAACACATTGTCTATGGACCGAATCTCAAACCTTTTGAAGAGCTGCCTGAGGAACCATCATCTACTTTTATTCCTCTTGATAACTTTACTTGGATTTCTAACAGGTCAGCAGTAGACAATGAAGGATTGATGAGGACAGTTGAGACTGTCAAGAAGATTATATCACCTGCTGATAAAGAAGAAGCAGAGTCCTCTGATCAACCAAAGCAAATTGAGGGTACATCAGACCCATCTGATCAGAATAAAGCGCAGGATGATAAGTCTGATGCTGCTGATGAATCAAAGAAGGAAGAAGAAATTCCAGCAGATCAGTTAAAGGAAAAAGAAGTTGCTGCTGAAGGAGATGATCAAGCTAAGGAGAAGGAAAGCACTCCAAGCCATGCTGGTGATCCAGCAGATCAGTCCCTTGCAATGATAACTCAACCATCAGAGCAACCTCTCAAAGAAACCGTGTCTGCTACTCCAACAGAAGTTCCTTCAACTTCTCAAAGTACTCAGACTAATCTGTTGGACTCCATCCAACAAATGATCATCAAATCAATGAAGGAAATGAAGGAGGAGATAAAAGCAGATGTGTTGGCTGCTGTGAGTCAACCCAATCAGACAGTTGCTGCAGTTCATTCAAATCTGATAGATGATACTGTTCAAAATGTGAAGTCCATTTGTCAAGACATGGATGTTATCAGAAGAAGAACTCAAAGCACAGCTGAAGGTTGGAGAAATATCACGGAAACAGTTGAAATGGCTATCCAAGCTAAGGATGAAACCTTAGATAACATGATGAAAGACTTCAAGGCATCTGCTGACTGGATTCTGGCAACTCAAATTCAGCTAGGTGACCAAGGTGAAGCTGTTCTAAAGAGAATGGATAATTTTGAAGCCAATCAACTGAATCAACAAGCTCAACTAGATGCATTCAGAGCAACTCAACTGAATCAACAGGCTCAAATGCATGCTATGGAAGAAAACATCAAACTTCTATGTGATTCACTTCTGATCACCCCAATCCTACCAGATTATCAAGTCAACCCTGCTGATGATGACAAAAAGGGGGAAGATAAGGTACTAAGGGAAGAAAGGGAGGAAGAAAGGGAGGATAAGGCATCCTCTGCTGAAAGAACAGAAGTGTTGGAAGAATCTGCTGATGATGAAGATAGGAATGAAGCAGCAAATGAAGGCACAAGCAGATCAACAGATGAAAAGATCACAGAAGAAGAAGATGAAGCTGCTGAAGAAACTGAAGCTGAAGCAAAAGCTAAATCTGATAAGGAGATAGCTGCTGCTAAGGACTCAGCTGAAGAACAGCTTGATCCTGATGTTAAAAGAAAGAAGTTAGAGCTGTTGAAGCAAAATTTGGAAGCTGGAACTTCCAAACCTGCTGAAGAATCTGGAAAAGAAGACAAGGAAGCTGAAGAAGAAAAGAAAGAAGAAGACTAGTTTAGACTAGACCTTACTTTATCTTAAAATCCTTGTAACTTTCTTTTGCACGACTCATCTGAACAAACTTGTAATATGTAATCAGTTCAATATCTATAAAATTGCAAGTTTTAATCCAACAGACTATTTCTATCTCAGAAATTTTTGAGGATCAAAACTTTAGTTTAGGTACAGGTACTTAGCTGGAGTTTTGTCATCATCAAAAAGGGGGAAATTGTTGGATGAAGATGAAGATGAAGTGCAAAGAAGACAAGTAATTAAGGGAAGGTTTTGATGATTTCCAAAACATCATAATCAGCTAAGTATGGAAAGCTTAGTTCCCTTAGAAGAATTTTGAACAAGTAAAAGAAGACATCAGAAGAGTTCAAAGTTCAAAGCTCAAAAGACTAGTGATCTCATGCTGAAACAGCGAACAGAAGGGTAGGTCATCAGCCGAGTCAAATCAGATGAGTTCAGTATTTGATCAGCAGAGTACCTATCAGAAGGGTCGTTTTGATCAGCAGAGTAGAAGAGATCAAGAGATTAGTCCAACGGTAATAAATGCACTTGGTGTAATAAATGCTGTAAGAGAAGGGTAGTAATGGCAAATGATTGAAGATATCCTCGGATCAGCAGAGTGCATTAAATGCAGCATTAAATGCGATGGACAGAAAGGTACTGTACACTGTACGATTGCTGCAGGGAGCCGTTTCAAAAAGAGCTGAAGGATGGATTTGAAGATGTGATTTCCTTCAACGGTCATATATTCAAATCCAAGTATAAATAGAGCAAAGTTCGAAGAGAGACATAACACAACAAAAATCAGAGATCGAAATTTTGAAGCAGAATTTCTCTAAGTCTCAAAAGCTCGAACAGCTCACTCGTCTGGTGGAAGTCATCTGTTGACAGAAACCAAGTTGAAGAAATCAGAAAAACATTATCTGAGTGATTTTGTAATAGCTGAGTGTTGTGCGAAGTTAGAATCCGTCTTTGTGAGTGATTCTACTTCAGAGGATAGGTTTTCTTTGTGAACTCCTATTGTGAGCTTACAGCCTTCTCATTAGTTGTTTAGGTGTAAGTGGAGAAATATTGTAATCTAAGTGATTATAGTATAACCCAGAATCTGTGTGATCTGGAAGAGTGGACTAAAGGATTTTTATCCATATAACCACTATAAAAATTCTTTGTGTTATCTTGCATCTAAGGTTTTCTTGCATATTTAAAGTTTGCATATTTAAACACTTTGAATTACCTAAAAGATTTTAAAAAGGAGTTTGTTAAAAGCTGGGGATAAAATCTTTTAAGAACTTAGTCTACTTGTGAAAAACACTTTGAAACAATCCGCTGCAAGTATACTCTTTGAAAAACTGTTTTGCTGAAAAACAGCTAAGTTACTGTAAGAAGAGTGGTCAGTCGTCTGTTCAAGATTTGTTCACGATCAGACTAGTCTGCTTACTGTTCTTCATCAGCTTAGTCTGCTGACAGAAGACTGAAAAGTTTTTAAGTTCAAAAAATTTTCAGAGGTCTATTCACCCCCCCCCTCTAGACCTCATCTGACCACTTGGGACCAACAGGAAGCATAATGTATGGTATGCTATGTACAAGACCAGACGTAGCGTACGCTCTTAGCGTAACAAGTCGCTACCAGTCTGATCCAGGTGAGCAGCACTGGATAGCCGTAAAGGCAATTCTGAAGTACCTGAGAAGGACTAAGGAATTGTTCTTGGTATACGGTGGAGGAGAATTGAAATTGGAAGGCTATACAGACTCGAGCTTCCAATGTGATGTAGACGACTTCAAGTCGACATCAGGATACGTTTTCTGCCTCAATGGTGGTGCGGTTAGCTGGAAGAGCTCCAAGCAGGAAACAACCGCGGATTCAACCACTGAAGCAGAATACATTGCCGCGAGTGACGCAGCAAAGGAAGGTGTTTGGATGAGGAACTTCATCCAGGAATTGGATGTGATACCTAGCATTGCTGAGCCCATTACTATCTTCTGCGATAATAATGGGGCAATAGCGCAAGCAAAGGAGCCGAGATCTCATCAGAAATCCAAGCACGTACAGAGACGATACCACGTGATAAGAGATATCATTGGTAGAGGAGACATTAAGATGGAACGTGTCGACTCAGAAGATAATACGGCGGACCCACTAACGAAGCCTCTGCCTCAAAAGGCATTTGAGAAACATCTGCATAAGATGGGACTCAAGAACATAAAAGACTGGCTTTAGGACAAGTGGGAGATTGATAGAAATAGTGTCCTGCAAGCCAGGTGTATGGCTAGCATTAATTGTAATTAATGAGGAACTATTCAATTTAGATTAATAAATGCACTTTTATGGTCAACTTTATCTTATGTAATATTTGTCTACGCATAAGGATAGAAGTCCTTAGATCACAGGGCTATGGGACAACCCGTGGACTGATCCCTAAGGCCGTGATCTAGAACACATTCAAGAGTCGTAGAATCCAATCGAGATAGAACATCGTTGGATTCGGTTAGACTCTCACTATTGTGTATACTCCGATGAACTGGAGGACGCTGGGGTCCACGAGCGTGACTGGGATAGTCGATACACATAAGTGGGTGGCTTGCTGGGATGGCAAGTGCACTGAATACCCCAATTAGGAAATAACTCACCATGGAAGCGGTAGTCGCATATCGGGGTTGAAGTTATTCCAATTTGCAATAGTATACGAGGAACGATCCCTAACAACTTGAGATGATAGGGTTTATCTGGTGCGAGAACATCTATACTTTGATATGAGTTCCGACTGACTGGGGATCGCCAGAAAGTCTCTGTGGACTCATGTTGGGTATAGAGGAACTCGTATGCAGATTCATATCATCAACAAATGATCCATTGACCCGACTTGATAGGTTGGGAAATTCTCCTATGAATTTCTGTGAGAAATTAATTCTGGTAAAATCCTTGGCCAAGGTATCTGACGACTTTATGTAAGTAGCTCATAAAGATTAAGTCAAAGAGAATTCATTTCGAGACCAGAGTACATAAGGTCAAGACAAAAGAAAAGGGAATCCGATAAAAGACCATGCCCTTAAGTCTCGACTGGGAGATTGATCAAAGGAGAGATTTTGTCGTATATGGAAATTGTAAATGATAAAAGGTTCACTGAATTAATTCACCAGTGATTGGGCTCCATGGGCTTGTGACTGGACATCGACCGTGGAGTGTGGGAGAATTCCCAAATTAGCAGGGGTGCTAATTTTGGAATGATTAATCGACAGAGTGTTCGATTAATTTAGAGTATTAATTGCTCGAGTAATTAAATAATATTTAATTACAACCCACGGCCAATTATGTGGTGAACCTACGGGGGCATACACAATACACAAGTAGCGAAAGCGAGGAAACAAGAACGAACCAGTCGACTGGGTCGACTGGGTCGATTAAATGGGTGGGTCGACTGGGTCGACCCATATGGAACGAAAATGGATCCAATTGGAATTGGATCAAGATTATAAATTAAATTAGAATTTAATTTATGAGCAAATTAATTAATTAGGATTTAATTAATTAAATGGGAGATGATTTAATTAATTGGGCTATTTAATTGGGAGATTAAATAAAGCCCTGAAAGATTAATTAATATGGGCCATGAATTAATTAGAAGACTTAGTCTTCTAAATTAAAGAGGGCCATGGACCATGTAGGAGAATTAGTATCCTAATCCTAGAAGGATTAGGGTATGGGAGATATCTATAAATAAGAGACTAGGTCTCATATCTCACACACAACTCTTCAAGCAAAATCAAGAAAAGCAAAAAATTTTCTCTCCCTCTCCCTGTGATCGGCCGAACTACTCTTCCACTTTGGAAGAATTTTTCGTCTTTGTTTTTCGTTTCAAAGTCGTTCTAAAACCTAGATATTAATATACCCTATGTTCCAGTTGATTAGGATATATTAATTTTCGTGATATTGTGGTGTATCAACTCGTAGAGGCGCAACACGTGGGGCGCTACCAAAAGGTGTGGGTCGATCAACCGGGGTCAGAATTCAGAGCTCATCTTGCTAGCCGAGGATTTGCAAGGAGACAGGTATAAACGAGAAAACTTATACTGTCTCTTATTTACATTCATATATATACAACTAGAGAATATCCTGGCAAGATTCTTTAAGAGGCCCTAGAAATTTTTTTATATTCCGCTGTGCCTAGGGCTGTTTTTCTTACCGAATCCCAACAGCCTTGCTATCATTATTTGGGTGAGAGATTGTAGATTTCTTAGACGAATGCAAAATACATATATACATATATATATATATATATATAGTTAGAGCTTGCCATAGGATTTTACCATGCATATAGATTGGCTGCTTCTAGTATATCTGGATTGATAACCACTACTGTTGATGATGTTGATCCTAAGGATCCTCCTGAAAAATGAATACAATGGTTATATCATTATTTAGTTAGATAAGCTAGTTTGTTAAATTAATATTAAGATTATAGTTTGATGTATATACCATGATAATTTGAAATTGTCAATCTAGTTGGTCATATTATCGGGATGTATTCTCTGCAATTATCTAGGAGTATGCCTTTCGACTCAGCTATGTCATTCCACAAAGTTAGAATATCCTCCTTTTGTCTGCAAATTATTTATACTAACATTAGAACAGATAAAATTTGATTTTGAAGAGCATAACACTTGTATTGACATTAGGTATCATTGTTGAAATACCACAATTAAGTTTTGACTTTTATCTTTATAATTTTTAAATACAATTTGTCACATTTAATTATTCTTAAAATACCAGGGACAAGAAAAAATTTGAGTAATTATATTTTGTACAAAAATATGTTTACAGTAATAGTTTAGTGCAATTTTAAAATGATTGATAATCGAAAGAGGCAAGCTTATGTGATTTGTAATTGAAGGGGTAGAGAGAATAATGTACATAGTTGCAAGGGTGGAAATGAAATTTAACTAAATTAGATTTGATCATATAAAATTTCTAGGTACTATAACACATAACACATTCAGTTAAATATAGCACCTCAGCAAACGTGCCGAGCATGAACTCATCTATACGGATATATATTTTTCTTTAATTTTGTAGATGAAATGAGAGCAGTACTTGTACTTTTAAATAGGCCAAAGTATTTTTTACTTATATTTGCAGCCATGCATAAGATTTTGTATTGTTCATAAGATATACTTAGATAGGACTTACTCTTCATTTATAATAGTGTATTCTTTCACGAACAGTTCGTTTCCTTTTACTTTGACAGGGGGCCTTCCTCGATTTTCTAGGATTACTGCAGGTACATCTGTTTAAGAAGAAAGTTTCATAATATCATGTTAGAATTCTTTAGAAATGCTGTAATTTTAAAGTTAGAATATTTTGTTCGAAGTAATTAACCTGTCGATATGTTCTGACTCACGAAATTCTTCAAGCCACGCAAGGGTGCGAAATAGAACCTAAGCGTTGAACGATCTATAGGTTCTCTCCTTTCTAATCGAAAATTAGTTCTCTTAATTATCCATTTATATGGATAATTATATAAGTTGTGTCGTGGTTTAAGTAAAATTACTTTAGCATTTGTGATGATGTACGTTTCGTATAATTTAAACCTGTCTCGAAAAAACTCTATGTCCTTGCCAAAGATAGTTGCAACAACCTTTTGCTCTTGATACACGAAAAACAATATTATTAAAAAAATTCAGAGTAAGAGGTTACTGAAATTGGAAAAATAGCAAGGGTCTGATACCGTAGTGTCCATAAGAGTAATTCTTCGGTAAGGATCAAGACCGAATTCTGAGAAGCGGGTTTCTATTTTGTCACAAACTATAATTTTAACTTTCCACCACTCGGAATGAGGATTAACATGACAAATATTTGATAGCATCGTTGAAATGTTCTACATATGTTAAGAGACAAAATTGTTATTGATGAACTACAAAGTAAAGAATTTATATTGTTTGAAAACACTTTTATTGAATATCACAATAAACACTACACCAATAACTAAAATAAAATATTGCAGCAAGGTCTATATAAGAATAAGATTTCGAACAACAGAAATCTACACAAGCAACATGCCTCATTATATTATAAAAGGTTGATGCTTAAGATTTCGGTTCAATTTTAATATCTTCTATACACAAGGATAAGTAACACGATATGAAGCGAGAAAACTGATTTAACAGTTAATCACACTATTACAATCAAGCCGAGGATCTAAAAACATTGACTCTAATGTGCATATTTTTCTAAAACAAATAGTTAAAATGACTACATCACCTTGATTCCTTCATTTTACTTCACTAAATTGATTGTTTCTATATGCTTTCGATTCAGTTTTTGTACCATTTACACGGGCAGAGAATGCAGGTTCGTATATACTCTTAAAGCAAAAACAAACAAAGAGGAAAAATTAATTCCCAAGAAACCTTACTATTATTTAGTTAGAAGAAAGAACATTTAGCAGGCTCCAAATATATATATATTTAACAACCTTCATATATATATATATATATATATACTATGTGTATATGTCCAATAGTAAGCATATCCAAGCCATAATACAAGGAAGAAACTAACTACTATATTTGAGTCACACTAAACCTAAAAATAACATATTTCAAAGAATAACTATACAATTAAAATTGATGAACTAAACAATATAACTCTTTTCAATTTCAGAGGTTCAGCAAATGAATTCTCAAATGTTTGGTAAACCAAAATTTGCAAGTGAAAAAACAGAGAAACTTACGAAGAAAAAGACAATAACTTGAAAAGCAACAAACGCGATGTGAAAATAGAAACTGTTTTTGGGAATAATTACCTTATGTGAGATTATACGGAGATGGACTTTTGGGTGAATAAGTGGTTTCATTCCTCTTTATATAGAAGCAGCACTTGAATTATAAAACTAAATAAACCTAACTCGTACTCCCAAAATTGTAATGTCTCGTCGCCTTAAAATTGTAATGAGAGAAAAGATAAGAAAATTATTTTAGGATAAACAACAGAATTCTAGAAAAACAATCATTACAAGTATTGGGAAAGTAGAAGGGGAAAAGAAGACCAAACTGAAAACCCTGGAGGAGTAGATGAAGTAGTGGAAGAAGAAGAAATTGAAGGCATTCCAACTGGTCCAAGATTTAAAAGGTTTTCTTTCTGGGTTTGGAAGCATTAAAAGAGGTTTTTAAAGTGGATGCAACCCATTTTTGGGCTTTGATGGGTGCCATTTAAAAGGACCATACAAGGGAATCTTATTGTCAGCAGTTGAATTGGATGGGAACAATGGTATTTTCTCTTTGACATTTGCTGAAGTGGAAAGTGAGAATAAAGAAAGTCGGGGTTTTTTCTTCCACTTGGTGGAGAACTTTTTGGGAGGATTCAACACTGAAAGGCTCTGGTCTTTCATGACAGACAGACAAAATGTAAACTTTCATACTGTACATATTTGTAATTTTTAATTATTCATAAGGACTTATTTGTAATGTTTAATAGCTTATAAGAACATATTTGTTTAGAAGGACTTACTAGTAATGTTTATTTCAGGGTCTAGTTGAGGTTATCAATGGGAAAGTGCCCACTTCTATCAACAAAAAATGTGCCAGACGTATTTATGCGAATATGAGGACCCAATATCCTGGTATGTTGGTGAGAAAGTGGTATTGGGCGGCTGCAAGGGCATACAATAAGTCCATGTTTGATTTTGCCATGAAGAAAAGAGAGATAAAACCCCGAATTTATGATTAGTTGATGAAAATAGATGTTAGGATGTGGTCAAGTCATGCTTTTGATACTAGACTAAAAAATGATCATGTGACTAACAATATATCTAAATCTTTTAATTAACTGGATTGGAGATCTTAGAGCTTCACCTATTCAGAATTTGATGGATGGTTTGAGATTAAAAATTATGAATAGGGTAAACAATATGTATGCTAATGGGCTGAAGTGGACTGGTACTTTGTGTGATAGTGTTGTTAATAAGATTAACATGTTAAAAGTAGAGGCAAATACGTGCGTTGCTAATTGGTGGAGAAAATGAGCTTGAAGTGAAAGATAACAACATTCACATTATAATGAACTTGAGTACTAGGACATGTAACTGTAGATTTTGGGAGGTGAGTGGCATTCCTTGTAAGCATTCATTGGTAGCTATACAACATAACAGAGAAAATGTGGAGAACTACACTAACAAAAGCTACTATAAAGGGTTTTACATGATGGCCTACCATCATAGGATCAAGGGCATTCCTGATCGTATTTTGGCCTACATTGGAGCATGTTGAACCTCAAGTTGGCTCCCCCCACCTCTGAACGGCAGCCAGGTAGACCAAAAGGGCATAGGAGAAGGGAGCAAGGAGACGCATCAAGGGTCATCCCATGATTAGGCCCCTTCTCCTTTTCGAAAGCATTTGTTCTGTTCAATTCTTCCTCCTCATTTTCATCATCTATGACATCCTTCTTTTTCTTATTATCTTGAAATAACCTTGGATTGGATAATGGGGTATAACCACAGTAGTAGTGTGTTTCAGCATATTACATATATAAATATATCTTAAGAAGAATCTGTTTCATTAATTGTGCAGCAAAACAGCTTACAAAATGATAGAAATACAAGGAAATTTGAAATTTAGGCTATCTTCTTCCACTTTTCCCAGCTTGGCCACTTCCTTCCTCTTTCTCATTTGTCATCTTTCTTTTCATTTTATTAGATCCCTCACCATCTTCCCCCTTCCTGAATCCTTTTGTCAGGATTACATTTGCAAACGATTCCTTGATGTCAAGCAACATCTTTTCCGATATATCTCATTTCAGAAATCAAATTATCATTCATCTTCTGATCTTGTTTTTCAAACAATTCCTTGATAACATAACCAACCACATTCAACTCTACCCTAAAATTTGGAACATGTTCTTTAGCCATATAAATTCATTGAGTTGAGTGTTTGAATGAAGTAACTGCTCGTTTGAGTTTTTATCAAGGTTTCTCAGAGACCTCGTGAAATATTCCTTCCAATCTTCAGGAGTATTCACTTGATGGTTCTCAATATCTTATGGCATGTTGAACATATTCCTTACATGTTCATGCTCTATCTTTTCAGTGTCGACATCACTTGAAGAGTCAGGTGATGCACTTTCCCTTCCTTGTGGAAACCATCTTGAGGTTCCAGCATAAAGAGGTTGTTGTGGTTTTCTCTTCCCACCCGAGCAAGGTTCATTGTCATCATCATCTGAGGATGAATCTGATGCAGTAAAATGTGCATCTCTGTCATTATCAGCTAACTTCTCACTTAGCTGTACTCCTTCATTCTGCTTCTCCTCAGATGTCTTCTGTTCTCGTCCTCATTCTCCATTCCATCATTGTAGTTGTCAATTAACACAAGTCATTCTTCCAAAGATGCATTTTGATCTACAACATTCTCATTTTCTTTCAAAGATGCAACCTTTTGTAGTTCAAGTTCATGATACGTTTTTTCTTTTCCCTTGGCAGACGTGACTATTCTTTCCACACCAAGCTGTTCTCCACTACGCTGATGTTCTTCTTGCAAAGACTATGAGTGAATTGGCTGTTAAAGTTCAATTGCTCAAAAGGAATAAAGATACACTGATTATTTCTGAACCTGTTAAAGTTCAATTACTCAAAAGGAATAAAGATACACTGATTATTTTTGAACATGTGCATTTAGAACACCAGCGTATTGGAGAACAGGTTGGTGTGGAAAGAACAGTCACGTCTGCCAAGGGAAAAGAAAAGATGTAACCTGAACTTGAACCACAAGAGGTTGCATCTTTAAAAGAAAATGCATTTGTTGTAGATCAAAATGCATCTTTGGAATGATGATTCGTGTTAATTGACAACTACAATGATGGAATGGAGAATGAGGAAGAGAAGAGAAGAGAAGATAGTTGAGGAGAATCAGAATGAAGGAGTACAGCTAAGTGGAAAGTTAGCTGATAATGACAAAGATGCACATTTTACTGTATCAGATTCATCCTCAGATGATGATGACAGTGAACCTTAATTGGGTGGGAAGAGTAAACCACAACAACAACCACTTTATGCTGGAACCTCAAGATGGTTTTTACAAGGAAGGAAAAGTGCATCACCTGACTTTTCAAGTGATGTCGACGCTAAAAAGATAGAGCATGAACATGTAAGGAATATGTCAACATGCCAGAAGATATTGAGAACCATCAAGTGAATACTTCTGAAGATTGGAAGGAGTATTTCACGAGGTCTCTGAGAAAAATAGACAGTACCCTTGATAAAAACTCAAATGAGCAGTTACTTCATTCAAACACTCAACTCAATGAATTCAATATGGCTAAAGAACATGTTCGAAATTTTAGGGTAGAGTTGAATGTGGCTGGTGATGTTATCAAAGAATTGTTTGAAAAACAGGAGCAAAAGATGAATGATTATCTGATGTCTGAAATGAGATCCATCGGGAAAGATGTTGCTTGCTGACATCAAGGAATCGTTTTCAAATGTACTTCTGGCAAAAGGATTCAGGAAGGGGGAAGATGGTGAGGGATCTAATAAAATGAAAAGGAAGATGACAAAGGAGAAAGAGGAAGGAAGTGGCCAAGCTGGGAAGAAGAAGAAGAAGAAGAGAAGATAGCCTAAATTTCAAATTTCCTTGTATTTCTATCATTTTGTAATCTGTTGTTTTGCTGCACATTTGATGAAACAAATTCTTCTTAAGATATATTTATATATATAATATGCTGGAACACACTACTACTTGGGTTATACCCCATTATCCAATCCAAGGTTATTCATGATAATAAGAAAAAGAATGATGTCATAGATGACGAAAATGAGGAGGAAGAATTAAACACAGTAAATGCTTTTGAAAAGGAGGAGGAGCCTAATCATGGAGGAATGGATTCTACTTCTTTGATTGATGTGAAATAATCATCACCTATTGACAACAACTTCCTCCTTCAACAGTTGAATCTACTGTTTGGAAAAAATAACAATTAACAGACACTTACATATAAAGAAAGCACTTGAAAAAACCCTATGTCCCGAGGGACTGTCAACTACATCCTCAGTTTTAGAGACCTTAGAATCGAAGGTCTCTAGTTCAAATGAAAAGAATAATACCACAACCCCAAATCAATTTGACATAGGACCAAATGTTGGAATGTGTTCTAGTCTTGTCAATCCGGAGTCTTTCCGAATGCTATTTGTTCTTTCTTATTTGACGATGGCTTGAACTTGAGGTATAGTCAATTATTTTACATTGCCAAAATGGTGATGTTTCTATATCAATTTTAACATAAATTAACTATTGTAAACTACATGTATTTACAGACAAGTGGTGGCAGACCATGGGGCTTGGTCCTGCACTAGGGACAACATCATGTGTTTAAAACCAGAGACATTTCTCAATGGAACCGTAAGATTTCAAATGAAACAATGTTTATCTTATACTAACTTGTCTTAAAAACATTCATACATATAATGATAAATGTGCTTTTGTAGGTTATGGAATGCGTCGCATACTATTCCACGGTCATAAATAGAGAGAAGAATCAGAGACAAACTTGTTGGTTTCTTCCCCCAATCTTCAGTGTATGTTCCCAACTTTTTATCAAACGAATATTGATTTTATTACATATAAGTCTAAGTCTTTATAAATTATTATCACGGTTTTGTGTGTTGCAACAAATGTGTTTGATTCCACACATGACAAATGAAAATATTTTAAAGACATTCTTCATTTTAGAATATAAATTTGTGTCACGAATGAAATTTCTGGATAGAATATTCATACCAATCAACGACTCTCATCAACATTGGTTCGTTGGCAGTATAAATTTTAATGATTTACATATTAGCCTTTGTGACACACCACCATCTGATGACATGGAACCATTGAGAAGACTAATTACAAACAGAGTGGTATATTTCTTCATCTATTAAATTATTAATATTATGAAACTTTTTTAATGGATTACTTAACATAGTTGGAATCAAATAGGTTGACCGTTTGGAAGTCTTGTTACAAATGTGGCCAGCCATTAATTACAAGAACCGAAAACCTAGCTCAGACTTGGTTATGGTTCAAGCCCAACTAGGTGCCGGTGCAACCAAAATGGTATTGTTAATATATGTCTGCATTTCTTTACCTTATAACTATCAATAGTCTAATGTAAAGATTATAATGTTTAAATAGGTATGACTGCGGGCTTTACGTTTGTTTGATAATGATGTTCAATATGGGGATGGAAAGACAGCTAAACTAGGTAAATTATCAAACAATTCACCAATTAATGATTTTAATGATTTTCTTCAATATTTTAGTACAAATAGTTTGGCTTTGTTATAGAAATTGACAAATTCTACTCTAGTCTTGAATTATAGCTTGACTTACAGTTTGAATTAAGACTTAATTATTTGATTGAATTAGAAATTAGATTACGATTGCATTATGTCCTAAATTTTTGGATTGGATTAGAAATTATATTAGGAATTAAATGAGGGTTTAAATTTGAGATTGAATTAGGGCTTTGTCCAGGGCTTAATTTTGGTGATTAATTTTGGATTGTTTAGGAATTAAATCAGGGTTTAACTTTGAGATTGAATTTGGGCTTTGTTTAGGGCTTTGAGATTGAATTTGGGCATTGGTAATTTATTCTATTTTAAGTGTATGTTCCCAACTTTCTATCAAAATTAATTCCTAATTCAATCCCTAGTTTAATTACTAATTCAATCCCAAAATTAAGCCCTAAACAAAGCCCAAATTCAATCTCAAAGTTAAACCCTGATTTAATTCCTAAACAATCCAAAATTAATCACCAAAATTAAGCCCTGGACAAAGCCCTAATTCAATCTCAAATTTAAACCCTCATTTAATTCCTAATATAATTTCTAATCCAATCCAAAAATTTAGGACATAATGCAATCGTAATCTAATTTCTAATTCAATCAAATAATTAAGTCTTAATTCAAACTGTAAGTCAAGCTATAATTCAAGACTAGAGTATAATTTGTCAATTTCTATAACAAAGCCAAACTATTCGTTGGCAGTATAAATTTTAATGATTTACATATTAGCCTTTGTGACACACCACCATCTGATGACATGGAACCATTGAGAAGACTAATTACAAACAGAGTGGTATATTTCTTCATCTATTAAATTATTAATATTATGAAACTTTTTTAATGGATTACTTAACATAGTTGGAATCAAATAGGTTGACCGTTTGGAAGTCTTGTTACAAATGTGGCCAGCCATTAATTACAAGAACCGAAAACCTAGCTCAGACTTGGTTATGGTTCAAGCCCAACTAGGTGCCGGTGCAACCAAAATGGTATTGTTAATATATGTCTGCATTTCTTTACCTTATAACTATCAATAGTCTAATGTAAAGATTATAATGTTTAAATAGGTATGACTGCGGGCTTTACGTTTGTTTGATAATGATGTTCAATATGGGGATGGAAAGACAGCTAAACCAGGTAAATTATCAAACAATTCACCAATTATAATTGATTTATTTTCATAGTAATTATTTAATCTCATAAATAATAATTATGGCAGGCTTATCGGTTATAGCTCGCAAGAACTTGGCAGTACAACTCTATCAAGCCCAGATCAATAGATTTGCATGGAATCTTTAGATCATAATATAACTGTCCAGTTATTTCATAGGAAGTGTACTCATAATGAATCTGTTTTTTTTTTTTTTTTTGTTTCTAAATAATGCATTGGTAATTTATTCTATTTTAAGTGTATGTTCCCAACTTTCTATCAAAATTAATTCCTAATTCAATCCCTAGTTTAATTACTAATTCAATCCCAAAATTAAGCCCTAAACAAAGCCCAAATTCAATCTCAAAGTTAAACCCTGATTTAATTCCTAAACAATCCAAAATTAATCACCAAAATTAAGCCCTGGACAAAGCCCTAATTCAATCTCAAATTTAAACCCTCATTTAATTCCTAATATAATTTCTAATCCAATCCAAAAATTTAGGACATAATGCAATCGTAATCTAATTTCTAATTCAATCAAATAATTAAGTCTTAATTCAAACTGTAAGTCAAGCTATAATTCAAGACTAGAGTAGAATTTGTCAATTTCTATAACAAAGCCAAACTATTTGTACTAAAATATTGAAGAAAACATTGTTATTTTAATGGCATAATTCATACCTCGAAATGTCATAGAAGGGAAGACTTGAGGATAGAGAGAGGTTGTGGTGCGATCCGGTGAAGACGGTGGTACGAAAAGCGAAGAAAGTCGGGAACCTTCGGGTGGAGGCGGTGGTGGAAGAATTGCTTGAAGATGGTGGTGGAAGAAAAAAAATGGTGGTAAGGAGAACGATATGGGGCGCCTTACTCAATTTTCGGTTTTAGGACTAAGAAACTGCGACGACCTAAATTCGGTTGCAATTTTTAACCGAAATTGCAACTGAAAGAAGATTTGATTGCAGTTTATTGCCATAAATTATGGACCGTTCGCAATGTGACATGGGCTTTGAACCCAATTTGCATCTGAATTTGATTTTGTCACAATTTAGGTTCAAAATCCGCCCAATTATTGCTACCGATTTGGATTCAATCTCAATTTTTCTCTAAATTTGCGATTGATCTAGATTCGGTCACAATTTTGCTAAAATTGCATCCGAATTTTTATCACAATTTTAGCCAAAATTGCGACTGAATCTAGATCGGTCGCAATTCCTTGCCAATTTCCAACGGATTTTATTCAACTGCAAATTTCCATTGGGAAAATCCATCTTTTCAGGTAGTGCAACATCATAAACAACCGAACAATTACGTTCAACACTTCACACCCGCAGATGTTTTTCGCAAATATACACTACAAAAAAAACACGATTTTCCGACGGAAATTTTCCGACGGGAGAACATCCGTCGGAAATTTCCGACGGATTTTCCGACGGAAAGTAGTCCGTCGGATTTTCCGATGGATTTTCCGCCGGAACAATATCCATCGGAAATTTCCGACGGAATTTCCGACGGAATGTAAATTCCGTCGGAAAAGGCACTAGAGATAAATAAAAATTAAAAATAAAATTTTTCCGACGGAAATATTCCGTCGGAAAATATAAAAAATAAATGAAAAATTAATTCTTTCCGACGGAAATATATATCCGTCGGAAAATATTTTGAAAAAAAAAATAAATAATACTTTAGTCATTTCCGACGGATTTTATCCGTCGGAAAAGAATTTAAAAAAAAAAATTAATATAATAAATATTTTCCGACGGAAAATTTCCGTCGGAAAATAATAAAAATAAAATTTAATTATTTTCTCTAAAAAATAATATATTAATTATTTACTATGCCAAATAATAATAATAAATGTAGAATATAAAAATAATTGAAATATATAATTGAAAAAAATAAATATTTTGATCCATAGTATTGCAAATTTCATTGACTTGACTCGTTTTCCATAAATTTTTATCGACTTCAACCACTTTTTGCAATAATTTGATTAATTTAAATCTTTTTATCGACTTAGCTCGTATTTACATAACTATATAGTAAAAAAATTGAATTAATGACTAATTAATTAATTTAGAGAGAATTATCAATTTGATTTCGAATAACCTAAATGTATATATATAATCATAAGGTCAATAATGTTGACATTGTTCAATTAACGTAAATAATCGATCGATCTAATTGCGAATAACTTCAATATACATAACCATATAATCAACAATTTTGATTTAGTGACTAATTGATTAATATCGAGCCAAATCACATTTTGATTTCGAATAACCTAAATGTACGTAACATTAATGTCAACAATGTTTACTTTGATCAATTAACGTTACAAATCTAGAATCAAGTGATCTGATATCGAATAACTTCAATGTACATAACCATATAGTCATCAGTTTCAGTTTAGTGACTAATCGATTGATCTGATATCGAATAACTTCAATGTACATAACCATATAGTCATCAGTTTCAGTTTAGTGACTAATTAATTAATTTCGAGCCAAGCCATGAGAGTTTGATTTCGAATAACCTAAATGTACATAACCTTAAAGTCAATAATGTTGACTTTGGTCAATTAACGTTACAAATTGAGAATCGATCAATCTGATTGCGAATAACTTCAATGTACATAACCATATAGTTAACAATGTTGACTTTGGTCAAATAACGACCGATTCTAGCCTTCTTGATTGCGAATATTCTAACCATTTTTTTCAATTTAATCTAATTTTGCAATAATTTGATTAATTTAGACCGTTCTTAATCGATTTAACTAAATTTTCACCAACTTTTTCGGCTTAACCCGTATTTTCACAAATTTCATCGACTTAAACCCTTATTGATCTTGATTTAACTCGTTTTCCAAATCTTCATCGATTTAAACCGTTTTTAAAATGATTAATTTAATTATATTGTTCTCAAGCGATCTCACTAACTTTATTTGATCATTTAACCCGTATTTTCATAAATTTCATCTATAGAAACCCTTATAGTTCGAGAATCGATCGATCTGGTTGCGAATAATCTTAATGTACATAACCATATATATAGTAAAAAATTTCCACCAAATTGTGACTAATTAATTCCGAGCCAAATATTGATTTGATTTCGTATAACTTCAATGTACATAACCATATAATCATAAAGTCAACAATATTGTTGACTTTGCCCAATGAACGTTACAAATCGATAATCGGTCGATCTTATAGAGAATAACATTAATGTACATAATCATATATTTTGAATTAATGACTACTTAAGTAATTTTGAGTCAAGAATTGATTTGATTTCGAATAACCACAATGTTCATAACAATATATATAATCAACCATTTTGAATTAGTGATATGATTGCTTATTTAATTCTGAGCCAAATATCGATTTGATTTCGAATAACATTAATGTACATATATATAACCTTAAGGTCAACAATATTGACTTTGTCAATTAACATTATAAATCGAGAATTAGTCGATCTGATTGCGAATAATCTTAATGTACATAATCATATAGTCAACAATTTTCACCAAATTGATTCAAGTTAAACTGTTTTTGATTGATTTATTTCAAATACCTTTTCGTTCTATTTTTATCCATTGGTACAGTTGACCATTCAACTTGACTAAATTTATAGAAATTATTAAAAATAATTTAATTAATATATTTCACTAATAATTTGATAATATCAGATGACACTATAAATATTAATATTTAAAATTTTTAATAAATCACAAATATGAATAATTTTACATGATAATTCATTTAGAAAATTGAAAATTTGGCCGGGTAATGTAGAATAATGGAGTAAAAATAATGAGACGAGGAGAGTATTTTTTAATTTCAACAATTTTGTGCAATAATTTAATTAGTTATTTTAAAAAGTTAAAAATGATTAATGATTTAAGATAAAGAATATAAATACTAAATGAAGAAAAAAATTGAAAGAAATTATTGTTGCCCTAATTTCATTCATCTCCTTCAATATACTACTCCACCCGCCGCTTCTCCTCACTATTATCTACTCCCACCATCGCCTTCCTCCAAATCTCTCCAACCACCGCCGCGTGAGTTCCCCTGCTCACGCCGTAGTTGACCCGCTTGACCACACGCCGCCGCTGCCCGAATCCGTTTCCAAGACCTCGCTGCCCAGACCCGCATCCAAGAATCCGTAGTTGCTCACACCGCCGCTGCCCAGACCCGCGTGAGTTCCCCTGCTCACCCGCCGCTGCCCAGAACCTGTTCACGCTGCCCAGCCCAGCCCGAAATACGACACATTGTAGAGGTAATTCCCTTTGTGCATTTTTCCTAGATCTATTGAGTGAAAGAATAATCTTGGAAGCAACAACAAGTCATGATGTTATTTGGGATTTGTTTGTTCTTTTTGAAAGCAAATCTAAGCTAATTAAATCGTGGGTTGGGCCTTTCCAGATATTGCCCCCATTATTATTCTACAAACCCTAGCCCTAGCCCTAAAACCTATACTACATGTTCTTGTCTATAGACCATAAGCAAAGCAGCCGCGAGCTACGTCGTTACGATACAGGGATTTTCGATGCCGGCTCTGCATCATTTTAGTTATTGATCATCATATTTTTAGCTATTGATTTTGAGTGCCTCTTTGAGTAGCCATATGAAGAAGAGATTTATGCTAATCTCATATCTGGTTTGGTTTAGTTAGGAGGCCTAAAACAATAAGGGGGTATTCTTGACTGGACAGCTCCATTCTCCAATCAGCTGTCCTCTATAACTGTTATTGATTTAAGTGACTACTTGATCTTTTTTGTAATCTATAGGAATTAAAAATGTAGGATTTATTTTGATACTATAATTCTCTTTAGATTTCAATCTTATTGGGGGCAGATGATGATGATATATATGAGATTGTGCTTATAAAACCATGAAGCTACAATAATCGAGCTTTTTAAAAGTGATGCCCTTCACTTTTCTTGTTCTTTTTGTTTCACTTTTCTAATTTCTGGCTACCTTAGTTAAGATTAACGATTTGACTGATTTTCTAGTTGGTTGATCAAACCTGTCAAATATTAAACTTTATAGATTTACCTCTATACAATGGAAACTGATGCAAGGTCCATCCCCATTAAATCAGGGGTATTTTGTTGTGCATTGTTGATTTTGGTGAACATCTTTGTTTTTTTCTGATATGAGATTCAATAAATTATGCTATTGGTGTAGAAAATGTTTAAGATTATTTTGTGGCATGTGTGTTTAAGATTATAAAGTGTGTCTTGAAATGTCTTGGTCGTCTCTATTTGCATATATCATGGAAATTGCACAAACGTAATTGGAAAAAGGGAGTTTACATAGATATTCCAAGACTTTGGTCTGCATAAATTATAATGTTATGTATATCATGCATTTAAACCTAGACTAGATAAGTTATTAAATTCTAATGAAACGGATGAGGCCAACGAAATTTTTACTTCTTGTAATTAATTGCATTTTTGGTGGATTAATAGTTAAATGCCATGTAATAAAACCGCGTAATTAATATATTTAAATCATTGTTTTGCATTTAAGTAATAACTAATTTTTTAGTGTGCTTGGTGGGTGCAAGAAGTAATGTGAAAAAATAAGGCCTTTGATTTATTGATTTCGTTATTTATGTGGAGGTGGTGATATTTTGGAACTCTGTTTTCTTGTGCTTGGTGCTTGTAGTGAAAAATAATCAGTCCCTTTAATTAGGTCAACTAATTAGACATTTTTAATAATCTCATATAGTAATGTCTCATTATTGTTTTAGATTTTATGTCTAGTATTTTAAGATGGCAAAATTGAACTTCTCATTCAATAACCAATTCATAGAGTTTGCAAAATCGAATATCCAATATTGATTCCATTGTTGTATTATATTGTGTTGCAATTTTTTTTGTGTGTACATGGGAAGCAAGAAGAAGGGAGCTAGAGATCTACACACTGGCTGCCCATCATGGCCAACAATCATATATGCCTACATTCGACAAATGATAGATAGAGTTGAACGTTTGGTTGAAGGGCTTACGAAGAAAAGAAAGAAATCGAAACCACCCAACAATCTTCTTGAATGTTTCAATATTTTTCTGTAATATTTGAATACTTAGTGATTTTTTTATAGTTTTTGTTTCTACTGTTTTGGGATGATTATTGAATTGTAAATAATGTATGATTCTCAATTGATTAAGTTTTTTATTAATAGATCTGATTATTTTTGAAATTTTTAATTTGATTTTCTTTTTTTAAATTTTTTTCCACGAAAATATTCAGCGCAAAATAAAAAAAAATAAAAATTATTTATAATTTCCGACGGAATAATTCCGTCGGAAAAAATATAATTTTAAAAGAAATTTCCGACGGAAAATTTCCGTCGGAAAATATAATTTCCGATTTCCGACGGAATAATTTGGTCGGAAAGTTGTATTTTCCGACGGATATTTGGCGTCGGAAAATTCATCAGAAATGTCCGTCGGGAAGTTTTCCCACGGATTTTCCGACGGATTTTTTCCGTCGGAAAATCCGTGGGAAAATCTGTCGGAAATTTTCCCACGCCACTTTTTCCGACAGAATTTCCGACGATCAAAATCCGTCGGAAAATTCGTTTTCCGACGGATTTTGAGCAAAATCCGTCGGAAATTCCGTCGGAAAATCCTGTTTTTCTTGTAGTGATAAGTCTCTTGAATTTACTGTTAGATTCAAGTTTCAAGAAATTCCCAAATTGAGAGTAATTTTTAGCATCATGGAGGTTAACAATATGACATCTGAAAAGATCATTTCATCAAATCCTCTTGTGTATAACATATCCACCATCTCCAAATGAGCTGAAACTGACACTATGACTAATAAGTTTGACACTGTTATAAACTTAAGCAAATCGAAACTAACTTTCAGGGCCAATTGATAGCCCTACTCGCACTAGAACACATCCAAACGGTCCATTAGTAGTAAAACTAAAAACAATCATTATATCATTTTGACAAACCTAATTAGTGTGATGATCATACCATCGTTTTACATCTATTTAAATACTAATAATTTAACTACAACACCAACAAAAACAGCAAATATGAATGTATAATGAAACTAAGAAAACAAGAATAAGCTAAAATAAATATACATGTGAAAGCAAAGGAATCATACAATTTCACATAATTTTAATAATACTACTTATATTTTTTATTCATTAATTTTGTACCGTTATATATGAGGATACACATGATTTATTTTAGTAAATAAAATAATTTCAAGCATAAAGTAAAAGTAAAAAATTATCTTACCGAGCTAAAAAAAATTCCAATTCCGTCCATACCAATCCAACATTTGAGTTCAATCCATCAGCCAGTACCTCATATTGAATATAAGTCTTTCCATTATCACAAGTTTGCTTCATACCCAAAAGTTTATGATTAATCAATTACCAAAAAAAAAAATTTAATGAAAGGTGGGGTTGCAGAATTGTAGATAAGAGAACTTCCCGAGAAAGTAAGAAGACAAATGGGCGAATGTTTGGAAATTAAAAGAGAACGGAGAGAGAGGAAGATGAAGGGGTTTTAGATGAAAGAATGAAGCGGCTGATAATAAATTAAATTAGAGTTTTTTTTCAGCTTTTTTCTTTGGGTCAATTAGGGTCTATTTGGATGGGTTTTGGCTCGGTTTCGCTGGTCTCGGTTTAAAAAAAAATGGTTTGGGTGGTTTCGATGAAACCTTTGAGACTTTATTTGGATGAGTTTTGATTCTTGAGTTTTGTGGTTTGAATAAGTTGAAACCCCACTTGAATTGGGTTTGGATGTTGGGGCTTAGGGAAAAAAGTAGGTGATAGGTGTCAAATTAATGTCTTTTTTAGTGAGATTTGAGAGAAAAAGTAGGTGGTAGGTGTCAAATCAATGTTTTATAGGTTTGAAAAGTTTGAGTGTGAGTTTTTTTTGAGAGAAACCCGCATAGGGGGAATGCATTAAATATCAATGTCACGAGTTACAAGATCGAGAATAAAGTTAGGGATAACAGAAGAAGACGGGGAAATACTAAAGGCCAATTTGGCCAAAGCATGAGCAACGGAATTACATTCCCTAAAAATGAGAGCACAAGAAAAATAATCCAAACTCCTAGCAAGAAACTTGATATCTTCATAAATATGCCCCAAGGGAAGAAAAGAATTATGTAATTGATGACCCAAAATGCCGTTGACAACAGAGGAGCAGTCCCCTTCCAATATTAATTGTCTACATCCCTTAGTGATACCAAATTCGATACCCCGCAACATAGCTAAAGCCTCCGCAGCAGTAGGATCAAGAGGAAAGTCGTAAATGCTCGACTGCCAATCCAAGCAAGCACCATGATGGTCACGAATGATGCATCCAATACCGACACTACCATTCCTTTCGTTAATAGCAGCATCTACATTGATTTTAACAACCCCCAAAGGTGGAGGGGTCCAATTTGGAACAGAAGGTCTGGTCCTAAGTAGATGGGAAGAAGAAACTCTTGAATTTGTGAATCTTTGGTAGAAATTGCGTGCAGAAGACACAACATCAGCCGGGGAAAAAACCAATGCCTCCCAAATCTTCTTGTTGCGTCCGTACCAGATCCACCAAGCTAATGTAGAGGCAAAGCCTAATTCCGAAGAATCCATGTGCGTATACATATGAGAAAACCAGTCCAACATGTCCGGGGCATTACAAAAATATTGAGAATATGCAAGACCGGATAATGCCCAACATTGTCTAGCAAAAGAGCAATGAAGCAAACAATGAAGGGACGTTTCAGAAATACCATCACACCTAATACAAGAGTCTTCATCGATGAGCTTCCTGTGTCTAAGAGTCTCACCAGTTGGTAAAATATTTCTGCAACCAGACCACATAAATAGCTTGACCTTAGGAGGTGCCAGAATGTTCCATACATGGTTCCAGCTGGCCTGAAGAGTGCAAGAAGAGCTGCCTGAAATTCCATTCTGCCCAATTTCCTTAAAATAGCGATGTAGTTTGTAGGCCGACTTGACAGTGAAGAACCCCGAGCGGTCAAAGTGCCAAATGCGAAAATCTGAGCTAGGAAAACGACTCAAAGGGATAGAAAGGATGAGCTTCGCATCGTCATTAATGAAAATATCTTCAATTAGTTCCCTTTTCCAAATATTTCGATCTTGATCAATAAGGGTCGAAACCATAGCATCTTCCAGAAGTAAGCGGGGGGAGTAATAATCTTAAACGAATGATCCCTAGGAAGCCAATTAGAACCCCAAATGCGTATATTATTGCCATTGCCGACACGCCAGTGAGTACCACTCTCAACTAGTTTTATAGCCTCGCTTATGCTTCGCCAGGTGATTGATGGAGCCGAACCCAATGGTGCATTTAAGATGTCACAATCGGGAAAATAACGGGCCTTCATAATGCGACCAAGAAGGCTATTTAGTGACGATAAAAGACGCCAGACCTGTTTAGCAGGTAATGAATCATTGAAAGAATCTAGATCCCTAAAACCCAAACCACCATCACGCTTGCTTGAACAAAGTGCATTCCATTTAATCCAGTGAATTTTTTTTGAGTCATTTTCATCTCACCAAAAATCCGCAATCATCGATTCAATTTCTCTAATTAAATAAGAAGGGAGCTTGAAACAACTCATTAAATACGTGGGGATAGCCTGAATAACAGCCTTAATTAACACTTCCTTACCTGCTTTGGATAGCATCTTAGTTCTCAGAGTTTGTAATCTTTTCCAAACCCGCTCTCTGATGTAATAAAAAACTTCCCTCTTTGACTTTCCAACCGACAAAGGGAGGCCAAGATATCTGTCATGTTTGAGTTCTCGACGGATCGGTAGATATTGGAGAATGGAGGCAATAACCGTCTCATCTGAACTCCTAGTAAACACAACACTGGATTTTTCAAAGTTTATTTTTTGTCCTGACGCAGCTCCATAAGCAAGGAGAAGATTATTCACATGTATGGCAGCTTCCTCCGTAGCCTGGCATAAGATTAAAGTATCATCAGCAAACAAAAGGTGGGACACCCTCGGCGCCCCTCTGCAAATTGAAATCCCTTGCAAATGCCCTCTATCCTCCTCTTGGCAAATGAGAGAGCTTAAACTCTCTGCACAGAATAGAAAGAGATAAGGGGAAAGAGGGTCTCCTTGACGGATTCCCCTTTCCGGTTTAACATAACCAAACTGTAATCCATTAAGAACGAAAGAGTAAGAAACAGAGGAAACGCATATCATAATGAGATCAACAAAACGCGTGTCAAAACCTAAGCGGATCATTACTGCTCTTAAGAACTCCCATTCTACTCTATCATAGGCTTTACTAAGATCCAACTTAATGGCCATTTGACCTACCTTATTCTTAGTTTGTTTCTTCATGTAATGGGTAGTTTCGAAGGCGACTAAGACATTATCGGTAATATGTCTACCTGGAACGAAAGCTGACTGATAATCTGAAATGATGGAGTTCATTAGAGGTTTGAGTCGGTTAGCAAGTGTTTTCGAGGCAATTTTATAGACTACATTGCACAAGCTAATGGGGCGAAATTGGGTCATATATTCAGGCTCAGAGCATTTGGGAATGAGGACAATATTAGTAACATTGCAGGACTCGTCAAAATTACCATTATTTAAAAAGTCAAGAACCCATGTATTGACATCATTACCAACAATGGGCCAAAATTTTTGGAAAAACAAGGGGGGAAAACCATCAGGGCCGGGGGATTTAAGGGGATACATAGATAAAAGGGCTCGATTTACCTCTTCCGCAGTGTACGGCTGGAGCAAATACTGATTATCCTCGAAACTCACCCTCGATCCCATAGCGTTCAAGACCAAGTTTAGCTCTTCATTCGATGGTCGACTTGAGGTAAAAATCTTACTAAAGTAATCCACCACTGTTGTCTCGATATCAGTGTTCCGAGTCAGCCAAGTTCCCTCCGCATTTCTAATACCCCGAGTATTATTTTTGTTGTTACGTCCTGAGGCACGACTGTGAAAATAACGGGTATTCCGGTCGCCATCCCGCATCCAATGTGCTTTGGCTCGTTGCTGCCACATTTTCTCTTCTCTATCTAAGAGTTCTTCCAATTCCAAATTAAGGTTCTTTTCCTGTTCTTTAGAGGTAGGCGAGATCTTCCCAGTTTTAAGGTTATGTATTTTTTCTCTGATTCTTGACACTTTTTTCCGGATTCCCCCAAAAGAGGAGCTACTCCACGCAGACAACTCTTTCTTACACATTTTAAGTTTATCCCACACGCTGTTAGCAGAATTTGGGGTATCGTTTTCCCAAGAATTTTTGATAACCTTCGGGCAATCCTCATCTTCTAACCACATTGATTCGAACATAAATTTCTGTCTTTTTTGGCCTTGCTGCTCGATATCCTGAACAAGAATGTGAAGCAAAATGGGACAATGGTCCGACCTGCCAAAATTTAAATGTTGGACATTGCTGCTAGGGAATTTTTGCATCCAGAGGTCCGTAGCACAAGCCCTGTCAATTCTTTCTTTAACCGTACGAGGATATTCCCATCCGTTGGACCAAGTAAAAGGATACCCCTAGAAGCCAATATCATTAAGACCCGAATCCTGTAAAGCCATCCTAAAATCTCTCAACAAATATCCAGCAGTAATATTTCTACCCTCCTTCTCAGAATGAGAGACAATTGCATTAAAGTCCCCTATGCACAGCCATGGTTTCGAACTTTGATTGGCTAAACGGCGAAGAAGGTCCCAAGAACGATGTCTAAGAGTAGATTCTGGTTCCCTATAGAAACCAGTAAAGCGCCAACCGGTTGGATTATCTACTTCAGACACGTGAACATCAATATGGTTTTGAGAGAAACTCGGCAAATCAATCTGTAAATCTTTTTTCCATAACAAAGCTAAACCTCCGGAACAGCCACGAGGTTCCACATAAACACCGTACATATCAAGTTGAGCTTTCAACAAATCAATTTTCCTACCCTTCGCTTTAGTTTCTGATAGGAAAATTATTTGGGGGTTGTGATCTCGAACATGGTATCCAAGATGTCGAATTGCCGAGGAACCCCCAAGACCTCGACAATTCCAAGCGATGCAATTCAGTTTGAGTGTGAGTTTATGAATAGGTTTTTATGGTTTTATGGGTTTGGCGAAAACTCATTTGAAAGGGTTTTGGCTCGATCTCGCGGGTCAAGGTTTTGGCTCGATCTCGCGAGACCGGGCCAAAACCCATCCACACACACCCTTATCTTTTTTTTTTTTTTCAAAGTTGACCCAATGGCCCATTGTGCAGACATTATAATTAAACATTAAATATTTTAGATATTTTGCTTCAAATAATCATGTGTGGAATTTAAATTATACTAGACCATCATCTTTATACATAATAATAAGAGTAAATCGAGCTTTTGGTAGGATTAACTTTTATACTTTTGTCCTTAAATTTTTTTAATAGACTGGTCCCTCTTATCAATGTAGTATATCATATTTGTCCCTCTTAAATTTTTTGTATCAAATTCGTCCCTCTTATCAATGTAGTTACACATTAGTCCCTCTTAAATATAAAATATATCACTTAAATTCATATATTGTCTATTTCGTTTCTTATCTCGAACTAATCCCAATCCATCCCTACCGGACCATTCCGTATCGTACCGAATCGTATCGTATGTTAGGTTTTTTTTCTTAAAACCGAAGGATTTAGTATGGATGAAAACCGTACCGAATATTTTAGTATGGTTATGATTTTAGACTTCTCATACCGTAGAAAACCGTACCCTACCGAAATTGAGAATAAACATGGATTAACTATTCATTTTGTTATATTTACAACTAAATTTTTAAATTTATAATTCAAATATATTCGAATACTATATTATTTATAATTAATTTATATTATAGTCCTTCATAGTTTATTATTACTACATTGCTCGCATTCAAAAAAAGACATGCTCAATATAGCACAAATTAAACTTGTTATATTTTGAAACCTTAAAATGCAAAAATTCTAGACAACAAATACCAAGTAGTAAGTTTCTTCACATAATAAAAACAATGATCAAATAATTAACCAATTAATTTTATTTAATTAGGTCGAATTTTAGCGTCAAATTTGTGAACATTTTATTTTCCAGTGCTTTATTTAATGTAAAAAAAAATAGTTTGTAAGATATTATATTTTTAACTTTTATTTAGTTGTCAACCATGTAATCGATCATATAAGAAAAAATGCATGAAAAAAAATTGTTTGAAAAAATCGCAAAACCGTACCGTACCGTACCCGAATCGCACAAAACCGAGTTAGTTGGCATGGTTCATAAAACTCTAGTTTGGTTTTGAGTTTTTAAAAATCACACTAATTGGTACGGTATAAATTTTGTTAAAATTACCCCAAAACCGTACCATGTGCACCCCTAGTACTAGTTGATCCAATAATATGACTAATTAAATCAGTAAAACAAGTAGTAAAGTTCGATTCAATTTAGTAAAGCAGATAATAAATGTACATTGTTATGTTCGTATGATTAGTTAAGCCCTTATCGTATTTAATATATATTAAACTTATGATGATTTACAATTTACAACTTTATACAACTGTTTGTACCCAAAAAATCACCCTCGACTAATCGAGGAACGACGGCTCGATGTAACAAGCCAAAAATGGCATATGGGCCGAATCAAGTCACTCCAAAACGGATCAGACCAAATCGGATCCAATTTGGACCGAAAATGGGTCCAATCGAACCAATGGGTTGGCTACGAGCCCAATTTCAAAACTCGACCCAATTTCGCAATTAATTAACATTTGGGCCAAAAAATATATTAATTAATTGATAAAATTAATTAATAGGCTAAAGTTAATTAATTACTAATTAAAGCCAAACAATGATCAATTACAAACGGGCTCGACCCATTTAATAACTTTGGCTAATAAAGATTATGGACTGATTAATTAAGATTAATTGGGCCAAGTCTAATTAATTGGCCTATTTTTTATAAATGAAGGCCATTAATTGTTTAAAGGGGTAATTAATTGGATAAATTGTAAGACAACAGGGCTCGACCCAGGACCAACCATGGCCCGAACGGCCCAAATCGGCCATGGCCCACCCCAGATCGGCCATTCTCCATGTTTGGGGCCCACTTGTTGCTTTGTTACTTAATTAATGATTAATTAATTAAGGGATAAGGGTTAAGCTAAGTAGTTGGCTTAAAACACTAAGTCCTTAAAAATCTCTTAATTAGTTATAATTAATTCAATTTCAAACACAACGTTTCTTCTTCTCCACCACTAACATTAATTTTCAGCAACAAAAGAACTACCACCAAAGTAGTGGAAGTAGTGGAAGGTTTTTCAAGTAGTGGAGAAAGTGGGAAAGTGGCTGTCAAGGCATCAGTTTCTGGCCATCAGCTCTACAGATCCAGCAGCTATAAATACCTTGATACTGTCAGTCGCGCAGGACACACACAACTCAATCAACAACTCTTCAGTCTACACTGATCGGCTCAACGCCTCTCCGGAAGTCCAGCACCTCGCTGCTTCTTTTTCAGCAAACAATTGTCAATCCCTTGATATCAACTGTCCCTCCTCAGCCACCAGCGATCCCTGACAGCCTGAAGTCTTGCCGCCGCCGCCGCCGCTCACAGTCAGCCGCCGCCGCCGCCGCCGCCGCCACCGTCTTCCGCCGTCAGCTGACGCTGTCTCGAGCGAAACCTTGATAGCAAGCAGATCACAATCTGTTTTCTGTCAAGTTATCAGTCTGTCAACTCGTTGATATCAGTCTGTCCCTCCTCAGCCACCAGTGATCCCTGACAGCCTGAAGTCTTGCCGCCGCCGCCGCCGCCGCCGCTCTCTTCCGCCGTCAGCTGACACTGACTCGAGCGAAACCACTCGTATCAACCAAGTAGCACGCTGGTAACTGTCATGTAAGTGCCCACGTATTTATATGACAAACTCATTGAGTAGCCATCTGCTTGATGAGCTCGTCGTCAAGTAGCCATCTGCTTGACGGCTATCGGCTGAGTAGCCATCTGCTTCGTCGATGCCTTGGTCAGTGGCCACCCGCTGATCAGGAGCCCGATTGGTGGTTATCCATCAAGGTTGGGCGAACCATGGACGGTGGTTCTCCGTCGTCAATGTTACTTTCTGTCAATATAAAGCACTGTCATGTTTTATCAACTCATCGGCGGGTTCCCTGCCGATCAAGGAGTCAGTTTTCAGAACCTAATAGACTTATCAGCTCGTTTGGCAGACCTTGCCAAGAAAGGAGAACTTTACCGTTTTGCATATTTTTGTAATGTTTGTATATCGGACAACGTGCTAATTTTCTTTTATCATTAATGGAAGTGATTTAGTTCGTATATTTCGTTTCATTTACTTAAATATGCTTTACGTCGACTGATTTCCATTGATACGCCGTTTCTGTCAAGCCTTTGTTTTCTGTCAAGGTGATTGTGTAAAACTGATTGCTCGTCGACCTGTTTACTGATTTATAAATCCACTGATATGACAAACAGGCCATCGATTGGCTATAAAAATATGGCATTTCAAGAGAGATTTTCATAAATTGTTTAAGTCCTGCGGCCAGGCAGACATAGAAAAGAACTAAGGGTAGTGTTTGCCTACTCTGTCGCAATCGTTTAGAAGTCAGCCTTTTCAGGACAACTTATTTTGATATCAACATGTCTTTATCAGGACACTCACATTATTAATTTACCGATATCAGCATGTCTAATTTTGAATCGTTATGTTTGCACGCACAAACATTGGCACGCCCGCATTTATTTTATATCATATCGAGGTATTTCACGTCGAGCTATTGGCTCGTCGAGGGATTCACTGACAGGTTCACAGCAAATAGTATTTTGGCACACCCTGATGCCAAGCATACCTTGATGTCCATCCCTCGACGCCAAGCACCCAATGATGTCAGTTTTACTATAAACAATATTTTGGCACTTCTTGATGCCAAGGGTTGCTCGATGTCGTCGAGGTGTTCCTCGACGCTAAGTTTATACGCAAACAGTTCCTTGATGCCATGGGACTCGATGCCAAAAACACCTCGATGACGTCAAGGCGTAACAGGGCCAAAATTATATGCAAACAATATTTTGGCACGCCCAGTGGGACTTGAAAGTCTCTTTATTGAAAAACCCACCAGCCAAGCCGTTTATGGCTCGGGGGGCATGAAAGTAATTCTGTATTTTAATTGAGTTGCCATAAAACGATTATCAGCCAATTTTGGCTAGCTGACAGCTTGATTATCTCTTTGCCAAACAGTCAATCAATCGATACTAAGTGGGTGTTTGTTTTGTTGTCATCATATGACATCACAGGTACCACGAAGGACCCGATCAACCTTGACAAGAACACAGTCTGACTTAACGCATACTTTGGAAAATTTATCAACGGTTCCACTGACTATGGAAGGAACCGACAGAATCGAAGAACTGACAACAGAGGTCCGCAACTTTACCAGGGACCTTGAGACCAAACAAGGAGAATGGTCTGACATTGTCAGAAAGTTTGAACATATGCTGGGCTCGGCCACTGCTGCTAGTCAGGCCAGTACAGAAGCCAGCCACACTGTAAATAATGCCTTGATACACTTGGAGGCAAAGTTAACGTCGCTCACTGAAAGCATCAACATGCTCGCCAATGGCATCCAAACGCAGGCCTGGACTGGGCCGCCAAAGACTGCCGTTGACAAAGGAAAAGGCCCCGCAATCCATATTAGGGGAAGTTCGTCAAGAGACGAGACGCCTTGCAGACAGGGCAACGGACAATCCCATGTCCAGGAAAGAAACAAAGGAAGCACTTCCAAAACAAGGAACACCCGTCAAGACTCGGGGGGCAGGTCCGAAGAGGACCGATTAGAGGCCGCCGGGTACGGCCAGGAGGGATATCAAGCCAACTCAATGGCTTATGACAGGACTGCTCATCGAGCAGTAGAGGGTCCAGAAGACCTCTTGACAGTGAACCAAGCTGAAGAAATGTTCGTCAGGAGGCAGGGAAACAGGGCAGCAAGGTATAATAAGCCTCACCCGGAATATATCGATCAGATCCCGTTCCCGTTGAACTACAGACCGCCGAATTTCACACTGTTTTCAGGCGAGGGATCACAATCTGCCACAGAGCATCTGGCTCGATTCTCTCTAGAATGTGGCAACATGACAAATGAGTTAAAATTGAAACTGTTTCCTAACTCCTTGACGGGAATGGCGTTCCACTGGTACGCCAATTTGAAGCCTGGATCGGTCCCCGACTGGCCATCCATGGAAAAAATATTCGTGATGAACCACTATCAGGCCCCTCTCGAGGTGTCCGTCATCGAGCTGTCGAACATGAGGCAGCTGACAGGACAGACTGTCGAAGAATACATGAAGAAGTTCATCAGGGCCAGAGGATTCTGCGCCATCCCGCTGCCAGAAAAGGAATGCATCAAAATTGCCATCCATGGCATGCATTTCGAATTACGAAAGATCATGATGGCACAATACCACGAGGACTTGTTCGAACTGACCGATCACGCGGTCCGTTATGAACGAGTATTGAGAGACGAGAACGGCCGACAGCCCAGAGGAAGTTACTATCAAGTGGGGATGGCCGACTCTAGTGAGGAGCAGATCAATCAGGTCAGCAGACCGATTGAGCAACAGGGTATCGAGATCGGACTGGCAGAAGTGGTCTGCCCTAAGAACACCGTCTGTACGGCTCTCGCCAAGCCGAAAGAACCTCAACCTACTATCAAGGTGCCAAATAATTTGGTGCGACGAGACGCTGAATATAAAACTGATAGAGAAAGACGATACTCTTTCGACGTCTCGAAAACAGAGGCCATATTTGATCAATTGTTGGCTGACAAGATCCTTCGCCTCAAAGGAGACCACGTGATTCCACCACCAGTGAAAATATCAGGTAAAACATATTGCAAGTATCATGATGTTTGGACTCACGCAACGAACGAGTGTCTAGTGTTCAGGTGGATGGTGCAGGATCACCTTGAGAAGGGCATCTTGAGGTTTGCCCCGGATTGGAAGATCACGAAACCGATGACGGTTGACACCAACCCATTCCAACAAAATGAAGTAGGGATAAATGTCATAACAATCACGGAATTACCGACAGGCGAGAAACTGTATTCAGATGATGATCCGGAGTATGACATGAGGAACAAACAAATGGGCCTGTGTGCGAGGTGCCAAAACGAATTGGCGACAGTCCCGCTGTTCATCAACCCGGCAATATATGGCCCATACATGCCTTGGCCAAATGTAATGCCGTCAGGGTATCCTTATCAGGTGATGCCGCAACCGCAGGCAAACCCCCAAACAGCGCCGCAGCCGCAGGCGACGCCACCACCGCCACCACCTCGACCCATGGGGCCGTATCCGGTCCCAACTCCGATGGAAAATACTGAACGCGCAACATCATCGGCGGAACAACGCCGGGAACAGGCTAAAACCATGATGCCTCGACGGCATCAGGAAGGTACCAACCGAAACAGCAGAATCAGGGAGAGATCCCCTGACAAGACACCAGTCAGGCAGGTCAGATCGACCGCCAGTCGTAGAGACAGGACACATGGTCCGTCACCCAAGATTACTCCGCCAGGCTCATTGAAGCCGCGGACTGTTCATACTCCCGCCGACACACCGGTAGATCGATGGGTTCCTGTCAGGCACCCGAAGTTCCCTGGCGACCGAAAGGTTGACCAAATGACCCGAACCCAATATAGGCGTTTCTTACGCCAACGGAAAGGACTGGAAATTGCTAAGGGGAAAGCCCCGATGAAGGAGGAGTCAACAAAGAAACCACCGTCAGCGGAACAGAAACAGTTACAGGCAATGAAAGAGGCCAAATCTGGCCAGGGGGTCGACAGTAAGGCCAAGACCTCGATACAAATGGATACTTCCAAGTGGACCCCAGGGAAAGTTAAATTCGGCACTATCGATTTGACTAAGGCAATGGAAGAGGACGACCTGCTGTTCGACGAGGAGGATGGGAATGATCTCGAGGCGAAATTCGCCGAGATTTTCGACAACATGAATGATAAGGAAAACGAGGCCGTCAAGGCCAAATCTGGCCAGGAAGTCGAGAAACAGGAAGCTGAAAAACAGCCCGTCGAGAAACAACCCATTGATGAAACAGAAACAAAATCAGTGGAAGATGCCGCCATCAGTCAGCCGACAGACGGCTCGACGACGATGGAGTGCAACGCCGTTGACTCTGAACTTGTTGAATTCATCAACGAGGAACTGGAATACTCCGCTGATGGCTTTTGGGATGAGGGTATGCCAGTAGTACAAATGGCAGAGGACTTAGAGCTGTTATCGGTCGACGACGAGAAAGAGACCGATTGGAATCAGAAAATCGAGACAATATTCCAAAAGCCACCATCTTTTATGGCCAGGCATATCAGGCCATTGTATGTATCAGGGCATATCGACGGAAAACCCATTGACAGAATGCTGGTCGATAACGGGGCAGCCGTCAATGTAATGCCCTCGTCGACGATGTACAAGCTGGGTAAGGTCAGCGAGGACTTGCTGGAGACAAAAGTAATTGTCAGCAACTTCACAGGAGGAAAGGCTGATACACTAGGAATCTTGCCTGTCGAGGTAAAGATCGGAAAAACCAGCTTGAAAATTGCATTTTTCGTGGTAGATGCTGCCACCTCTTACAACGCGTTGTTGGGAAGGGACTGGATTCACTCAACCCTTTGTGTACCGTCCTCTCTTCATCAATGTTTGTTAATCTGGGGAGACTCTCCGAACCTGAAATTACTATGGCCGACAACAGGCCATTCACCGCCAAGGTCAACGCTGTCGAGGCAGCATATTATCGAAATGATGTAGGTCCTTATCGATTTACCGGGCAGGACAAATACGGACGACCGAAGGAAGTCACTTCAAGCAAGAAGTTGACGCAGTTGGAAATGGCTTGTTTAGCCAAGGAACTAAGTCGGCCCTGCAACGTCAAGGAGTCGGGGCCGCAAGAAAAGCACTGTCAGGATTAATGAATTATCCTGATGACGAAAGACCATCGGCCTGTAAGGCCGACAGACTGGAAATTGATGAGATTGTAGTTATCGGACCGCAGTAGGAAGCATGTGCCGATTTAATCAGGAGGTTTCGGGCCTACGTGGCCGAATGTTATACAGGTGATCTCATCTTCGAGGAAGAAACGCCACCGTCGGTCGGCGAGGAAATTCAGTTAGAAGAATTAGCAACGGCGCCAGCCAAGCTTGACGACATCAAGATCCAAGTACAGGATCCTGTTATCGAGATTGAGTTAGGCAGCGAAGATGATCATAGGCCAACTTACATCAGCGCATTGCTTGATGATGGCCAGAAGGATCGACTGATCCAAGTATTGACGGAGTACAAGGACTGTTTTGCCTGGAATTACGACGAGATGCCTGGGTTAAGCAGGGAATTGGTGGAACATCGTATTCCGATACTTGAAGGATACCTACCCCGTAAACAGCCCCTGCGAAGGATGTCTGTCGAGGTCTGCAGACTGATCAGGGAGGAGATCGAGAAGCTGTTAAAGGCCAGTTTTATCGAGGTGGCCAGATATCCGGAGTGGGTAGCAAATGTAGTCCCCGTAATGAAGAAAAACGGGAAAATCAGGATATGCATCGATTTCAGAGACCTAAATCTTGCATCTCCCAAAGACGAGTATCCGATGCCAATGGCGGACATGCTAATCGATGCTGCCGCTGGCAATATGTTCCTGACAGCCGTCGACGGAAGTGCAGGTTACAATCAAATTTTCGTGGCTGTTGACGACGTGCCAAAACTGGCCTTTCAATGTCCCGGCGGAATAGGCACCTTCCAATGGAAAGTGATGCCATTCGGACTCAAAAACGCCGGAGCAACCTATCAACGAGCCATGAACTACATTTTCAGTGAGTACATCGATGACTTTGTAAAAATTTACATCGATGACATTATTATTAAATCGGCTAGTTATGATGAACATTTGATACATTTGGCGAAGTCATTTGCCAAAATGAGAAAACATAAGTTGAAACTCAATCCCTTGAAATGTGTTTTTGCAGTGGCGTCAGCCAATTTTCTTGGCTTTCTAGTACACCGCAAGGGAATTGAGATCGATAAAAACAAGTCCAAGGCTATCCTGACAGCCAGACCTCCGTCGACGAAAAAGTAATTACAGCAGTTCCTAGGCAAGGTTAACTTTTTACGGAGGTTCATCTCTAACTTGGCTGGAAAAACGAAGGTCTTCTCGCCTTTGTTAAAGCTGAAGGACAAAGAAGAGTTCTGCTGGCAAACGGAGCATGAGCAGGCGTTTCAGGATATCAAAGATAAGCTGACAACGCCGCCTGTAATGATGCCGCCTGTCAAGGGAAAGCCCTTGAAACTATATATATCTGCCACGGATGACACCGTCGGCGGATTTCTGGCACAAGACGACGATGATGGGTTTGAGCGAGCAATCTATTACTTGAGCAGGCACTTGACAGAAACAGAACAGAGGTACTCCCCGATAGAAAAGGTATGCCTTGCTTTGTTTTTCTCTTGCAAGAAATTACGTCATTATATGTTGCCTGTAAAAGTATTGGTTATTTCTGGTATTGATGTGATAAAGTACATGATAGCTAAGCCTGTAATGAGGGGAAGGATCGGTCGATGGGCCATCCAACTAATGGAGTACCAATTACAGTACGTACCGCAAAAAGCAGTCAAAGGCCAAGTATTGGCTGATTTTCTGGTTGACCATCCATGTCTCGATATCGATCAAGCCGTTCTCAAGGAACTGGACTCGATGACAGTAGAGATCAGGCCATGGACACTGGCCTTCGATGGGTCTAGAACCGACAGGCTGTCTGGAGCAGGTATAGTCTTGATTTCTCCGTCAAATGTGAAAACTAAGTTATCAATTCAATTTGATTTTGAATGTACTAACAATCAGGCCGAATACGAAGCCTTGATAATTGGACTGGAAATGCTTAGAGAGCTCGACAGCAAGTCTGTCGTCATCGTCGGGGACTCGCAGTTGGTTATCAGGCAAATACAAGGTACTTACAAATGCCGAAACCCAACACTTGACAAGTATTATTTAACTGCGATGTCTTTGTTGTCGGAGTTTGTTGACGTTACATGTTACCATGTGACGAGGGGAAACAACAGCGAGGCCAACAGTTTGGCCAAACTGGCGACTGGTGTCGATCTCCCCGATGACATCGAGGAATCCCTCTACGTCGTTAGGAGACGGCACTGTCCTTCATTTATGTATCGAGACAACGTCCTGACTGTTTTAAGTGTGTTTCAGGACCCTGATGACTGGAGAGAGCCGATCAGAAAATATCTGGCTGATCCGTCGGACCGAGCATCTCGACAGACGAGGATCAGAGCAGTCAATTATGTCTTGATAGGCGATCAACTGTTCAGAAAAAGCCATGACGGCGTGCTCCTGTTATGCGTCGATCAGCAAGAGGCCATGAGGATTATGATGGAGGCTCATGAAGGAATTTGTGGGGCCCATCAAAATGGTCACAAGTTGGCATGGCTGCTGCGCCGATATGGCTATTACTGGCCAAAGATGGTGGGAGACTGTATTCAATTGGCAAGGGGTTGTGAGAAATGCCAACGCTTCGGGGTAGTCCAAAGGATGCCCGTCGAGGAAATGAACATGATAATCAAGCCATGGCCTTTCAGATGCTGGGCCATCGATATCATCGGGGAGATCCATCCCTCGTCTTCCAAGCATCATCGATACATTATTGTGGCCACAGATTATTTTACTAAGTGGGTAGAGGCTAAACCGCTCAAACAGGCCAATCAGGCCGAGGTGATGAAGTTCATCAAGGACTTAATCATTCACAGGTTTGGTCTGCCACAGACCATTGTCACTGACAGGGGACTGATGTTCGTCGGTCAAGAGATCAAGGAGTTTGCCAGATCAATGGGTTTCGAATTGGTCCATTCAACACCGTACTATGCACAAGGGAATGGCCAAGCGGAAACTTCGAATCGAGTCCTTAAGGATATTATCTCGAAAATGATCGATGAAAACCCAAGAGCTTGGCATTTGATGCTGTCAGAGGCATTGTGGGCTTATCGGACAAGTAAACGGACAAGTACAGGCACCACTCCGTATAAGCTGACTTACGGACAGGAAGCCGTTCTACCGATGGAGATCAACATCCGATCCCTGCGGGTGATGCAGCAAAACGAGCTGACGCCCGAAGAGTACACTGAAAACATGTTCCAGCAGCTCGACGAGCTCGACGAGATCAGGGTTGCCGCGTTAGACAGGATCGAGGCACAAAAAAGGCTAGTTGCCCGATGCTACGATAAAAAGATACGCAGGAAACACTTTGACGTCGGGGACATGGTCTGGAGAGTTGTGTTGCCACTTCATCAGCGCGAGAAAAAGTATGGCAAATGGAGCGCAACTTGGCAAGGGCCATATGAAGTCTTCTCGATAACTCGGGGAGGAGGCTACATCTTGAAAAAGCCAGATGGGAATCTCTGTCGAGACCCCATTAATGGAAGGTACTTGAAAAAGTTTAGGCCTACTCTTTGGGAATCGATGTGTCTGGAACATCAGCGAGCCTTGGAAATGGAAATCGAACGGCGTCAAGAGTACTTCAGCGCGCCGATACCTCTGTAAATATAAGTAGGATTTACTTTAAGCTTTCGTTTTTACTTCGTTTTTCGTTTATTTAGACTAAAAATCTTTGAATTAGTATTGTTAGATGTATTTACTTTCGATTTTAGTTCAAACACCTCCATTTTATTTTAAATATTTGTTTCCCGAGTTACAAATCTTTTACATCAAGGCATTTCGTTTAAGTTTAATGAGTTGGCTCGATTTTATTGGCAATTAAGTTATGTTTCACTTGCGAGAAATGGTCCATCAAGGGATCGAATCGACCGGGGGGTAAGTACTTAGTTTATTTGGCTTCGATATAAAGACAATACGATATAAAGCCGAAAGAAAAGTCTATTGGAGAAAATTAGTTTATGGCTGTCAAGCCAATACATCGACAGAAAAATAAGTAAGTCTGTGGCCATCAGGCCAATGCATAAACAGAAAAATAAACTAAGTCTGAGAAATCAAAGTACTAAGGCACATGTGCCATATCAAATGGCTCGCAGGCCGAAACAGTCAATGCAAGAAATCCTGAGTAAACTTGGTGAGAAATCCTTTGAGAGCCGTCTCGATTCTGGCCTGATCAGCTGCTGCCGCGTTTGCCTTGGCGATCACTTCATTTTCAGCAGCTTTTGCCTCGTCAAGCAGATCGGCGGTGTTGGACAACTCCACTGTAACTGACTCAGCCTCGCTTACAACATCCGCCATCTTACCTCGGACCGAATCCAACTCCATCTGCAGCTTGGCAATGGCCGCAACCAAATCGGTTTCTGTATCTTGGAGATGGGTGAGCGAATCATTGAGGCCGGAACCCTGAACGTATAGCTCGTTAAATCGAGACTGGAGGGCCTCGACAGGGGATGCAGAAGTTGTCCTCGCTTTGATAGCTTTGTCATTTTCCTTGAAATCACCCCTCATCTTCGCAAACTGCCTCGCGAAGTTAGAATACAAAATTTGGTGTGCTGTCGTACGCAACCAAAAATAAAACCTATACTCCTAATAATGTAGTAGAGCGAGTAAGGGTCGATCCCACAGAGAATATCTAGTCTAATTTTATGCTAAATGGATAAAAACAAATGGGGGTTTAAGTGTGATGGATTTCAATAATTAAGGAGTGATGAAAATTAAATTTAATCAATGTAACAAATATTGGTCCAAGTCAACATCCACTGTCGGAATCATGTAACTGATCATCGATGCAAATATATATAACAATTCACACTTTGAATATTCACCGTGGAAACTAATCCCCTATCTCTCCTTAGTTTTAATTAATCAGAAGAAGAGATCCAATTAATCCTAACTACTAAATAACCCATGATAAGCACTAAAGGTTTAATATAGTAGATGCTTTAAGAATTAGAGAGATCAATGAAACTAAACAATTCAAACACAAGCGGTTGGATTTAATTTAGTCGATTTATCTTCTTAAGATTAACAATTTCTGACGCAGCAAATTATTGAATCTTAGATGCTTCACAAAATTAGATGGATCAAACAATTACGGATTTGATATCTAATCAAGCATTAGATTGAAAAGAATAATATACTAGTAGGCCTCCTAGCAATTAAACAAAACAACCATATTAATTATAACAGAAGAGCAATCGATATTCAAAACATAAACCGTATAATAAAACTAATTAGATCTCACAGTTTTCTTGTTTCCGAAGCTTCAGTTTTCTTCGACCAATAACAAATATTTAGCCACGTAAGGCCATTAATAACTCTAGGTATATGTGGGAGGAGAGAATGAACTAGGTGGTCTTCTAAAGTCCTATTTATAAAAGAAGCCAACACAACCCTAAAAGAATCCTCTAAAATTGATATCCAATCTTTATATTATAAGAATAATATAAAAATTAGGATATTATCTCAATGTAAATAGGAGAATGCTGATTTATTCCTTCCAAATTCGTCCACCAAGGATTGCCCCAATATCAAGTCAATATATTAGACTAGATATTTAGGAAACTTTCCATAAAACAGGTACAGCGACTTCAAGTCCGATTTCGTCTAGGATCCCTTCAAAATCTTGAAAATCCCAAAAGATGAAAGTTGTAGATTTTCCTCTTGCCGATCTAAAGCATCTTGAATCATCTCATTTGGATCTCGTATGAGAATTTTACGCCCATAATACGAAGTAGTGTCAAAACTGTCCAGAAATTGTCTACTTAACTTCTTTTGCACTTAATGCTTCCAATTGTATCCTAGATAAAAATATAAGAATAATGAGTGTGGTTTGGTGTCAAATAAATATTAAATAGCAAATAATAATGCATAAAAACTTGACACTTTGTATTCTTATCAAATTCCCCCACACTTGTTCTTTGCTCGTCCTCGGGCAAAATTCAAATTCACTTCCCCAAAAAAGAACATCAAGGTTGCAATGCCATTAACAAAGAACAACCAAACTTTTCCAAAATCATAACACATCATGAACAACATTCTTAAACAACTTACAATTAGATAGCAAGTATTTTCATTTGAGAATACAGTAGACTAAATATGTAGACCCTTACAGGAATGTACACTCAACTCTCATGTGTTTGAAGGGTATGTGTTTCGCTCAAATTCATTCCTATGGAAATGATCTACCATAAGCTTGCATATCTTCTCATTCTCCTCCATTGAGACCACATGTATAACAAGAATCATAAGGACTTTTAGGGGTTGTAACGGGGCTTAGGGACAAGGAATGAACATTTGGAACTGAGTTTAAAAGTCTTCGAAACTAGTGGAGCAAGTAATCAGTTTAATCTCCATATAAGTGGAACCAAACACTCTATTTATCATATTTGTTTGTTTTGGATCTAAAGTACTAACCACATAAAATCCTTGCACCGAAAGAAGACCATGCTTTCAAATCAAATGAAACATTATAAACTCCCTTCAATCAATTTTCTCTTTTTTTTTTTTTTTTTCTTTTTTTTTCTTTTTTCTTCTTCTCTTCTTCTTCTTCTTTTTTTTTTTTTTTTTTCTTTTTTTTTTTTCAAGACATAGACATACTACAACTTCATTAACCCCCACACTTATTTCAGGCACCCAATTATAGTGATGAATAATGCTCCACTAGCTCTAAGACTTAGGTAAAGATGTCATTTTTTTTTTCGGCTTAAAGTTTGTAATGTGGGTTAGAAAAAACAAGAAAAGGCTAAAGAAAGGCTCAGAAGGGGCTGAACGAGGGAAAAATTAATTCAAGGTAGGCTATTTGGCTTAAGTGGCTCACAAAAAAATTTTGCCTTAATCATATTCACGTATGCATGAGTCAATATGGCCTCAAATAGAATCAATGCAAGTTCTAGAGAAACAAGACCATGGAAGAATATCTCTCATGAAAAAAATGAGATCGATATTGATGTGTCGATCTAAAAGCTCGAAACCTCACCGGCTTTTTGTCTACAAAACATAGTTACTACCGTTCTCAAAGAAAATATCAAAACTAATCAATTTTATGTTGTAAGATTACTTATTCAATCATGTTATGACTTTAAGGCAAGTTCAATCGAACTTTTGCTCATGACAAAACTAAAACTTCTCCCCCCCACACTTGATGTTGACATTGTCCCCAATGTACGAAAAAAAACTACCAAACCAAACCAAAATAAATAAATAAATAAATACGAATAAGAAAGATGTACTCCCCTTGGGTTGCCTCCCAAGCAGCGCCTATGTTTACAGTCGTTGGCTCGACCCAATGCTTCATTCTCTAGTCAGAATAAATTGGATCCTCAACATCCAATGTAGCCACATTGTTTACTTGAAAACCTTCATAGAAGGTTTTTAGTCTATGGCCATTCACCTTGAATATTTTGGAGGTCTCCATACTTTGAATTTCAACTGCACCATGAGGAAAAACATTAGTGACAACAAAAGGTCCAATCCAACGAGAACGTAACTTACCTGGAAACAAACGAAGTCGAGAATGGTACAGAAGGACTTTTTGACCAACTTTGAACTCCTTCCTACTAATCATCTTGTCATGAAAAGCCTTCGTCCTTTCTTTGTAAATCCTAGCATTCTCATATGCATCATTGCGAATTTCCTCTAACTCTTGTAGTTGCAACTTCCTATGTTCTCCACTTTCATCCATCTTCATGTTGAAACTCTTTATAGCCCAATATGCCTTATGCTCTAACTCAACTGGAAGGTGACATGGCTTCCCAAACACCAATCGATAAGGTGACATACCAATGGGCGTCTTATATGCAGTTCGATATGCCCACAAGGCATCATCCAAGCGCAAACTCCAATCTTTCCTATTTGGACTGACAGTCTTTTCAAGGATTGACTTGATCTCTCGGTTTGATACTTCTGCTTGTCCATTAGTTTGTGGGTGATATGCAGTAGAAACCTTGTGTGTCACGTGGTACTTTCTAAGCAAAGTCTCCATAGTACGGTTGCAAAAGTGAGTGCCTCGATCACTTATTATAGCTTTTGGGATTCCAAACCTGGAGAATATGTTAGACTTGATAAAATCTGTAACAACTTTAGAATCATTAGTCCTAGTGGATTTAGCTTCCACCCATTTCGAGACATAATCAACAGCAAGTAATATGTAAACATAGCCGAAAGATACAGGAAAGGGTCCCATGAAGTCGATGCCCCAAACATCAAAAATTTCACAAAATAGTATAGAAGTTTGTGGCATCTCATTTTTCTGGGAAATATTACCCGTTTTTTGACAATGCTCGCATGATTTACAAAATAAATATGAGTCCCGAAATAAAGATGGCCAATAAAAACCACATTTTAGTACCTTTCTTGCTGTTCTTTTTGCTCCAAAGTGACCTCCACAAGCATAAGAATGACAAAAGGTGAGAACAGAAATAATATCATTATCAGAGACACACCTTCTTATTATTTGATCACCACAATGTTTCAATAAGTACGGGTCATCCCATACATAATACTTTGCGTGACTTTTCATCTTATCTTTTTGAGCCTTAGATAAACCAGAAGGTAACATATTAGTAGCCAAAAAATTCACAATATTTGCATACCAAGGTAATGTCACACTCGTGGAAAGTAGTTGCTCGTCAGGGAAGGTCTCGTGTAGAGGAAGTTCATCCTTCATACGAACTAAGCGACTCAAATGATCAGCCACTTGATTTTCTATCCCTTTTTTGTCCTTTATCTCCAAATCGAATTCACTTAAGAGAAGTATCCATCTTATTAACCTTGGTTTCGCCTCTTTCTTGGTCATCAAATATCGAATGGCTGCATGATCAGAGTAAACAATAACTTTAGTACCAAGCAAATAAGATCGAAACTTTTCTAAAGCAAAAACAATAGCTAAAAGTTCTTTTTCAGTAGTCGAATAGTTTCTTTGGGCATCATCCAAAGTTCGTGAAGCGTAATAAATGGCATGAGATGATTTTCCAACTCTTTGACCCAAAACAGCACCGATTGCATAGTCACTTGCGTCACACATTATTTCAAAAGGAATATTCCAGTCAGGGGGCTGAATGATTGGGGCAGAAGTTAGCAACTCCTTCAGCTTATCAAACGCTTTTCTACATGCTTCATTAAACTCAAACGACACATCTTTTTGTAACAACTTGCATAGGGGTACTGCTATTTTGGAGAAGCCTTCGATAAATCTTCGGTAAAAACCTGCATGTCCAAGAAAAGAACGAACTTCCCGCACACAAGTAGGGTAAGGTAAAGATTGAATAATATCAATTTTAGCTCTATCTACCTCTATTCCCTTAGGTGAAACAACATGGCCTAAAACTATTCCTTGTTCAACCATAAAGTGACATTTTTCATAATTCAAAACAAGGTTAGTATCTATGCATCTTTTAAGAACAAGTGCAAGGTTATGCAAACAATTATCAAAGGAATCTCCATGAACGGTGAAATCGTCCATAAAGACCTCTATGATGTGTTCAATATAATCTGAAAATATGCTAACCATACACCTTTGAAAAGTCGCAGGGGCATTGCAAAGGCCAAAGGGCATGCGCCGATAAGCAAAAGTACCGAAAGGGCATGTGAAAGTCGTTTTTTCTTGATCCTCTGGGGCGATTGCAATCTGAAAATAACCTGAAAAACCATCAAGAAAACAATAAAACGCATGACCAGCTAATCTCTCAAGCATTTGATCAATAAAAGGTAAAGGAAAGTGATCTTTGCGGGTTACACTATTTAATTTTCTATAATCTATACAAACCCGCCACCCATTTTGAACTCGGGTGGGAATTAACTCATCGTTCTGATTTTTTATGACAGTTATCCCGGTCTTTTTAGGAACCACTTGAACCGGGCTAACCCAATTACTATCTGAGATGGGAAATATCATCCCAACTTCAAGGAGTTTGAGGATCTCCTTCTTAACTACATCCATCATAGGTGGGTTCAATCTCCTTTGCGCTTGTCGAGATGGTTTTGCTCCCTCTTCAAGCAAAATTCGATGCATGCACGTAGATGGACTAATTCCTTTGATATCCGCAATGGTCCAACCAATGGCTTCTTTATACTCCTTAAGTACTTTCACGAGCTTTTCTTCCTGTAGTGCACTAAGTTTGCTAGAGATGATCACAGGCAGTGTATTTCCATCTCCAAGGAACACGTACTTGAGATGACTAGGAAGGGGCTTCAAATCTGGAATAGGAGCCTGTAAAATAGAAGACAAAGGTTTCTCGTTAGAAACTGGTAGCGTAATATAAGAAATGTTACCTGTTTGTTTTAACTTTGGAAATTCATTCAACGCTGCGACAGTTTCCTGTAAATCACTGTTCAAGGCTAACTCCTCATTTTCTTTTTCAATATGCTTACTAATAGCAACTTCCAGTTTATCTTCTCCCTCAAGTTCAAAAATTTCCTGTGCTAAAGAATCAATGACATCAATAGAAAAAACAGAATTATCATCACTAGGATATTTCATGGCATCATAAATATTAAATTTAACAATTTCGCCATCAAACTCCATAGTTAGTGTGCCACTATGAACATCTATTTTAGTCTTGGATGTCTTTAAAAATGGTCTCCCCAACAAAATAGGTGTAGCTTGATCACCATTCTCCATATCAAGTACATAAAAGTCAGCAGGAAAAACCAAATCATTAACTTGCACAAGAATATCCTCAACTATTCCCTTAGGATATGCATTAGATCTATCAGCCAATTGAATCACAACACCAGTTTTGTTTAAAGGTCCAATTTTTAGAGAAGCATACACAGAATATGGCATGACATTGATCGATGCTCCTAAATCTAACATGGCCTTTTCAAATCTAGTGTTACCTATCTTACAAGGGATAGTAAACATGCCTGGATCTTTACACTTCGCAGGTATTTTTCTTTGAATAATTGCAGAAACATTCTCTCCTACTGTCACCTTTTCACTTCCCTTAAGTTTTTGTTTTCGTTTGAGTGTGCACAATTCTTTTAGAAATTTAGCATAACGAGGTACTTGTTTAATAGCATCCAAAAGTGGAATATTTACCTCGCATCTACGGAAAGTCTCATACAAATCTTTATTTTGTTCATCTTTCCTGGATTCTGCTAATGCTTGAGGAAAAGGGGGTATTGGTTTATAATCGGAAAAAGGCAAAAACTTACGGTTAGGTATGTCCTCGTCCTTACGAATGTCTTTCTCCATTATAGTTTCTTTCTCCTTTTCTTGTTTTGACGGTGCATGAACTGCCACACTTGGAATTTCAACCTCTTTTCCGCTTCTCAAAACTATAGCACTTGCATTTTCTCTTGGATTTACTATCGTTTGAGACGGTAATTTCCCCGAACTTTGAGCCTCTAGCCGACTAATTGCGGTTGCCATTTGACCCATTTGATTATCCAAGTTCTGAATAGTGGTCCTCGTTTCTTGTTGAAATTGTTTGGTCTCCTGTTGAAATTGCAAAGTATTAGTTGCAAGAGACTTAACAATATCTTCTAACGACATACCAGAATTAGAAGGTTGGATCGGTTGTGGTCTAGGAGGGTATGGCTGCTTATATTGTTGGTAATTTTGACGGTTTTGACTTGCGGGCTGATTCATTTGAGGGTTCCCATAGCTAAGGTTGGGGTGGTCCCTCCATCCCGGATTGTATGTGTTTGAGTAGGGATCATACTTCCTTTGTGGCTGTCCATGAAAATCACCCGTAGCATTCACTTGCTCAACAGATTCCTCTTGAAGAGTTGGGCACAAATCAGTTGGATGCCCTACCACCGAACAAATCCCACAAGATTTTGTTGTTTGCACATTACCTACAGCCATTTGACGAACAAGAGAAGTTAAACTAGCAATTTGTTGTTCAAGGGAAGAAACGTTTACCTCATTAACATTCTTTGGTAGAACATCAAGCCTAGTGCCAAATTGTTGGGAATTTGCTGCCATATTTGCAATCAAGTTCTTAGCAGCCTCCGGAGTTTTATCCACTAAAGCTCCTCCACTAGCGGCATCAATCATGTTTCTATCAGTGTGTAGAAGACCCTCATAAAAATACTGGATAAGTAGCTGCTCAGTAATTTGATGATGGGGGCAGCTTGCACATAATTTCTTAAATCGTTCCCAATATTCGTAAAGAGATTCTCCATTGTGCTGCCTTACACCACAAATTTCCTTTCGAATGTTTGCTGCTCTTGAAGCTGGGAAATATTTCTCTAGGAACATCCTTTTCATCTCGTTCCATGTAGTAATGGTCCCAGAGGGTAGATAATACAACCAATCCTTAGCCGAATCTTTCAAAGAAAATGGAAAGGCTCTCAATTTTATTTGCTCTTCAGTCACCCCCACAGGTTTCATACTCGTGCATACCACATGTAGTTCCTTTAGATGCTTGTGAGGATCTTCCCCTGCAAAACCATGGAAAGTTGGTAAAAGATGTATTAGTCCTGATTTTAGTTCAAAGGTAGTAGCAGCATCTAAAGTAGGAAAAGTAATGCATAAAGGGTGTTGATTCAAATCAGGGGCAGCAAGCTCTTTCAAAGTTTGATTTCCAGCCATAATTTCTTTCTCTTCAGAATCAGAATTGCTTATAGACCAGTCAGAAGTTGGATTGATTTCTTCAGTGTCTTCTTGAAGTTTCTTCTTTAACCTGCGCAAAGTTTTCTCAATTTCTGGATCGTACTGCAATTCACTTTGATTAGCAGATCGAGTTGCCAACATAAAAATAAATAAATAAGGATCACAAAAAGCAAAAAAAATCAACTAGAAAATTCCCCGGCAACGGCGCCAAAATTTGGTGTGCTGTCGTACGCAACCAAAAATAAAACCTATACTCCTAATAATGTAGTAGAGCGAGTAAGGGTCGATCCCACAGAGAATATCTAGTCTAATTTTATGCTAAATGGATAAAAACAAATGGGGGTTTAAGTGTGATGGATTTCAATAATTAAGGAGTGATGAAAATTAAATTTAATCAATGTAACAAATATTGGTCCAAGTCAACATCCACTGTCGGAATCATGTAACTGATCATCGATGCAAATATATATAACAATTCACACTTTGAATATTCACCGTGGAAACTAATCCCCTATCTCTCCTTAGTTTTAATTAATCAGAAGAAGAGATCTAATTAATCCTAACTACTAAATAACCCAAGATAAGCACTAAAGGTTTAATATAGTAGATGCTTTAAGAATTAGAGAGATCAATGAAACTAAACAATTCAAACACAAGCGGTTGGATTTAATTTAGTCGATTTATCTTCTTAAGATTAACAATTTCTGACGCAGCAAATTATTGAATCTTAGATGCTTCACAAAATTAGATGGATCAAACAATTACGGATTTGATATCTAATCAAGCATTAGATTGAAAAGAATAATATACTAGTAGGCCTCCTAGCAATTAAACAAAACAACCATATTAATTATAACAGAAGAGCAATCGATATTCAAAACATAAACCGTATAATAAAACTAATTAGATCTCACAGTTTTCTTGTTTCCGAAGCTTCAGTTTTCTTCGACCAATAACAAATATTTAGCCACGTAAGGCCATTAATAACTCTAGGTATATGTGGGAGGAGAGAATGAACTAGGTGGTCTTCTAAAGTCCTATTTATAAAAGAAGCCAACACAACCCTAAAAGAATCCTCTAAAATTGATATCCAATCTTTATATTATAAGAATAATATAAAAATTAGGATATTATCTCAATGTAAATAGGAGAATGCTGATTTATTCCTTCCAAATTCGTCCACCAAGGATTGCCCCAATATCAAGTCAATATATTAGACTAGATATTTAGGAAACTTTCCATAAAACAGGTACAGCGACTTCAAGTCCGATTTCGTCTAGGATCCCTTCAAAATCTTGAAAATCCCAAAAGATGAAAGTTGTAGATTTTCCTCTTGCCGATCTAAAGCATCTTGAATCATCTCATTTGGATCTCGTATGAGAATTTTACGCCCATAATACGAAGTAGTGTCAAAACTGTCCAGAAATTGTCTACTTAACTTCTTTTGCACTTAATGCTTCCAATTGTATCTTAGATAAAAATATAAGAATAATGAGTGTGGTTTGGTGTCAAATAAATATTAAATAGCAAATAATAATGCATAAAAACTTGACACTTTGTATTCTTATCAAATAAAAAGGCACTTTATCGTCAGGGAGTTTGGCGGAGGACGGCCGGCTCATTAAGTCATCAAGGGACGGTCCCATATTGATCATTAGGACCTCCAACGGCTGGCTCTGATGGCTCGACAGTAGCCCCTCGAATTGAGCAAGCTCTTCGGGAGTAAAAGGGGTTTGATTAGATTGATCCGATGCTGCCGACAGGGTTTGAGAGGAAGAGCTCATCGACGGAGCGTGAGTACCAGCAAATCGAGCCAGAATCTGGGAGAGCCGTTGAGAGGTATCCTTGGCTTGATTAGACAAAGGGATCTGCGAAAATAAAAGAGAGACATAATTAGTCAAGTACAAAATAAGCGAGGGGTTTCCGAATGACTCAATGATGAAAATTACCTCTCGACGAGGCAGAGGAACTGAAACAGGAGCCTCCTTGACAGGAATAGACTTGTGGACAGAAGGTTCAACCTCTCGATGGGCTGCGGCCGCATCACCTAATGTACCGTCGACAACAGTGTCGACGAGGGGTTCTTCGACATGTACCGAAGGTGGCGGATGGAATGGAATCTCCACTCGTTGAAAACGCGACCCATCGTCCTCACTGTCAGACGAGCTGTCAGCCATCGACCTAACTCGTTTTCGAGGGGGGAGGTCATCCTTAGCAGCTTGACGCCTTCCTTTAGAACTTGCTTCCTGACAGAAAGCGAGACATCAATGTTAGTTGAAAAATGTGATAAGTAAGTCAGACAAGGACTACCTCTTCGTCGGAACTGCTCACGATTATGGCACTCGTGCCACCTCGCTGATAGAAGAGCCGACGAGAGCGTCGGACATATATGACAGGGGGGTCCGTTACCTTGTCGACAGAAGACTGAGCTTCAGATGTCTGCAAGGACTGAGAAGCGGCGGGCAAGGGTCCTGACGGACTGATGACCTGCAGCGGAATGGCCATGGGGATAATCGGTTCCTTGACAACCTTCCTTTTCTTGTCAGCAGAAGGGGCTGCTGATTTTTTCCCTGCCAAAAACAAACAAACGTGTTAGTACATTAAGGATGATCAAACAAAGAAAACAATGGAAAGCTACCTGGGTCGTCAAGGGTAATGGTGCCCCCATCCTTGTAGTCACATAAAAGGTAAATCGTCGACATGTCTCGCAAGTCATCAGCTTGATACCCCGTAAAAGTAACTTGGGAGGTACCTTGATGACTACGAGGCTGTGAATTAATACTTGTGCTAGACTCAACGGAGGGAACTACATACCCCGACGACTCGATGAAATCAGGGAGTAACGGAAGAGAAAGGCCAAAAGGTTTGTAAAAAGTATGCCAAGGAGGAACCTCGCCCTTTTTTGGCTAGTTTAGCATGGGCCAACATGGGCTTTTCCTATCCTAATGTTTTTCATCGACTCAAAATTGGCAATGGCTTGTTCATACACCCTATCTCTACAATCAGGGTCCCAAATCACATTGTAAAATTTTTCAAAGCGAGAAATAACATACAATGTACCTTTCTTAGAGGCCTTGACGGTGGCAGCCGCCGACTGGTCAAGGAAAGGACCGTCGGTAGAGATAATCTCCGGATGATTGGGAACCTCGTACTTTGCAACAACAGCATGAAAAGGCTCCTGGCGGGTCGATGCAATATAATCACCCCACCAATCAACAAAATCAGGGGAAGCAACAGGAGTAGGAGCGAAGGGCCGAAAGACGAAAGCGTCACGGGCCGCCCGCCAGCATCGCCGTAGTTCATCAAAGCTGTCCATATCATCGACCTCCATCAATTTGTCATTCCTTTCCGCCAAGGAGTCACCATATCGAGGTATCTTCTGTACTAATCCAAATTGACGAGCCACGTAATGCGCAGGGTAAAAGCGGACTGAACACCTGTAAGGTTTGCGCTTTGTCGGAGTTCTAGCCCCAGTAACTTTGAACCCTGACGGAAGGTCCCTAGGCGTCAAAAAACTGGCCCACAGCCGTTGATACTCCTTAAAGTCTTCCGCCGACATAGAGGGGTCATAGATCGATAACACCGACGGATAGAACACTGAAAAGTCCGGTGCGAGACCTTTCTCAAGGCTATAAAACCTGCTGAAAAAGTAATAAAAATTGCAAGGTGGCGCTCTCTGCCTAGCCACAAACAAAGCATATATCTCACTATCGACAGGATAACCATCAAACACACGAAAATCCGGAAAATAAGCAAGCAACCAAATTTGCAACAACCAAATGGGCCCCTGCAAAGACGTACAACTCGAGGCCAGAAACCCCTCCATACCAGTACAAAAAGTAGAGAAAACAACAGGCCCAAGTGCCACTCGTTCACCCCCGGCAAGGGAGATTGCGAGGGCATTATATTCTTTCGTTACTGACAAAGCTGGGTGGCAAAAAAGGTACCTCGATAACCATAGAGTCAAAAAATGTACGTGCTCCGTATGCGTTACCTCGACAGCCTCGGACAGACCTTTGTACCGACCGATAACGGGTCCGTATGACACGGCATTGTCCCCCCCACCTACAGCTGTCGGAAAATGAAAAGCTTCGTCACTCGCGGACGGTGTTGGATCGACATAACGCCCCGTTGGACCCAGGCCAGTAATGGCCATGATATCTAAGAGGGTTGGTGTCATCGGACCATGGGCGAAATGAAAAGTATTGTCTTCCTTACACCAGAATTGAACGGCCGCACGAATCAATGGAAGATTAAGGGAAACCCCTGTTTTGCAAAATTGGATAATGTCATAAATACCGCTGCTCCGCCAAACCGAAGCATAAATTCTTTCAACTCGGGTACACCAAACGAGCCAATCAGAGTGGGTGATAGAGCCTGCCCACGGCCACCCACGGGTGGTAGACGAAAATTCTTTCACGCCCGTGACAAATGGGAGTGACTCTGTCGAACGTATGAGTGGGTGTTGCTCCGACGAAGGCAAATCGGCTTTGGTGTGGTAGGGGCCGATTGTAACTCCGAGGGAGGTGTCTTCGAGTGCTTGAGTGATAATCCGAACATCCTTCCGTTTAATCCGAGCCATAGTAACACTGCAAAAGAAACAAAAATTTTGTAGTAAGTGGCTAAAACCGAAGCTTTTCGGTTATGGGGGATTTCTTGTGGTGGGTATTTCGGATTTGGTGACTTTGGGAGCTTTGAGTTCGGTTTTTACGTACCTTAGATGAAGGGGAAGCAGTGGGTAGCAAAGAAAACGAAATGGGCAGCCCGATTCCGAAAGCTTCGAAGCTTTTGGCTATGGTGGAATTTGAATGGGTTTTTCGGATTTTAGGGTTTTTGGGGGAGATGATGGTAGCTTTGGATTCCTTGAGTAATGGAGAACCGATTTTAGCGATTTTGGGAGATCAAAGTCGAAGCAAGGGGCTCAATTTTGGAAGAAGAAAATCGGCTATGGAGTTGGGTAGAAGTGAGAGTCGGCCGTGAAGAAGAAAGAGAGAAGGAGAAGTAGAGAAAAAGTTGTGGGGCCCAGGGAAGTGAAGAGTTTTATTTGAAAAGGAATAAAGTGATATGTTGGGAAGTGTGTGTAGAATAGACTTCTAATTAATTTAGAAGCTATAAAAGTGTCAGGCTTCAATTGAATTTACCCGGGAGTTGGGAATGAGTTGGGGAGTTGACACCTGGCAAAGGAATTATCAGATTGGGAAGAATTCCAAAATCCCAAAAATGCTGATATAATTTATTTGGCTAAAAATGGCCAATTTT
>CM064879.1:43461113-43706108 GCA_003313485.2 Penstemon barbatus | reverse complement strand
TTGATTTCTTCAGTGTCTTCTTGAAGTTTCTTCTTTAACCTGCGCAAAGTTTTCTCAATTTCTGGATCGTACTGCAATTCACTTTGATTAGCAGATCGAGTTGCCAACATAAAAATAAATAAATAAGGATCACAAAAAGCAAAAAAAATCAACTAGAAAATTCCCCGGCAACGGCGCCAAAATTTGGTGTGCTGTCGTACGCAACCAAAAATAAAACCTATACTCCTAATAATGTAGTAGAGCGAGTAAGGGTCGATCCCACAGAGAATATCTAGTCTAATTTTATGCTAAATGGATAAAAACAAATGGGGGTTTAAGTGTGATGGATTTCAATAATTAAGGAGTGATGAAAATTAAATTTAATCAATGTAACAAATATTGGTCCAAGTCAACATCCACTGTCGGAATCATGTAACTGATCATCGATGCAAATATATATAACAATTCACACTTTGAATATTCACCGTGGAAACTAATCCCCTATCTCTCCTTAGTTTTAATTAATCAGAAGAAGAGATCTAATTAATCCTAACTACTAAATAACCCAAGATAAGCACTAAAGGTTTAATATAGTAGATGCTTTAAGAATTAGAGAGATCAATGAAACTAAACAATTCAAACACAAGCGGTTGGATTTAATTTAGTCGATTTATCTTCTTAAGATTAACAATTTCTGACGCAGCAAATTATTGAATCTTAGATGCTTCACAAAATTAGATGGATCAAACAATTACGGATTTGATATCTAATCAAGCATTAGATTGAAAAGAATAATATACTAGTAGGCCTCCTAGCAATTAAACAAAACAACCATATTAATTATAACAGAAGAGCAATCGATATTCAAAACATAAACCGTATAATAAAACTAATTAGATCTCACAGTTTTCTTGTTTCCGAAGCTTCAGTTTTCTTCGACCAATAACAAATATTTAGCCACGTAAGGCCATTAATAACTCTAGGTATATGTGGGAGGAGAGAATGAACTAGGTGGTCTTCTAAAGTCCTATTTATAAAAGAAGCCAACACAACCCTAAAAGAATCCTCTAAAATTGATATCCAATCTTTATATTATAAGAATAATATAAAAATTAGGATATTATCTCAATGTAAATAGGAGAATGCTGATTTATTCCTTCCAAATTCGTCCACCAAGGATTGCCCCAATATCAAGTCAATATATTAGACTAGATATTTAGGAAACTTTCCATAAAACAGGTACAGCGACTTCAAGTCCGATTTCGTCTAGGATCCCTTCAAAATCTTGAAAATCCCAAAAGATGAAAGTTGTAGATTTTCCTCTTGCCGATCTAAAGCATCTTGAATCATCTCATTTGGATCTCGTATGAGAATTTTACGCCCATAATACGAAGTAGTGTCAAAACTGTCCAGAAATTGTCTACTTAACTTCTTTTGCACTTAATGCTTCCAATTGTATCTTAGATAAAAATATAAGAATAATGAGTGTGGTTTGGTGTCAAATAAATATTAAATAGCAAATAATAATGCATAAAAACTTGACACTTTGTATTCTTATCAAATAAAAAGGCACTTTATCGTCAGGGAGTTTGGCGGAGGACGGCCGGCTCATTAAGTCATCAAGGGACGGTCCCATATTGATCATTAGGACCTCCAACGGCTGGCTCTGATGGCTCGACAGTAGCCCCTCGAATTGAGCAAGCTCTTCGGGAGTAAAAGGGGTTTGATTAGATTGATCCGATGCTGCCGACAGGGTTTGAGAGGAAGAGCTCATCGACGGAGCGTGAGTACCAGCAAATCGAGCCAGAATCTGGGAGAGCCGTTGAGAGGTATCCTTGGCTTGATTAGACAAAGGGATCTGCGAAAATAAAAGAGAGACATAATTAGTCAAGTACAAAATAAGCGAGGGGTTTCCGAATGACTCAATGATGAAAATTACCTCTCGACGAGGCAGAGGAACTGAAACAGGAGCCTCCTTGACAGGAATAGACTTGTGGACAGAAGGTTCAACCTCTCGATGGGCTGCGGCCGCATCACCTAATGTACCGTCGACAACAGTGTCGACGAGGGGTTCTTCGACATGTACCGAAGGTGGCGGATGGAATGGAATCTCCACTCGTTGAAAACGCGACCCATCGTCCTCACTGTCAGACGAGCTGTCAGCCATCGACCTAACTCGTTTTCGAGGGGGGAGGTCATCCTTAGCAGCTTGACGCCTTCCTTTAGAACTTGCTTCCTGACAGAAAGCGAGACATCAATGTTAGTTGAAAAATGTGATAAGTAAGTCAGACAAGGACTACCTCTTCGTCGGAACTGCTCACGATTATGGCACTCGTGCCACCTCGCTGATAGAAGAGCCGACGAGAGCGTCGGACATATATGACAGGGGGGTCCGTTACCTTGTCGACAGAAGACTGAGCTTCAGATGTCTGCAAGGACTGAGAAGCGGCGGGCAAGGGTCCTGACGGACTGATGACCTGCAGCGGAATGGCCATGGGGATAATCGGTTCCTTGACAACCTTCCTTTTCTTGTCAGCAGAAGGGGCTGCTGATTTTTTCCCTGCCAAAAACAAACAAACGTGTTAGTACATTAAGGATGATCAAACAAAGAAAACAATGGAAAGCTACCTGGGTCGTCAAGGGTAATGGTGCCCCCATCCTTGTAGTCACATAAAAGGTAAATCGTCGACATGTCTCGCAAGTCATCAGCTTGATACCCCGTAAAAGTAACTTGGGAGGTACCTTGATGACTACGAGGCTGTGAATTAATACTTGTGCTAGACTCAACGGAGGGAACTACATACCCCGACGACTCGATGAAATCAGGGAGTAACGGAAGAGAAAGGCCAAAAGGTTTGTAAAAAGTATGCCAAGGAGGAACCTCGCCCTTTTTTGGCTAGTTTAGCATGGGCCAACATGGGCTTTTCCTATCCTAATGTTTTTCATCGACTCAAAATTGGCAATGGCTTGTTCATACACCCTATCTCTACAATCAGGGTCCCAAATCACATTGTAAAATTTTTCAAAGCGAGAAATAACATACAATGTACCTTTCTTAGAGGCCTTGACGGTGGCAGCCGCCGACTGGTCAAGGAAAGGACCGTCGGTAGAGATAATCTCCGGATGATTGGGAACCTCGTACTTTGCAACAACAGCATGAAAAGGCTCCTGGCGGGTCGATGCAATATAATCACCCCACCAATCAACAAAATCAGGGGAAGCAACAGGAGTAGGAGCGAAGGGCCGAAAGACGAAAGCGTCACGGGCCGCCCGCCAGCATCGCCGTAGTTCATCAAAGCTGTCCATATCATCGACCTCCATCAATTTGTCATTCCTTTCCGCCAAGGAGTCACCATATCGAGGTATCTTCTGTACTAATCCAAATTGACGAGCCACGTAATGCGCAGGGTAAAAGCGGACTGAACACCTGTAAGGTTTGCGCTTTGTCGGAGTTCTAGCCCCAGTAACTTTGAACCCTGACGGAAGGTCCCTAGGCGTCAAAAAACTGGCCCACAGCCGTTGATACTCCTTAAAGTCTTCCGCCGACATAGAGGGGTCATAGATCGATAACACCGACGGATAGAACACTGAAAAGTCCGGTGCGAGACCTTTCTCAAGGCTATAAAACCTGCTGAAAAAGTAATAAAAATTGCAAGGTGGCGCTCTCTGCCTAGCCACAAACAAAGCATATATCTCACTATCGACAGGATAACCATCAAACACACGAAAATCCGGAAAATAAGCAAGCAACCAAATTTGCAACAACCAAATGGGCCCCTGCAAAGACGTACAACTCGAGGCCAGAAACCCCTCCATACCAGTACAAAAAGTAGAGAAAACAACAGGCCCAAGTGCCACTCGTTCACCCCCGGCAAGGGAGATTGCGAGGGCATTATATTCTTTCGTTACTGACAAAGCTGGGTGGCAAAAAAGGTACCTCGATAACCATAGAGTCAAAAAATGTACGTGCTCCGTATGCGTTACCTCGACAGCCTCGGACAGACCTTTGTACCGACCGATAACGGGTCCGTATGACACGGCATTGTCCCCCCCACCTACAGCTGTCGGAAAATGAAAAGCTTCGTCACTCGCGGACGGTGTTGGATCGACATAACGCCCCGTTGGACCCAGGCCAGTAATGGCCATGATATCTAAGAGGGTTGGTGTCATCGGACCATGGGCGAAATGAAAAGTATTGTCTTCCTTACACCAGAATTGAACGGCCGCACGAATCAATGGAAGATTAAGGGAAACCCCTGTTTTGCAAAATTGGATAATGTCATAAATACCGCTGCTCCGCCAAACCGAAGCATAAATTCTTTCAACTCGGGTACACCAAACGAGCCAATCAGAGTGGGTGATAGAGCCTGCCCACGGCCACCCACGGGTGGTAGACGAAAATTCTTTCACGCCCGTGACAAATGGGAGTGACTCTGTCGAACGTATGAGTGGGTGTTGCTCCGACGAAGGCAAATCGGCTTTGGTGTGGTAGGGGCCGATTGTAACTCCGAGGGAGGTGTCTTCGAGTGCTTGAGTGATAATCCGAACATCCTTCCGTTTAATCCGAGCCATAGTAACACTGCAAAAGAAACAAAAATTTTGTAGTAAGTGGCTAAAACCGAAGCTTTTCGGTTATGGGGGATTTCTTGTGGTGGGTATTTCGGATTTGGTGACTTTGGGAGCTTTGAGTTCGGTTTTTACGTACCTTAGATGAAGGGGAAGCAGTGGGTAGCAAAGAAAACGAAATGGGCAGCCCGATTCCGAAAGCTTCGAAGCTTTTGGCTATGGTGGAATTTGAATGGGTTTTTCGGATTTTAGGGTTTTTGGGGGAGATGATGGTAGCTTTGGATTCCTTGAGTAATGGAGAACCCGATTTTAGCGATTTTGGGAGATCAAAGTCGAAGCAAGGGGCTCAATTTTGGAAGAAGAAAATCGGCTATGGAGTTGGGTAGAAGTGAGGAGTCGGCCGTGAAGAAGAAAGAGAGAAGGAGAAGTAGAGAAAAAAGTTGTGGGGCCCAGGGAAGTGTAAGAGTTTTATTTGAAAAGGAATAAAGTGGATATGTTGGGAAGTGTGTGTAGAATAGACTTCTAATTAATTTAGAAGCTATAAAAGTGTCAGGCTTCAATTGAATTTACCCGGGAGTTGGGAATGAGTTGGGGAGTTGACACCTGGCAAAGGAATTATCAGATTGGGAAGAATTCCAAAATCCCAAAAATGCTGATATAATTTATTTGGCTAAAAATGGCCAATTTTAATTATCAAAGCATGATAAAATCAAATGCCAATCGAGGAGTAAGAAAAAGGGGAATTTTTTAAAACTAAGTCTATCCGATAAAATTTTATTTCCGGATAAAATTTATCAGATACGACTTACGGGGGGCATTGTTTGTACCCAAAAAATCACCCTCGACTAATCGAGGAACGACGGCTCGATGTAACAAGCCAAAAATGGCATATGGGCCGAATCAAGTCACTCCAAAACGGATCAGACCAAATCGGATCCAATTTGGACCGAAAATGGGTCCAATCGAACCAATGGGTTGGCTACGAGCCCAATTTCAAAACTCGACCCAATTTCGCAATTAATTAACATTTGGGCCAAAAAATATATTAATTAATTGATAAAATTAATTAATAGGCTAAAGTTAATTAATTACTAATTAAAGCCAAACAATGATCAATTACAAACGGGCTCGACCCATTTAATAACTTTGGCTAATAAAGATTATGGACTGATTAATTAAGATTAATTGGGCCAAGTCTAATTAATTGGCCTATTTTTTATAAATGAAGGCCATTAATTGTTTAAAGGGGTAATTAATTGGATAAATTGTAAGACAACAGGGCTCGACCCAGGACCAACCATGGCCCGAACGGCCCAAATCGGCCATGGCCCACCCCAGATCGGCCATTCTCCATGTTTGGGGCCCACTTGTTGCTTTGTTACTTAATTAATGATTAATTAATTAAGGGATAAGGGTTAAGCTAAGTAGTTGGCTTAAAACACTAAGTCCTTAAAAATCTCTTAATTAGTTATAATTAATTCAATTTCAAACACAACGTTTCTTCTTCTCCACCACTAACATTAATTTTCAGCAACAAAAGAACTACCACCAAAGTAGTGGAAGTAGTGGAAGGTTTTTCAAGTAGTGGAGAAAGTGGGAAAGTGGCTGTCAAGGCATCAGTTTCTGGCCATCAGCTCTACAGATCCAGCAGCTATAAATACCTTGATACTGTCAGTCGCGCAGGACACACACAACTCAATCAACAACTCTTCAGTCTACACTGATCGGCTCAACGCCTCTCCGGAAGTCCAGCACCTCGCTGCTTCTTTTTCAGCAAACAATTGTCAATCCCTTGATATCAACTGTCCCTCCTCAGCCACCAGCGATCCCTGACAGCCTGAAGTCTTGCCGCCGCCGCCGCCGCTCACAGTCAGCCGCCGCCGCCGCCGCCGCCGTCTTCCGCCGTCAGCTGACGCTGTCTCGAGCGAACCTTGATAGCAAGCAGATCACAATCTGTTTTCTGTCAAGTTATCAGTCTGTCAACTCGTTGATATCAGTCTGTCCCTCCTCAGCCACCAGTGATCCCTGACAGCCTGAAGTCTTGCCGCCGCCGCCGCCGCCGCTCACAGTAAGCCGCCGCCGCCGCCGCTCTCTTCCGCCGTCAGTTGACACTGACTCGAGTGAAACCACTCGTATCAACCAAGTAGCACGCTGGTAACTGTCATGTAAGTGCCCACGTATTTATATGACAAACTCATTGAGTAGCCATCTGCTTGATGAGCTCGTCGTCAAGTAGCCATCTGCTTGACGGCTATCGGCTAAGTAGCCATCTGCTTCGTCGATGCCTTGGTCAGTGGCCACCCGCTGATCAGGAGCCCGATTGGTGGTTATCCATCAAGGTTGGGCGAACCATGGACGGTGGTTCTCCGTCGTCAATGTTACTTTCTGTCAATATAAAGCACTGTCATGTTTTATCAACTCATCGGCGGGTTCCCTGCCGATCAAGGAGTCAGTTTTCAGAACCTAATAGACTTATCAGCTCGTTTGGCAGACCTTGCCAAGAAAGGAGAACTTTACCGTTTTGCATATTTTTGTAATGTTTGTATATCGGACAACGTGCTAATTTTCTTTTATCATTAATGGAAGTGATTTAGTTCGTATATTTCGTTTCATTTACTTAAATATGCTTTACGTCGACTGATTTCCATTGATACGCCGTTTCTGTCAAGCCTTTGTTTTCTGTCAAGGTGATTGTGTAAAACTGATTGCTCGTCGACCTGTTTACTGATTTATAAATCCACTGATATGACAAACAGGCCATCGATTGGCTATAAAAATATGGCATTTCAAGAGAGATTTTCATAAATTGTTTAAGTCCTGCGGCCAGGCAGGCATAGAAAAGAACTAAGAGTAGTGTTTGCCTACTCTGTCGCAATCGTTTAGAAGTCAGCCTTTTCAGGACAACTTATTTTGATATCAACATGTCTTTATCAGGACACTCACATTATTAATTTACCGATATCAGCATGTCTAATTTTGAATCGTTATGTTTGCACGCACAAACATTGGCACGCCCGCATTTATTTTATATCATATCGAGGTATTTCACGTTGAGCTATTGGCTCGTCGAGGGATTCACTGACAGGTTCACAGCAAATAGTATTTTGGCACACCCTGATGCCAAGCATACCTTGATGTCCATCCCTCGACGCCAAGCACCCCTTGATGTCAGTTTTACTATAAACAATATTTTGGCACTTCTTGATGCCAAGGGTTGCTCGATGTCGTCGAGGTGTTCCTCGACGCTAAGTTTATACGCAAACAGTTCCTTGATGCCATGGGACTCGATGCCAAAAACACCTCGATGACGTCAAGGCGTAACAGGGCCAAAATTATATGCAAACAACAACTTTTCGATTATCTTTAATAAATGTAAAATGTTATATTCGTATGATTAGTTAAGCCCTCATCGTATTTAATATATATTAAACTTATGATGATTTACAATTTACAACTTTATACAACTTTTCGATTATCACTGTCATTTAGACAAAAATACTTTCTATATAATCCATTACACAATCAAATTACAACCTCAAACTTGATTTACAATAATAAAACAAAGTAAATTGAAACAACTAACATTCAACACACTTAACACACTCACACATTTGGTGAATCATAAATTTACAAAAATATTTATACAAATTGTTCTACAAATTATAATTACAACTCACAATCACATTTTACTACAAAATGCAAAAATACATATATTATAGATAAAGAATACAAAAATTCTGGAGGGATCCCCGGTTGGCGTGAAAAGTCTCCGTTACTACGTGGAAAAAGAAACAATCAAAAGCTTCATTTTACACACAATTCCATTACTATGTTGAAAAGAAAAATATGAAGAATCAATCATTTCACACACTTTAGCCACTTCTTGGTTTCTTGAATTTTTAAATTGAGAAAATTGTACTTGTGGTATAAAAATATATATTGATTCTCACCTCTGGTATCATAAAAATCGAGGTCAATATATTTGGTATCATAATTTAAGAAATCAATCATTTTTTGTACCACCGTTTAAAATAGAAGTTAAATGATGATGTGACAGTAAAGTGTTATTGCAAAATTGATATCATTATTTATGTTGACTGGTTATTCTACCCGTTAATATTTCAAATTATCAAAATAACCACACATTTTAAAACTTACTAACAATTTTAGTCCACATTGTTGTACAATTGGCTCGAATAAGACACGTGTATATCACTTTAGAGATTTTACTTATTATATTTACATATTTTTTAACTAATTTAGTTTTATATATAAAATTAACATTCCAAATAATACTTTAATATAAATCCGATAAAATATTAATTAAATCTAAAGTTTATATAATAATATTAATATAATTAATATTTATTAAAAAATAAAGTTATATATTTTTAACAAAATAATTATATTTAAAAAAACAAAAAACCCATCCCTCCCCCAATCCCCAACCCGCCATAACCACCCCCTTCCCCACCCGATACCTTATTGATCACTTGGGACCAACACTTTAAATAATTAAAATTCTAGGAAACCAATTTTAAAAGTAATTTTTGAGACGACAACCTAAACAAATTGTAAAAATATAAAAAGTGAGTATTTTTCAATCATCTCTCTCTTTCATATAGCTTCGATTTAGACTCCCATTGGGAATCTTGCGAGGATACTATCCGTTATATATTCAAACTAATATAAAATAAGAACATATAAAATATCTAGTTTATACCTCGTTCCTCGCAGATCCAAAGCAATGTTGAACTCTATAGAAGTAGTCCTCTCCTTTGCTTTGCACCTTTGGTCTCAAGCTTTAGGTAACGTCTCACGTGTTGCGCCTCAACAAGTTGATACACCATAATTGCACGAAAACATTGATAGAACTGATCGGCTAGAACACAAATCTTATCAAGATATAAAACGAGGGAAGAAAGCACGGAGAAAATTGAAGCAAGCCTTCAATTTCATCACTAGGGCGACGGTTATGTGAGGGTAAAGGAGGAGTTTTTTTTCTTTTCTTTGCAAGAGTGTTTCTTTGGTATGAAGTACTCACATGTGTTTTGTGTGTGTTCTGATAGTGGCAATTTATGATCTAGGGGTATTTTAGTAATTCTCTAATTAATAAATTTGATAATAAATAATTTAGTCAAAATGACTATTTTACCCCTATTTAATTCATTTGACATTTATGGGAGAAAACTCTTCATCTCCCAAAAACCTCTTCACCTCCCAGAAAACTCTTCACCTCCCAAAAACTTCTCCTATAAATGGCATCTCATTTTCAACAAAAAAGGGCAAGTCATTCTAGAGAGAAAAAACTAAAAATAAAAGAGTTCTTAGCAAGTTCGTCCCATGATAGCGGCGATTTATGATCTAGGGGTATTTTAGTAATTATGTCTAGGGGCGTCTTAGTAATTCTCTAATTAATAAATGCGATAATAAATAATTCAGTCAAAATGACTATTTTACCCCTATTTTAATTTGACATTTATGGGAGGAAACCCTTCACCTCCCAAAAACCTCTCTACCTCCCAGAAAAACTCTTCACCTCCCAAAATATCTCCTATAAATAGCATTTCATTTTTAACCAAAAAGGTAATTCATGCTAGAGAGAAAAAACCGAAAATTATAGAGTTCTTAGCAAGTTCGTCCCGTGCAAATTAGCATTCGTAAAGAGATCAAGAAGAAAGAAAATATCGAAGAAGTCCTTTGATCATTTTTCGACAACATCATTTTGGCGCCGTCTGTGGGAACTAGTTTTAATTTGCACGTTGAGATGGCGAACGAATACGAAGAGAACTAGTGGGAGAATCTTGAAGGGCCAGAGGATCCACCAGCCGGAGAAGGCGCTGGCAACGACCTGCTTGATGCAGGAGACATTGGACAAGACCACCCTAGTGGAGGAGGTGCTGGAAACGACGTGCTTGATGCAGGAAGCGTTGGACAAGGCCCACCTGTTGGAGGAGACACAAGAGGCCACCAAAATTTGGTGCCTGACCGAGATGCACTTCTGAATGTTCCACCTCCAGCACCTGGTGGAGGAGACGCATAAGACGATTCATTCGCTGAAGGAGACGCATAAGACGATTCATTCGTTGAAGGAGACGCATAAGGCTATACATCCACTGAAAGAAGCGCATGATGCGATCCACCTGGTGGAGGAGACGCATAAGGCGATTCGTTCGCTGAAGGAGACGCATAAGGCGATTATTCGCTCAAGGAGACGCATAAGGCGATCCATCCGCTGAAGGGGCGCATGACGCGATCCACCTGGTGGAGGAGATGCATAAGGCGATTCATTCGCTGAAGGAGGCGCATAAGGCGATCCATTCGCTTAAAGATGTGCATGACGCTATCCACATGGTGGAGGAGGCACATAAGGCGATCCATCGCCTGAAGGAGGCACATGACGCGACCTAGTGGAGGAGGCGCACGACACAATCCACCTAGTTGAAGAGGCACAATTGTTGATCCAACTAGAAAGAGGCACATGAGTGCACTAACTCAAATGCCTTACCCTGAAGCACCACCCCTAGCATATACCATACAAATGGCCCAAGAAATGCTTGATAAGATGGCAGCAACAATAGTAGCAAGTGCGGTTGCACGATACATGGCCAAGAAATAATGAATGCTCGATCCACTACGGCCCTTGCTCGAAGTCCCAGGGACATCCTCAAGGCCCGATAAAGATGAGCAGAGGCGACAAGAGGAACCTAATGCAAGGCAAACTTTAAATAAGAAAGCCACTAATAAAGCTCCAGGAGCGGAGGAGGCGCAAAGGCAACCTCAGCCCAGGATGGAAAGAGAAAAAGCTCTTCTCGAAGCACTGGAAGAAAAGAGTGGAGGAAAAAACGACATGCACAAAGAATAAGAAAAAATAAAAGAGCAACTACCTCTCATGATACCACTGAAGAGAGGTTCATTCGCCCCTATAGTATGGGTGAGCTCGAGGGCACAATACTAAATATTGCTACCATCTGAAATATGAGATTGATAGGCTGATTTGTGAGAAGAAGCTAGAAGGTTGCTCCTGAAAAAAATTCATCCCGGAGAAGAAATTTGTCCCTAGTGAGAACCGGTGGACAAAGACCAAATGGAAATAGCACAATACTGGCCATACAAGATGATATATTTTCAAACGCCGGCACAATTAACGTAATATCAAGGGGGACAGTTGGAGGAGACTCAACTAATATAAGAAAGCTCTCGTCAGAAGGAACGTTTCTGGACCTTCACTATATGCCAAACACCATATTTACCAAGCGGAGGAATATAACCAGACTATCACTGCTGATGATTGATGATTACGGAATGTTATGCTAACATTTTGAAGAATGCTGATGATTGATGATTACGGAATGTTATGCTAACATTTTGAAGAATAGAAGAAAGCTAAGTTTGGACCGAACTATACCACTGAGAACGAGCCAAATGAACAAATGATGGGCGATGTTCCTGATGCAAAGGAAGATGAGATCGAAAGCAAACAAACAAATCTGGAGAGTCTATGGATAAAAGCAATGCAAGAACTAGAGAAATCATGTAGCATGGTTGCTAGTCTTCGACTATAATATTTCAAAGTTTCATTACCATGTACCGATCAATAAAAGTTCAATAGTAACAGCTGAAGGATTTCATTTTTTCGCGCTAGGATACATGTATTAATTCCTTAAGATGACTCTGTCTATCTCCAAACAAGGAAATAAAAATAAAAAAATTCTCAAGGCTTAAAGCAAAATCATTGCCTTAAAATTAGTGTTGCTCTTTAATAGCATTATGTATATATGTGTGTGTGTATATATATATATATACACACAAATATGGCTAGCGGAAAAATCCTCGCCTCAGAGTCAAAATAACTCTTTAAAGGCATCAATGGATATACCGCGCCTCCAAATAAGAAAAATAAAATAAAAATTTCTCAAGGCTAAAGGAAATATCCTCGCCAAGTCAATGTAGCTCTTTAAGAGCATTACGCCTCAAAATAAGAAAAATAAATTAAATTTTCTCAAGGCTAAAGGAAATATCCTCGCCAAGTCAATGTAGCTCTTTAAGAGCATTATGCCTCCAATACGAGACAAACAAAATACAAAACCTCAAAAAGTGACACAATCACGCTTAGATAAAAAATTACTTGAATCTCGCATCACCAACAACGAAATTGCATCGGAAACAAGCAATCCGTGATTGATCAAAGTGAAGAATGCCCGACCGAGGCAAAACCATGATCAAGGTACAAACCCTGTCAAGGCATAAAGGTCGGCTAAGGCAAAACCTTGGCCAAGGCACAAAAGCCTGACCGAGGTACAAACTCAGCCGAGGCATAAAGGCCGGTCGAAGCACAATGGCCCACCCGAGGCATAAACCCGACAGAGGCACGTGCCCGGCCAAGGTGTAAACTCGGACTAAGCACAAATACCCAATCGAGGCATAAAGGCCTACCCATGGCGCACCAGTAGCGCAATCGAAGTAAAATCCACAAAGAAAAAATTCTTTGTATACGGTGAAAAACCCTGGGGGAGGAGTCCTAATTTTCTGACCTTCAGAAGAAAACAAAAAGTCATGACTAGAGGATAAGTTAAACTTATCCTTAAGCATAGTCGTATCCTTCAAAGACATCTCACTACTAACTATCTCAATATCTACTGCACGACTTTTACGTTTTAAAACCATAGAAGTGGGTGTATTCCGCTCTTCATCCTCATATTCATCCTCATCCATAACACACCTAGACGCATCTTCTGGCCTAATTCCTAAAGGAATTTGACGAGATGTATCAGAAGAAGATTTATCATCAAAAATAAGAAAATCTGAAAATTCAGAGTCGCATTGAGGTAATTCACGAATAGCTTTAACAACTTCTTCCTCAAACGAAAAATCAATCCCTGAATCAAAACTTGAAAAAATCAACCTAGGAAGAAAACACTTAGACAAAAACTCGCCACGCTATATTTAAATCTGAAATGGCGCAAATTAACCTCAACTAAAGCAAGGATACATCGTCCAAACCTGACCGAGGAAGTCTAGCCTCGGCCAAACTCGACCATGGCAGGATTGCCTCGGCTGGTTCGGCCAAGGCAGTCTACCTCGGCGAAATATGGCCGAGGCAACATGCCTCGGCTGAATGTGGCCGAGGCATGTGCCTCGGCTGGACATGCCGAGGTAGATGCCTCGACTGGGTGGCCGGGGCATGATGCCTCGGCTGGACATGCCGAGGTAGATGCCTCGGCTGGGTGGCCAGGGCATGATGCCTCGGCTGGATCGGCACCTCGGCTGGATCGGCGCCTCGGCTGGATCGGCGCCTCGACTGGGTGGTCGGGGCATGATGCCTCGGCTGGATCGGTCGAGACAAATAGCAGAGGCATGCTACCTCGGCTGCCCAGGCTGGACTCGGCCGAGTCAGCAAGACTCGACCGGGACAAGCTGACTCGGTCGAGCCAGTCGAGGCAAAGACTGCCCAGGCTGTACTCGGCCGAGGCATGCTGACTCGACCGAGCCAGCCGAGGCAGAAACTCCCCAGGCTGAACCAGCCAAGATAGAAACTGCCCGGGCTCGACGCGATTGAGTCGTCCATGCCCGGATTGATCTGCACCCAGGCTGTACTCGGCCGAGGCATGCTGACTCGACCGAGCCAGCCGAGGCAGAAACTCCCCAGGCTGAACCAGCCAAGACAGAAACTGCCCGGGCTCGACGCGATTGAGTCGACCATGCCCCGATTGATCTGCTCGAAAAGTTTCGGAAGGCTGAAAACTTAAATAAAAATAAAAAAAAAAAAAAAAAAAAAGTTAACACGCAAAGAGAATTTGTAAATTGTATTAACAATAAGTACCTCGTGACGACATTCTTCGAAAGTATTTTCTCGAGAAAAGAGCTAAATATTTTTAAATTTGAGAGGTATACTTAGAAAAAAATGGGATGAAAAATTATAGACTATAATACTTATAATTTGGGAAGTACAATATTATGAAAGAATAAAATCCTCCTATAATTGATCCTAAGATAATTAGGACATTATTTGCAAAATTTATATCTTCTAAGTAAAGAACATATTCTAATCTAAATATATATATATATATATATATATATATGTTATGTATTTTAAATTCCGCAATTGAAAAAATTTCATTCACGGAATTGGGGGGACATCATGATAGTGGCAATTTATGATCTAGGGGTATTTTAGTAATTCTCTAATTAATAAATTTGATAATAAATAATTTAGTCAAAATGACTATTTTACCCCTATTTAATTCATTTGACATTTATGGGAGAAAACTCTTCATCTCCCAAAAACCTCTTCACCTCCCAGAAAACTCTTCACCTCCCCAAAACTTCTCCTATAAATGGCATCTCATTTTCAACAAAAAAGGGCAAGTCATTCTAGAGAGAAAAAACTAAAAATAAAAGAGTTCTTAGCAAGTTCGTCCCATGATAGTGGCGATTTATGATCTAGGGGCATTTTAGTAATTATGTCTAGGGGCGTCTTAGTAATTCTCTAATTAATAAATGTGATAATAAATAATTCAGTCAAAATGACTATTTTACCCCTATTTTAATTTGACATTTATGGGAGGAAACCCTTCACCTCCCAAAAACCTCTCTACCTCCCAGAAAAACTCTTCACCTTCCAAAATATCTCCTATAAATAGCATTTCATTTTTAACCAAAAAGGTAATTCATGCTAGAGAGAAAAAACCGAAAATTATAGAGTTCTTAGCAAGTTCGTCCCGTGCAAATTAGCATTCGTAAAGAGATCAAGAAGAAAGAAAATATCGAAGAAGTCCTTTGATCATTTTTCGACAACATCATGTTCTATATTTTTAACTCATGCAAGACTAAGGGTTATATATAAGCTACTCCTCTCCTAATCCAACTAGGAGACTTATCAAACCATAACTCATTTTTCTACATGGTTAGGCCCCTTTTTAATTAGCAAGATCAAGATCTAGTCTTCTAATTAGTTAATTGGCCCAATCTTATTTAATTAATTAGATCCCTATTTAATATTCAAATTAATTAACCCATTAATTAAATCTCATTTTATCCTATTTGATTAAATCGAACTCCAAGTCCATTTAATTAAATAATCCTTTAATTAATTAATTTCAATTTAATTAATCATTTTGTAAATTAAAATTCAATTTATCTTATCCAATTGGATCGAATCTTGCCCTGCTCTGGATGGGTCGACCTAGTATATATTCATTCTTCGTTTCCCTGTTTTCGCTTCATGTGTATTGTGTATGTCCTCGTAGGTTCACCACATAATTGACCACATATTATAATTAAATATATATTTAATTATTCGAGTAAACATATACTCAAAATCAATCTAACACTCTGTCGATTGATCATTCCAAAATTAGCATCCCATCTAATTTGGAAATTCTCCCACACTCCACAGTGATGTCTGGCCACAAACCCATGATGCCCAATCATTGGTGAATTAATCCAGTGAACCTTTGACCTTTACATTACCATGTATGCCTTAATCCTTCCATTGGTTGGTATCTCAGTCAAGACTAATGTTATGGACTTTCATCGGAATCCTTACTTGTCTCGACTATATGTATTCTGGTCTCGAAACTATTCCCTTTGACTTAACCTTTATGAGCTTCTTTTATAAAGTCGTCAGATACATTGGTCAATGATTTACTAGAATATGTTTCTCACAGTGATTCATAGGAGAAGCTCCCAACCTATCAAGTCGGGTTAACGGATCCTTTGTTGATGATATGAACCTGCATACACGTTCCTCTATACCGAACATGAATCTACAGAGACCATCTGATAGACTCCAGTCAACCGGGACTCATATCAAAGCATAGACGTTCGTGCACCAGATAATCACTATCACCTCAAGTAATAAGGATCTATCCTCGTACACTATTGTAAATATGAATAACTTCATCCCCGATACGCGACTACTGCTTCCATTGTGAGTTATTTCCTAGTTAGGGTATTTAGTGCGGTTGTCATCCCAGCAAGCCACCAACTCATGTGTATCGACCATCCCAGTCACGCTCGTGGACCCCAGCGTCCTTCAGTTTTTTGGAGTATACACACTCGTGAGGTCTAACCGAATCCATTGATGTCCCATCTCAAATGGATTCTATGATCTTTGAATTTATTTTAGATCACGGCCTTGGAGATCAGTCCATAGGTTGTTCCATAGCCCTGTGATATGAGGACTTTCATCCTTATGTTAGATAATTATTCATAAGATGAATGTGACTATATAAATAAATGCATTTATTTAACGAATTGAATGGTCATTTTAATTTTAATAAATTAAATGCAGACAAAATAGTTGGCTTGCAGAACACTATTCTATCAATTTTAAGCAATAAGATTTTTATTTCTAGAAGTCTTCACGGTCAAATATGCTATGAATTAATTAAATTCCCCATATATGATTATATATCAGATATGCTCCTATATATTTTGTATTGGATTCGATGAACAAAATTTACAAAATATAGGATAATTTGTTTAATAATAATTTGCCACATATTCATTAATTTTGAATCCAAAGTGATTTAAATTTAGTATTCCCAACCAACTCATACATTCAAAATTTGTAAAACCATTTCATCACATATGAGTAGAAGTGGGCACGGGGCGGGTTTGGGACGGGTTCGGGGCTAGAGATATGGGTATAATAAATTTTGGGATTGACACTTCTCATCCCAAACCCGCCCCGTAATAACTCGGGTACCCGGAAGCAGGTACCCGAATTATTGTGGGATGGGACGTGTTGGTCCCAAGTGGTCAGATGTGGTCTAGAGGGGGGGGTGAATAGACCTCTGAAAATTTTTAGACATAAAAAGTTTTCAGTCGTCTGTCAGCAGACTAAGCTTATAAAGAACAGTAAGCTGACTAAGCTGATCGTGAACAAATCTTGAACATCAGAGTGACCACTCTTCTTATAGTTACTTAGCAGATTTCAGCAAAAATAGTTTTACAAGAGTATACTTGCAGCGGATATTTTGTAAGTGTTTTTCACAAGTAGACTAAGTCTTTCAAAGATTTTGTCCCCAGTTTTAAAACTCCTTCAAAATCTTTAATCAAATGTTTCAAGGTGTTAACTTATGCAACTTTAAAAATATGCAAGAAAATTTATGCAAAAATAACACAAAGAATTTTTATAGTAGTTATATGGGTAAAAATCCTTTAGTCCACTCTTCCTGATCACTCAGATTCTGGGTTATACTATAAACACAAAGTTTACAATATTTTTCCACTTACGCCAAACAACAAATGAGAAGGCCGTAAGCTCACAATAGGAAATCACTAAGAAAACCTATCCTCTGAAGTTAGATCACTCACAAAGATGGATCTACACTCCGCACAACACTCAACTATTACAAATTCACTCAGAAAATGTTTTAATAGCTTGGCTTCAACTTGGCTTTCGTCAACAAATGACTCTACCAGACGAGTGAGCTGTTCTTGAGCTTCTTGAGACTTAGAGAAAATTCTGCTTCGAAAATAAAATCTCAGAGTGTTGTTGTGTATTTGCTCTTTGAAACCCGCTCTATTTATACTTAGATTTGAAAATGTGACCGTTGAAGGAAATCACAAATCAAATCCATAGCCTTAGCCCAATTTTCAGAACGGCTCCCTGCTACAGTACTTTTCTGCTGTACTTTCCTGTAGCTGCATTAAATGCATCCTGCTGATCCGAGAATAAACTTCAATCATTTGCCATTACTACCCTTCTCTTACAGCATTTATTACACCAAGTGCATTTATTACCGTTGGACTAACTCCTTGATCTCTTCTACTCTGCTGATCAAAACAACATTGCTGATAGATACCCTGTTGATCAAACTCTGAACCCATCTGATTTGAGTCAGCTGATGGTCTACCCTTCTGATTGCTATTTCAGCATAAGATCAGTAGTCTTCTGGGCTTAGAATTTTGGACCCTTCTGATGTCTTCTTTACTTGGTCAAAATTCTTTTAAGGGACCTAAGCTTTCCATACTTAGCTGATTTTGACGTTTTGGAAATCATCAAAACCTTCCCTTATCTTCTTATCTTCATTGCACTTCATCTTTATCTTCATCCAACAATTTCCCCCTTTTTGATGATGAAAAAACTTCAGCTAAGTACCTGTACCTAAACTAAAGTTTTGATCCTAAAAAATTTCTGAGATAGAAATAGTTTATTGGATTCAAACTTGTACTTTTATAGATTCAGAAAAGATTACAGATTACAAGTTTAGTAGATGAGATGTGCATAAAGAAAATTTACAAAGATTTCAAGCATGAGTAATCTAGTCTAGTCTTCTCTTTTGTCTTCTGGCTTGTCCTCTTCATCTGACTTTTCATCTTCAGGTTTGGAAGTTTCAGCTTCTAACTCGTTGAAGAATCTTTGTCTTAAAAGCTACATATTTTTGTACTTGACATCAGGATTAAGCTGTTCTTCAGCTGAGTCCTTAGCAGCAGCAATTTCTTTATCAGTCTTTGCTGTTTCCTTAGGATTTCCTTCAACTTCATCAGCTTCTTTTTCTTCTTCTGTAATTGACTGATCTACTGGTCTGCTTGTGCCTTCATTTTCTTCATCAGCATTTTCATCTTTGGCAGATTCATCCAGTACTTCAGTTTCTTCAAATTCAGCAGTCTTCTTTGAGAAAGATGTGCCATCTTGTCTATCTTCTTCTTCACAAAGTACCCTATTGATAACGCCGTGAAAACGTCATTATTACCTATCTCTTTAAGCCCAAAACATCTTGTTTTGATCCGAGTTTTTGTGTGTCTTTGCGTGTTTTCTTGTCTTTCGTGCTTTTGGCCCTTTGTTCGGCCTTTGTTCGCTTTTTGTCTTTTTGTTCGTGTTTTGATCGTTTTCTCCGTGGTTTGTAGGTATTGACATCTTAGAGAGATTCGGAGTTGCGTATCAATGATACGAGTCGCTCTACCAACCCCACGAGTCAAGCTTGAGCTTCAAAGGAAATCGACCCCGAAGCAAATTGTATAAGAACGTATATAGCAGCTCACTAGAACATGCATAAATATTTCATGGATGATCCAAATGAGCTGAATTTTGGATATGTCATAGATGAGTGAGTTAGCTACGCTACGGACTTTACGGATCCGGATTCGGAGTTCGGAATCAAAAGATATGCTGCTCGGAAGAAAGTGCGGCAGAGCAGGAAATTTGCAGAGAGCTTACTGCCTGAGCTCGCGGCCGCGAGCTCAGGGCTCGCGGCCGCGAGACCTGCTGCCAAAAGCTGCGTGTTTAGAGGGTGTTTTGTGTACTTTGCCTTTCCCCTCCCACTTGTAATTTCAACCCCTTTTGGGGACTTTTTGGCCTTAGTTGCCATAGATTGGAGGGTAACTTAGGCATGGAAAGTTGGTAGTTTTGCTAGGTTAGATATTAGGAGGTGAAATTCATCACAACTTGATACTTCACTTTACATCTTGCCTCCTTTGAAGAAAAGAGAGGGTTAGCACTTTTGATTGAAGGACTCTCACTTGGACTCCCCAAAGAAGATAAAAAGGCATTGAGGGAGAAGTTGTTGAAGACCTCTTCACTAAGCTTACTCTAAACTCTTTTACTTTGTTCATTTATATTGATGTCTTTTAATGTAATGGATGATATATTATTGTTATGAGTGGCTAATCTCATTTATTCTATGTTTTTATTGATCCTATGTTTGGTTCTTGATTCTTGATTAAATGATGAGTTAATGGTTGTTGCTATGCTTGTATACAAGTGTTTGTTAAACTAGTTTGAGCCTTTGTCAACTTGTGGTTAGGCCAACCATAGGATGAAATGGATTGATCTTTAATTGCTAGACATAGTTGATTAAAGATTAGATTATGAAACTAGGTTGTGAATTGATTTTAGGATAGAAATATACCTAGGTCATTTCATGTTCTTATAAGGTTTGAGAATTAAAGCATCACTTAGGCTTAATCCTTTTAGACATAAATTGGATTAGTCTACTTTGGTAGGTTCGTACGATATCAAAAGATACGTATGAATATTTTATGAAATCTTGAACAACAAACATAAGTGTGGTTGTCAATTGTTGAGTCGTTTGTCTTGAATTGAACTAGGTGACATAAAATCGTAGAAGCCTTTACATATATTAAGTCGAGTGTTAGTTTCTTAATCACCTCATTTATTGTAGTATAAAAATCACCACCACTTTACCATACTCAACTTACAAATCTAAGTCGAAGTAACAAGACGTTAGTTGGTAATTAATTGAACAATTCCTCGCGGGTTCGACACTCCTTATCACTTTATTACTTGTAACGACCGTATACAATTTTTTTTTTTTTTTTTTTTTTTTTAAGAAGAAAGGATAAGAAACACTCCCTCACATTTTCAAATTCAACTACACTCAACTCTTCTCTCTCAAATCACCTCTCATTCACTCTCTCATAAAACTCCCTAAAATCTTCCCAAACTAACACAATCATCCAACCCTCCTTCACTCTCAATCATCACCCACATACACAACACCAAATCCGAATTCACCCTAGGGGTTCGAAAATTGCAAGTTCTTCGATTCCAATCCGAAGGTAAGTGTGGCTAAACTCATGGTATTACTTGATTAATATTGTGCGTATTGGTGTTACATTGTTTGGTATTGAAAATTTTTGGGTTGAAGCTCTTGTAAATTTTGAAGAAAACTAGTAATTTTGGGTGTGCACGGAAGGTGTTCGATGAATTGCTTCTTAGAATACTTTTGCCAATTTTGCTAGTTTTCGATTGTAAGTTGTCGGGGTATTGATTTGTTGATATTGGGTAGTTGCAACATAAGTTTGGGGGAATTTTGCGCATTTGACATAATTGGGAAGAGTACGGGAAAGCAATGGAGCGTGCTCTCAACGCACGAAACCACTAAAGACGGGAGCAACCGCGGGATGCATACGAAAAGGGACGTTGGATTTAAATTTACGCAGTCCCGTCGGTTTAAATTGAGCTTACAATGTTTTAATTATATTCTCGTCTTGTGTTGGTTTTGTTATTAAATCTTGTGATATATTGGCATGTTTACGTGTTTAAATGTATAACGTTTGCTCGTTAGACTTAATTAGAGCCGTGCTCGCTCATTTATCGTTTTGTTTTGTTTTGTTTTGTTTTGCTTGTGTTCTTGTTTTTGTCGTGTCGTACCTTATTCCGTCATTCTCAATTCACACAATGGGGACATTGTGCATTTTAAGTTTGGGGGAGTAAGGTCGCGCTTATTGCATGCTAGGTCGACCCGCCAAAATTTTTCAAATTCTTATTATTATTTGAACATGCTCTACAAAGTTCAAAGCACATTGGCTAAGGTTAGGTAATATTTAAAGTGTATAACGAACTTTAGCGATAATAGGTTCTAGGACTCCTTTTGCTTAACTTAGAATCCCTCCAATCCATAGCTTGGAATCTAAATGTAAAAAGAGCATAAATGGCCTAAGTTTGGGGGAGTAAACCCTTTTCGAGAATGAAAAACCTTTGAACACCTAACTCTTAAAAGAAATGAGTAGAGAAGTTGCTAAAATGTACGCACTTCTATGAGAGAAAAGAAAGGCTAAGCCTTCAATTGATAATACTCATTGATAATTTTTGGTAATTTCTCTATCTCATTGTTTTAGTGCAAAAGTTGTAATAGAAGAAAAGAGTGTGGTGCTAGTAGCCCACAAAAGCAAAATTGCATCAAGTTCGCCATTAGTGCTAATATCGTACTGCAATATTCTTGTAAAGCACAAAGTGCCTTGTTTCATTGTAAAAACAAGTGTGGTGAGAAAAGAGTTAGGAGCTAAAATCGTCAATTAATTCAAGAATAGGGAAAACACTATTAAATTACCTTTAACTTAGTCCCGTGAAGTGATTTGAGCATTAAGTTTGTAATCTACGGTAAGGAGAGATTCTTTGTTAAACATTAGAAGTCCATGAAAATAGAACCGATGATTTTGACCTATCGGAAATTATTCACCTAAGATAGAATCTAGCCGAAGCCATCACACACACACGTAGAGCTTGTTTAGTTAATAATTTGAAAGTGTTAAGTTTTGGCATTTTGATCTTAAGCATGCTTGTTTTGTTCTTGTTTTGTTTTGTTTGCTCGAGAACGAGCAAGTGTTTAAGTTTGGGGGTGTTGATAATGCCGTGAAAATGTCATTATTACCTATCTCTTTAAGCCCAAAACATCTTGTTTTGATCCGAGTTTTTGTGTGTCTTTGCGTGTTTTCTTGTCTTTCGTGCTTTTGGCCCTTTGTTCGGCCTTTGTTCGCTTTTTGTCTTTTTGTTCGTGTTTTGATCGTTTTCTCCGTGGTTTGTAGGTATTGACATCTTAGAGAGATTCGGAGTTGCGTATCAATGATACGAGTCGCTCTACCAACCCCACGAGTCAAGCTTGAGCTTCAAAGGAAATCGACCCCGAAGCAAATTGTATAAGAACGTATATAGCAGCTCACTAGAACATGCATAAATATTTCATGGATGATCCAAATGAGCTGAATTTTGGATATGTCATAGATTAGTGAGTTAGCTACGCTACGGACTTTACGGATCCGGATTCGGAGTTCGGAATCAAAAGATATGCTGCTCGGAAGAAAGTGCGGCAGAGCAGGAAATTTGCAGAGAGCTTACTGCCTGAGCTCGCGGCCGCGAGCTCAGGGCTCGCGGCCGCGAGACCTGCTGCCAAAAGCTGCGTGTTTAGAGGGTGTTTTGTGTACTTTGCCTTTCCCCTCCCACTTGTAATTTCAACCCCTTTTGGGGACTTTTTGGCCTTAGTTGCCATAGATTGGAGGGTAACTTAGGCATGGAAAGTTGGTAGTTTTGCTAGGTTAGATATTAGGAGGTGAAATTCATCACAACTTGATACTTCACTTTACATCTTGCCTCCTTTGAAGAAAAGAGAGGGTTAGCACTTTTGATTGAAGGACTCTCACTTGGACTCCCCAAAGAAGATAAAAAGGCATTGAGGGAGAAGTTGTTGAAGACCTCTTCACTAAGCTTACTCTAAACTCTTTTACTTTGTTCATTTATATTGATGTCTTTTAATGTAATGGATGATATATTATTGTTATGAGTGGCTAATCTCATTTATTCTATGTTTTTATTGATCCTATGTTTGGTTCTTGATTCTTGATTAAATGATGAGTTAATGGTTGTTGCTATGCTTGTATACAAGTGTTTGTTAAACTAGTTTGAGCCTTTGTCAACTTGTGGTTAGGCCAACCATAGGATGAAATGGATTGATCTTTAATTGCTAGACATAGTTGATTAAAGATTAGATTATGAAACTAGGTTGTGAATTGATTTTAGGATAGAAATATACCTAGGTCATTTCATGTTCTTATAAGGTTTGAGAATTAAAGCATCACTTAGGCTTAATCCTTTTAGACATAAATTGGATTAGTCTACTTTGGTAGGTTCGTACGATATCAAAAGATACGTATGAATATTTTATGAAATCTTGAACAACAAACATAAGTGTGGTTGTCAATTGTTGAGTCGTTTGTCTTGAATTGAACTAGGTGACATAAAATCGTAGAAGCCTTTACATATATTAAGTCGAGTGTTAGTTTCTTAATCACCTCATTTATTGTAGTATAAAAATCACCACCACTTTACCATACTCAACTTACAAATCTAAGTCGAAGTAACAAGACGTTAGTTGGTAATTAATTGAACAATTCCTCGTGGGTTCGACACTCCTTATCACTTTATTACTTGTAACGACCGTATACTTGCGTGTTTGCGTATTAGTATTTGGGACGCAAACACCTATCTTCCCCCTTTTTGTCATCATCAGCGGGGTTGCTTGGATATTTTGGTAAGACTGGTGTGATTTGAAGCGTATCACAGAGAAGTCTGATGTTTTCTTCCATTGCATTAATTTGAGCTTCTTGTCTGAGTTGTTGGGCTTCAAATGCATCCATTTTGTTAAGCACAATGTCCCCTTGGTCACCTAGCTGAATCTGAGTTGTTAGTATCATATCAGCAGATGCCTTGAAGTCCTTCATCATATTTTCTAAGGTTTCATCTTGTGCTGTTAGGTCCATTTCAACAGTCTCAGTAATTTGTCTCCAACCAGCAGCAGTGCTTTGAGTTCTTGCTCTGAGTACATCCATGTCTTGTCTGATAGTCTGTACATTATAAGCAGTGTCTTCTATCAGAGAAGTAGGAACAGCAACAGCTCTTTGGGTTGGTTGATTTATAGCAGCCAGCAGATTGGCAGTTAACCTCTCTTTCTAATTCCTTCATTGAAGTTGAAATCATCTGTTGAATTGAGTTCAACAGAGATGGTTGTATGCTCTGGGAAGTAGAAGCAACCTCTGTTTGAACAGGAGGTAAGGCAATGCTTTCTTTTTCTGTGATCTGTTCTGCTGGACCAGGTACTTTCTTTCTCCTTGGTCTGATCTGCTTGACTAGGAGTGTTTTCCTTCTCCTTAGTCTGATCAGCTGGACCAGAAGTACTTTCCTTCTCCTTGGTTTGATCAGCTGGTGGTGCTTGAACCTTTCTAGTATCTGCAACAGTAAGCACTTTACCATCATTATTTAAAATTGATCTATGAGTAATCCAGGTCATGTTATCTATTGGAATGAATGGAGAAATTGGATTTTCTGGAAGTTCCTCATAAGGCTTGATGGTAGGTCCATAGACAATTTGTTTCAAACTTGGAAGAGTGAGCAATGAACTTGGTTGTCCTTTTATCTTCCTAGTTCTTTTGGCCCAAGTTTCCATAGTTGTGGAAACTGCCAGCTTAATTGCACGTTCCTTTAGATCTTCATCTTCAGCATACTCTTCTGGAACGGAATTATACAACTTTTTGGCCTCAGTTTTTACCAGATGACTGATCTTCAGTCTTACCATGTCTAGAAAGAATTCTGAGTCCAATACTTGAGATAGAGAGCTTGTTCCAAGCCACTTCATGACCCAGGCTTCTTCACTTGTAAAAGCCTTCCAGGTGGCAATCTGATCCTTACTCTTCAACAAACGATACTCTCTCCATCTGTTATACCTAACTTTTTCTTTGATGAACATCGTCTGACGAGTAATTCTGTCATTTTCAGCTTCCAGGCGTGCAATGAATTCATCAAAAACAGCAGGATCATCTCTAACAATTTCCAATCATAGTTTCAACTCTGCTCTTCTCTTAGGTTGCACTTCTGGTGTAGGCATGACTTGCCTAGGCTTTTTAGGATCTCTTTGTTCTCCAATAACAATGCCACCAGCTTGCCTTGGACCATGAGAATCCTTAGCACTGGCTTCTATGGCAGCAGCCAACTCTGCAACTTCAATGGCATCTCTTTGTTCTTGAGTCATCTTACTGGCTTCCTCTTCCAGTCTTCTGAGCTCAAGTGCCTTTTGACGATCCTCTTCAGCCTTTTCAGCAGCTTTCCTTTGTCTCTCAGCTTCATCCAATTTCTTCTTTTCAGCTGTAGAGAGATAAGGGATTACAATTTTGCCAGTCCTTAGTTTCTTGGCTTCAGGACTTTCCACTGCCTGTAGTGGAATGGCATCAACAGGAGCAGGATGCAGAAGGAGTGCATTTCCTTCATTTGTTGTGCCAGTCTGCTGTTCTTCTCTAACATTAGCAGACAATCCAACAGTTGAGTCTCCAGCAGGCTCTTCAATAATAATTGGATTTTCTGCTGTTGCTGGTATCTCTCTTACTGTTTCAGGTGACTCTTCAGAGAATGTGACCTTCCTTTTTGCCTTTGACTTGGTCATATTTCCTGAAGGTTGAGGTTTAGGAAGTCTTTTCACAAAACTTCTTGTCCTCATTCTTTTTGTAACTTGAGGAGGAACAGCTTCATCTGATTTTGTTCTTTCAGGAGATGATCCAGTCTCCATTTCTTCAAGTTCTTTAGCAAATTCACTGACTACCTTGTCAGGAACTTCAATCTCAGGCTAAGCTGATCCAGCTTCAACAGTAGTACTCACTGTTTGATCAGCAGACGCACTGGTCTGACCAGCCTTTTTGCTTTTCTTGGCAGGGGCCTTAGCAGGCTTGACATAGGGGTGGTCGTTTGGGTATTTCCCGTTTTGGACAAAAAAACGGGTATTTTGACATTCGGGTTCAGGTACCCGAACCCGAAATATATTTTCGGGTAGGGTGTTGGGTATTAATTTCACACCCGAACGGGTATTCGGGTACGCGTTCGGGTATTTAAAAAAAAAATTTTGGCCCAATTAAATAATTGACAGCCCAAAATATGCCCAATATTTATTTTAACAATTAGTTGGACTAGAAAAGGAGAAAAAACCTAAACTGCCTATTCACAATTTCACACTCTCCCCTATTCTGCTATTCACACTCTCACAGCACTGAGCAGCCGACATTTGAACTCCCAAATCTGAAAATCAATGTTAGTATTCCTACTGCTCAATCAATTATTCAATTGAAAAGAAGAAATTTATATCAAATCTTCATTCAAGGTAATTATTTTGTTCATTTTTAATAAGTTCATATCATTTTTAAATTCGCTTAATTATTTACAACTTTACGTACATATATGTTGAAAAAAAATTCTTGAAAAAAAAGTGTGAAATTTCGGGTACCCAATAAATACCCGAAATACCCGAAAATTTCGGGTACCCGAACTTCGGGTACCCGCCAAATCGGGTAGGGTTTCGGGTATGAAAATTCACTACCCGCCAAGTCGGGTATCCGACCCGAAATACCCAATACCCGAAATACCCTACCCGCGCCCACCCCTAGCTTGACATGAGCCTTTCTTTTAGAAGTACCTTCACTTCTAACTGGCTCATACAACTTGAATTATTTGGCAGGATGGACAGACTTTCAATTTACCACTTGACAATTCAAGCGTAAGAACAGATGACTGAGCAGAATGCCATACCTTTTCTTCTTATCACTCAGCAGATCAAATACATGAGCAGCCCAGTTAACCTTTATATCATAGAAAATGCAGATCATTGTGTAATATCTCATTCTGGGTAATCCGTCCAGAGAACTAGTGCTGCAGTCCAACACCTTCGCAATTATATCAGCAAACCTCTGATACTCATCCTTCAGCTGAGTTTTCATCAGAGTCCCTGACATTTCCTCTTCCTCCTTGGCACAAATTTGCCAAAACTCTTCATCTTTCTCAGATCCTAGATCTGTTACATCTCCTCCTTCATTTTTCAGCCCAGAAATTTCACTTAAAACAACAGCAGATATACAAATCTTCTTTCCCCCAATAGTGGCAATCATAGATGTCTTATCATCGTTGAATTTTCTGGTTTTGTAGAAATTAGCAACGTCGTCTAGAAATACATATTCCTCATGCGCTTCTAGAACATGTACCAGCGATGATTTCTTGATTTTCTTCATGATTTACCTCATTAGATCAGTACCAGTAGAGAAGAATTTGTCATAGCTTAGAAACCTTCCTTCACTAATAGCCATTTCGTGATTAAGTGATGTAAATCTGCAAAAGATTGAGAGCTAAAGAACAGAGAGTTTGGAGAGTTAGAGAATTTGGGAATTGTGTGTGCGTAAGTCGACTGATCTGTTCAAATCGGAATTCATACGTTTTTTTTGTTTTGGTTACCATGATTAATATGGAATGTAAGATTGATATGACAGGTTTTAAATCGTATGGGTGAGAATTGCGGATTTCAAATTTATTAAATTGATGTCAGGTGAGCTGGAAACTCAATCGGCACTTATCTGTTACTTATAAAAGCGTGTTTTCAAAAATGCGTTTTATGACCATGCTTATATAATGTATCAGATGAGTAGAGTTTAACTTATCTGACAGACGAGTGATCTGTTATATGATATTACTAGTGAAAGCCAATAGCTTGTAATCTTCCTCTGCTGTTTGTCAATCCAGCAAGATAATTTGATCTTCAATCTTCAAGAATGAATATATCTTTTAGCAGCATAACTTCAACTAACTGTTATTAACTGATTTCATCTCTAGAACAGAAGTACCGCTAATCTTACACGTTTCCCCTGAATTTGAGATTTCATGAGTTAATTAGTCTGTTGAGAGTTAACCTTGAAGATGATAATGGATGACTGTGCTGATGAACTTCAGTTTTCTGATACGTTCCCCCTCAGCTTATGCATCCAAATTCAGTAGTCCTAGTTCAGCTCTTAGAGTTGAAAACCTTACTTCACTTAGAGGTTTGGTGAAAATGTCAGCTATCTGATTGTCTGTATGAACATACTCAATTATAACATTTCCTTTCTCCACATGATCTCTAATGAAGTGATGCTTGATCTCAATATGTTTAGTCCTTGAATGACTTGTAGTGTTCTGAGTAAGAGAGATTGCACTTGTATTGTCACAGTAGATTGGAATTCCATTGATCTTAATGTTGTAATCTTCTAGTTGATGCTTCAACCAAAGTATCTGTGCACAGCATGCTCCAGCAGCTATATACTCAGCTTCAGCAGTAGATATGGACACTAAAGTCTGTTTCTTACTCATCCATGAGATCAGACGATTACCCAAAAATTGACAAGCACCTGTTGTGCTCTTCCTATCAATTTTGCAGCCAGCAAGGTCTGAATCAGAATATCCAATAAGCTCAAATCAAGATTCTCTAGGATACCACAATCCCAATTCTTGAGTGCCTTTGACATATTTCAGTATTCTCTTGACAGCTAAGAGATGAGATTCCTTAGGATTTGATTGAAATATCGCACAAACCCCAACAGAGTACATAATACCAGGTCTGCTAGCTGTTAAGTATAACAGTGAATAATTTCTCTGTATTTGGTTATGTCCACTGATTTGCCATCTTCATCTTTATTCAAACGAAGACTAGTAGACATTGGAATAGTAGCAGTGGAGCTAGCTTCCATACCAAATTTCTTGAACAGATCCTTTGTGTATTTTGCTTGGTTGATGAATATTCCATCAGGCAACTGTCTAACTTGTAAACCAAGAAAATAATTGAGTTCACCCATCATGCTCATTTCAAACTTGTTCTGCATCAGCTTGGAGAACTTGTCACACTGATAGGATAGTGCCCTGCAAGCCAACAAAATAGCTTGTAATAGGAACATTATTTTATCTTGACAGAATCTTTGATTTATTAATTAATACGAACTGTTTATTTTATTGAGAATTCATAATATAAACAAATGGCCATCTTCATCTTTCGCGAACACATTTAAGCGATTGGTTGAAACCCTGAGATCACTCATGACTACGGGATTATTCACTTCAGTATTGGGTGCGATTAATCATGAAACAGTCTCAAAGGTCGTGATCTCAAAAATGTTCCAAGTCATAGATTCATATCGAGACGGGGTATCGAATGAATCGTTAAGACTTGTAGGATTATGCATGATTCACTAAGAGTGAATTTGTTGTCGTTTCATGAACAAGACATTATTAATGTCAGTGCATATGACTAGGTGGTTCGATAGGGTATCGGACGCATCGAACGACCCGAACAGAGAGACCCATTGTGGAAGTGCTTAAAAAGCATATCGGTGGTGGGATGTCTCTCAAGACTTATAACAGTGTACGATTTAGTCCTTAGACTTGAGGTGCTAGGGCGAATTCGGTATACGGGTGTGCATACTTTGATTTAGGAGCCGGGCACATAGCCTGTCCATTGTGCGCCTACGTTGGGTATGTATAGTCGTATGCGCGGATGGTTAGCAACAATATAGGATCTACCGACTCATTGTAATGGATGAGGGAATTTCCTGTACATTCTTCGATTATACATTCCGAGAAATCCATGGCCATGGTCAGTGACGGATTTGGAAAGGGGTTTCCAGATTTAGCAGTCACACTGGAAGTATTATCCTGAATTAGAAAGTACAGAATCGAGATGATTAGAGGTGCCGACCAATTCACACACCCTAGGTCTCGATCGGGAAATTAGTCGTTAGAGGGACCGTATGTACATGGTACTTATAAGAGGTTTAAGGTTCACTAAAGTCAATTCACCTGAAGTTGGGCCTCATGGGCTTGTGGCTAGACATCGACCATGGGGTGTGGGTACTCCTGAATTAATAGTGGATTAATTCTGGAGTGGTCAATTGAAAGTAGTTTGATTGATCGGAGCAATTAATTAAATAATTAATTGCTCACTAATTAAATCACAGAAATGTGAGCCTGCGGCCAATTGATGGTGAACCTAGAGGGTCACACACAAAAGCTGGAACTGTGATAGTCAGTGGCAGAACGAAATGATTTAAAGTAGTTAAATCAAGATAAGGAATTAAAGGAATAATTCCTGGAGAGAAATTAATTAGATTTATCTAATTAATTAAATTAAATCTTTAATTAGATTTATTGGATTATTTAATTAAAGTGTTAATTAAATAAATGGGCCATTTAATTAAAGTGGTTAATTAAATGACTTGGGCTATTTAATTAAAGGAATAATTAAATAGAGAGGGATTGGGCCAGACTTATCTGATAGCCCATTAGCTAGGAGATAAGATTAGGGATAGGGTTTGAACTCTCCTATAAATAGGAGTCTTCAAGAATCAAAACCCTAACCCAAGCAAAAAGAAAAACCCTAATCTTCTCTCCCTCACTAGCCGCCGCCCCCTCCCCAAGAAACCCTAGCCGCCGCCGCCTAGCAACCATAGCCGCCGCCGCCCCTTGGTTGTAGATCGGCCGTGAAGGCATCTCTCCCTCTTCCGTTCTGCATCTAGAGTTGGATCTAAATCCAACTCTCGAATCTGAGCTGCTTTTCTCCTAGTTCTGAGCCTGAGGATTAAAGTGATTGCAGATCCAGCCGGTGTGGACTATTCTCTAGAGGCACAACATTTGGGGTGCTCTAGTGACCCAAAAGAAGACCGGAGAAACCACCACCTTTGCCTGTGGTGAGGTAAAATGTTAATTTTACCAGCTTTTCATTTTAGTATATGTGCTGAAATGATTCATACTTATTTATATGTGCTAATAAGAACCCTGGGTCGTGGTGTATAAAAATTTTAAATTCCGCACCGTTGTAGTTGACAATTTTACCCACGAAAACCCAACAGTGGTATCAGAGCCTAACTTATTATGAGGATATAAATAAGGCATGAACGCATCAATTTATGTATTTAATATATGATTGCTGTGTTCTGGTATTTGATTCTTGCTTGTTATGATATATTGAGTGTTCGGATTTTTGCACTTTTCGGTTTTTGGGCCTAAAATGTAATTTCCGAAAATTGGAGGGCTTGTTTGCAAATTGCGATTTTTATAAATCTGGACAGAAATTGAAATTTTGTTTTTATGCAATTCTGGACCAAATTGTAAATTCTGAAATTTTTCAAATTTTGGGTCATTTTGCAATTTACGAAAGGTTAGGGGTGTTTTTGCTATTTTCCGTAAAATTGGGGTCTGTTTTGCAATAAACAAAAGTTTCTGGAAATTTTATCAATTTTCTGCTTTCTGGTCCAATTTGCGTATTCTGGAAATTTTGGGGCTATTTTGTAATTTCCAAAAGTTGAGGGGTCAAAGTGTAATTTTCGAAAATTCAGGGGCCGAACTGCAATTTTTCAAACTTGAAAAAACAGAAACTGTTTTGTGCACTAAAGGTGTTTAGTAAATCCGGAAAGTCAACTTTATCATAATTAGTAGGGACTTAAAGTGAGAATCAAAGGGTCATTTTAAAGGGGTTTAAAATGATGTTAGGGATTGTTTTAGAAGGGGTTTTAAAACTAGAATCTAAATGTTTTAATAGGCTGTTTTAAAACATAATTAGAAATAAGGAAAAGGGGTTTTTGCTTGTTTCTTGCTCTACGTGAAATTGTTTACGTGGTTTTTGATCGCGCCGAGCCTTGACCCTTAGGGTAGATGTGATTGGTTATTTTTATCTTATTGGTTTTATTGGGCCTGCGAGCCTTAAGTTTTGGGCCACTTTGAGCCATTGTAATAGATAGGGCTTTACTGTTTTATTAGTTTAGAATGGAGGCCCGTTACAAGCAAGGTGGGAGCCCATGAAGACTAAAGGCCATGTATGCATGGTAAAATGTGTAATAGAGTAGGTCTCTTTGAAACCTAATAGATTGACCAGTAGGACCATCGTCTTTGGCTCGATGGTGGTCCGCATAGGAGGCTCCCGATCGAAAACATACTGTGGTAGCATGCATGCTAGGTGTGTATGTATTTATTTACGTATTTATATCTGAGCTTGTATGGTGATGCGCGCTAGTTATAATTAGATCGTAAATAAAAGATAATGGATAACTGGAACGGTGAGATCTCGAGGAGAGTTACCTCAAACTCTTACACCCGAAAATCCCCTCTTGAAAATAATATTAAGTCATATTGGGTACATTTAAAATGATGTTTTAAGGATCCAAGCCTTCCATCAATAGGGACTAGTGTATGTTGTCTACTTATCGTTAAAGGTGATCCAGAGTCTGGCACCCTAGGCGAAGAAAGGGACAATGCACGAAATTCCTTGATTCTCGTTTTTAACTAAACTAGACAAGGGTGGGGACTGGTCGGGATGTGATTATCGACCGATAACTAGTTACGGGGACTTCACGACCGGGCCAGTTGCTCATCATGATTGATGGGTTAGACTTAACGATTAGTACCACTTATGATGTAGCAGTGCCAGATAAGTGCGAAGACCGAGGCAAAATAGCTTGAAGGTTGTGGAGGAACACAATTGGTAAAAGTATACCTACCTGGGGAGTTAATTGTATGGCCACGAGTCGTGGGTGCAATTAATGTCTGCTGGGACGTCAAGACCTACTAGGAGATTAGATTTCCCGAACAATTAAAGGGGTAATTGTTTCGAGAAAATAGTGGGAGAACTTTTTCGATAACAAGTCCAACATCGTTAATTATAAGTATTAATATAGATCAGTCAGCTGAACGTTATCATTTACTTTTGTAGATCAAATTCTGCAAAAATGTCTAAGAATCCATTAGCTATCATCCTTGACACTAACAAACTGAACGGATCAAATTTTATCGACTGGCTTAGAAATCTGAGGATAGTCCTCGACTCCGAGAAAAGGAGTTACATTCTCGATGCACCCATGCCTGGTGCACTTCCGGAAGGGGTTTCGGAAGAGGAACGAGCTACCCATCAAAGGTGGGTCGACGATGATATTCAGGTTCGTTGCCTCATGCTGGCATCAATGACCAATGAGCTGCAGAAACAGCATGCAAGGATGTTGCATGCTGCTGACATACTTCTTCATCTCCGAGAGCTATTTGGAGAGAAGTCTAGGACCGAAAGGTTCAAGACTACAAAAGAATTATTCAATCTGAGAATGGCTGAGGGTTCAAGTGTGAAAGATCACTGTTTGCGCTTCATTAATCTGGTTGAAAAACTGGAGAACTTGGAGGTAGACCTGCACGCTGATCTCTCCACTGACCTTCTCCTCCATACTCTGCCGCGCTCATTTGATCAGTTTGTGATAAACTTCAATATGGAAGATAGAGCACACGCTCTACACGAACTGACCAATTTATTGGTCACGGCAGAATCAACCCTGAAAAGGGAGAAGTCTGTCATGATTGCTGAGCAACCCAAGGCTGCAAAGCCTAAGAAGGGCAAGAAAAAGAAGAAGAGAGTAATCTTTTCTAAAACAACCAAGAAGGTTGTCGAGAAGAAAAGAAAAAGCCCAGACGATGAATGTTTCCACTGCAAGAAAGCAGGGCACTGGAAAAGGAACTGCCCAGACTACCTGAAAGAGGCGGTCAAAGGTATTTTCTTTATTGAAGTTAATATTTCTATTAACTGTGCATCTTGGGTGTTAGACACCGCAGCCGGTTCTCATATCTGCAATGATTTGCAGGTGATGGGAGCAGTAAGGCCTCTTAAACCCGGGGATAGAATCCTGCGCTTTGGAAACGGAGCTAGGGTTGCGGCAGAGGCCATAGGAGACGTTGAATTAGTTCTAGGAAATTTTTCTTTGGTTTTGAAAGACTGTTTGTACGTACCGACAATTATCAAAAACATTATTTCTATTCCTTTGTTGGATAATGATGGTTTTTGTTTTTCCATTTCAAATGGAAGTTTTAGCATAATAAAAGGTGGTTTTACTTATGCTTGTGGTACTTTGATAGATGGTCTTTATTCCTTAGAACCTGCTAATTCTAATGTCATGCACATTCAATCAAAGAAAAGAAAACAAGATGAAAACAATCCACAACTTTGGCACGCTAGGCTTGGACATATTTCCAAGAGTAGAATTCAAAAGTTGGTCTCTTCTAGGGCTCTTGAAATAAAGAACCTAGATGATCTTCCAACTTGCGAATCCTGTCTCAAGGGAAAAATGACCAAAGCGCCTTTTACTGGGAAACCGGAGCGAACCAAACAAACCTTGGATTTAATCCATACTGATGTTTGTGGACCACTGAGTATCAGTGCGAGAGGAGGATTCTCATACTTCATAACCTTCACAGACGACTTCAGTCGTTATGGGTATGTATACCTGATGAAGTATAAGTCCGAAGCTTTTGATAAATTCAAAGAGTTTCGAATGGAAGTTGAGAATCAACTTGGACACAGTATCAAGGCACTTCGGTCGGATCGAGGTGGTGAATACTTAAGTCAAGAATTCCTCGATTATCTTGTAGAGAATGGAATTCTCTCTCAGCGAACTCCTCCTAGAACACCGCAGTTGAATGGTGTGTCTGAGAGAAGGAACAGAACTTTGTTAGACATGGTTCGTTCCATGATGAGTTTCGCTGACCTTCCTTTTTCGTTTTGGGGCCAAGCCCTATTAACTGCTTCGAAGATACTTAACATTGTACCTTCAAAGTCGGTGCCGACGACGCCATACCAAGAGTGGTTTGGTAAAGCACCCATATACTCATATCTACGAGTATGGGGATCTCCTGCCTATGTAAGAAACAAGAAAGGAGATAAACTAGAGAGTAGATCTAGTTTGTGCAAATTTGTGGGGTATCCAAAGGAATCCATTGGATACCTGTTCTACGAACCTAAGGAACAAAAGATGTTTGTGTCCAGGAACGCCCACTTCTTGGAGGATGACTTCCTCACTAAAAGAAGCGGGATATCCGTAGAACTCGATGAAGTCCAGGAACTGGACCCATCCCCACAAACAGTGGGAGTTGATCCTGAACCCGTTGAACCATCTAGTACACCAGTACTTCGTAGGTCTGATCGAGTTCGTAGAGAGCCTGAAAGATATGGCTTTATTCACGAAAACGATCAATTGGACACTGATCCAAAGACATACGAAGAAGCTATGTCAGACATAGATTCGGGTGCGTGGCAGGAAGCCATGCAATCCGAAATGGATTCCATGCATTCCAACAAAGTATGGACTTTGGTTGATCCACCTGAGGGAACCATCCCTGTAGGCTGCAAATGGATCTTCAAGCGCAAGCTAGGAATGAATGGAGAGGTCTTAACTCATAAGGCTCGCCTCGTGGCAAAAGGTTATTCTCAAAGGCCTGGTATAGACTATGATGAAACCTTCTCGCCAGTAGCGATGTCTAAATCCATTCGGATACTATTAGCCATAGCCGCGTGGCATGACTACGAGATATGGCAAATGGATGTAAAGACCGCCTTTCTCAATGGCGACATTGATAAGGAAATATATATGCAACAGCCAAAAGGCTTTACATCTAAAGGAAGTGAGCATAAGGTTTGCAAACTTCAAAGGTCAATCTATGGCCTAAAACAGGCGTCCCGAACCTGGAACATACGTTTTGATGAGACAGTCAAGGGGTATGGCTTCATCAAGAACGTTTATGAGTCATGTGTGTACAAGAAATTCGATGGGAGTTCGGTACAATTTATTGTGTTATATGTCGATGACATTCTGTTGATCGGAGACGATATCAGAACGTTGACGCAGACGAAAGCGTGGTTGTCCACGCAATTCTCCATGAAGGATATGGGAGACGCATCTTACGTACTAGGCATACGTATCTATAGAGATAGATCGAAGAAGATGTTAGGTCTCTCCCAATCCCAGTACATTAACACTATACTGAAGAGATTCAGTATGGAAGAATCCAAGAAAGGATTGCTTCCAATGAGACATGGAATCTATCTTTCTAAATCAATGTGCCCTACGAGTGATGAAGAAAGAAAGAGAATGTCTCTCATACCTTATGCGTCTGCCATTGGCAGCATAATGTATGCAATGTTATGTACTAGACCTGACGTAGCTCACGCTCTCAGTGTAACGAGCCGCTACCAGTCGAATCCAGGGGAGGAACACTGGACCGCCGTAAAGGCTATCCTAAAGTACCTGAGAAGGACTAAGGATATGTTCTTGGTCTACGGTGGGAGTGGAGAATTGAAACTTGAAGGATTCACTGATTCGAGTTTCCAGTCTGACGTGGATGATTTTAAATCCAATTCTGGATATATATTTTGCCTCAACGGCGCAGCGGTGAGTTGGAAGAGCTCCAAACAGTCGACCACTGCAGACTCAACCACTGAAGCAGAATATATCGCCGCATCAGATGCAGCAAAGGAAAGTGTTTGGATGAGAAACTTCATCCAAGAGCTGGATGTGGTACCTAGCATTGCAAATCCCATAGTAGTCTTCTGTGACAACAATGGGGCAATTGCTCAAGCGAAGGAGCCGAGATCACACCACAAATCCAAACACGTATTGAGGAAATACCATGTGACCAGGGAGATCATAGGTAGAGGAGACATTCAAATGGAGCATGTCGACTCAGAGGATAACGTAGCTGATCCACTAACTAAGCCATTATCGCAAAAGGTGTTCGAAGAGCATCTGACAAGGATGGGTCTTAGAAACGTTTGTGATTGGCTTTAGGGCAAGTGGGAGATTGATAGGATAGTGCCCTGCAAGCCAACAAAATAGCTTGTAATAGGAACATTATTTTATCTTGACAGAATCTTTGATTTATTAATTAATACGAACTGTTTATTTTATTGAGAATTCATAATATAAACAAATGGCCATCTTCATCTTTCGCGAACACATTTAAGCGATTGGTTGAAACCCTGAGATCACTCATGACTACGGGATTATTCACTTCAGTATTGGGTGCGATTAATCATGAAACAGTCTCAAAGGTCGTGATCTCAAAAATGTTCCAAGTCATAGATTCATATCGAGACGGGGTATCGAATGAATCGTTAAGACTTGTAGGATTATGCATGATTCACTAAGAGTGAATTTGTTGTCGTTTCATGAACAAGACATTATTAATGTCAGTGCATATGACTAGGTGGTTCGATAGGGGATCGGACGCATCGAACGACCCGAACAGAGAGACCCATTGTGGAAGTGCTTAAAAAGCATATCGGTGGTGGGATGTCTCTCAAGACTTATAACAGTGTACGATTTAGTCCTTAGACTTGAGGTGCTAGGGCGAATTCGGTATACGGGTGTGCATACTTTGATTTAGGAGCCGGGCACATAGCCTGTCCATTGTGCGCCTACGTTGGGTATGTATAGTCGTATGCGCGGATGGTTAGCAACAATATAGGATCTACCGACTCATTGTAATGGATGAGGGAATTTCCTGTACATTCTTCGATTATACATTCCGAGAAATCCATGGCCATGGTCAGTGACGGATTTGGAAAGGGGTTTCCAGATTTAGCAGTCACACTGGAAGTATTATCCTGAATTAGAAAGTACAGAATCGAGATGATTAGAGGTGCCGACCAATTCACACACCCTAGGTCTCGATCGGGAAATTAGTCGTTAGAGGGACCGTATGTACATGGTACTTATAAGAGGTTTAAGGTTCACTAAAGTCAATTCACCTGAAGTTGGGCCTCATGGGCTTGTGGCTAGACATCGACCATGGGGTGTGGGTACTCCTGAATTAATAGTGGATTAATTCTGGAGTGGTCAATTGAAAGTAGTTTGATTGATCGGAGCAATTAATTAAATAATTAATTGCTCACTAATTAAATCACAGAAATGTGAGCCTGCGGCCAATTGATGGTGAACCTAGAGGGTCACACACAAAAGCTGGAACTGTGATAGTCAGTGGCAGAACGAAATGATTTAAAGTAGTTAAATCAAGATAAGGAATTAAAGGAATAATTCCTGGAGAGAAATTAATTAGATTTATCTAATTAATTAAATTAAATCTTTAATTAGATTTATTGGATTATTTAATTAAAGTGTTAATTAAATAAATGGGCCATTTAATTAAAGTGGTTAATTAAATGACTTGGGCTATTTAATTAAATGAATAATTAAATAGAGAGGGATTGGGCCAGACTTATCTGATAGCCCATTAGCTAGGAGATAAGATTAGGGATAGGGTTTGAACTCTCCTATAAATAGGAGTCTTCAAGAATCAAAACCCTAACCCAAGCAAAAAGAAAAACCCTAATCTTCTCTCCCTCACTAGCCGCCGCCCCCTCCCCAAGAAACCCTAGCCGCCGCCGCCTAGCAACCATAGCCGCCGCCGCCCCTTGGTTGTAGATCGGCCGTGAAGGCATCTCTCCCTCTTCCGTTCTGCATCTAGAGTTGGATCTAAATCCAACTCTCGAATCTGAGCTGCTTTTCTCCTAGTTCTGAGCCTGAGGATTAAAGTGATTGCAGATCCAGCCGGTGTGGACTATTCTCTAGAGGCACAACATTTGGGGTGCTCTAGTGACCCAAAAGAAGACCGGAGAAACCACCACCTTTGCCTGTGGTGAGGTAAAATGTTAATTTTACCAGCTTTTCATTTTAGTATATGTGCTGAAATGATTCATACTTATTTATATGTGCTAATAAGAACCCTGGGTCGTGGTGTATAAAAAATTTAAATTCCGCACCGTTGTAGTTGACAATTTTACCCACGAAAACCCAACACACACATCTGTTGGTTAGTTGAACCAAAAATAATATCGTCTACATATATTTGCACAAGTAATATGTGATTCTCCCATTCAATTGTGAACAAGGTCTTGTCTACCTTACCTTTACGAAATCCTTTAATTAAAAGAAAATCAGATAGGGTATCATACCATGCTCTTGGAGCCTGTTTCAGTCCATAGAGGGCTTTCTTCAGACGATACACCTTGTCTTCTTGTTGATAAGCTTCAAATCCAGGTGGTTGTTCAACATACACTTCTTCTTGCAATTCTCCTTTTAGAAATGCTGACTTCGCATCCATCTGATAGACAGTGAAGTTCTTGTAAGCAGCATAGGCAAGAAACAGTCTGATTGCTTCAAGTCTTGCCATTGGTGCAAATGTCTCATCAAAGTTAATTCCTTCTTCTTGACAATAACCCTTGGCCATTAATCTTGCTTTATTTCTGGTGACAATACCATCTTCATTCATTTTATTCCTGAAAACCCATTTAGTGCCAATTACTCTTTGATGACTTGGTCTTGGAACTAAGTACCATACTTCATTCCTTTCAAATTGATTTAACTCTTCTTGCATAGCTTCAATCCAGAAGGAATCACTGAGAGCTTCTTCAATTTGTTTAGGCTCTATTTGAGATAGGAAGCTGACAAACATAGCATCTTGTGCAGCAGCTCTTCTTGTCTTCACTCTATCCAAAGGATCACCAATCACTAACTCTGGTGGGTGATTCATGAGCCATCTGAGATCAGGTTGCAGGTCCGAATGTTGTCCTGTTTTTATCTTGCAACACTACTGTTGGAGATTCAGTAGTAGTCTGTTGAACAGTTCTTGTCTGTTGAACAGTCTCTGGTCTGTCAGCTGTTTGCAACTCGTCTCTTAGACAATCAACACTGTGATTTTGAACAGCACTTGAGTTATCAGCTGGGTTGAGATCAGGTAGTATGATGGGAACATATTCTTCATTCTTTCCAACATTCAACTTATGTAAATCAGTAGACAGATCTTGATTAATACTTTGATTCTTTTGAGAAGATTGATTTGGTTCATCAAATACTACATGAATGGATTCCTCTATAAGTAAAGTTCTTTTGTTAAAGACTCTTTAAGCTTTACTAACAGTAGAGTATCGTACAAAAACAGCTTCGTCAGCCTTCTCTGCAAATGCAGTAAGGTGATTTTTCCCATTGTTCAATACAAAACATTTACAACCAAAAATCTTAAAGTAGTGAATGTTTGGCTTTCTGTTGTTCCAAACTTCATATGGAGTCTTGTTCTGATTTTTGTTGATCATGCATCTGTTTTGGGTAAAGCATGCCGTATTTGTTGCTTCTGCCCAAAATCTTTGTGGCAGCTTAGCTTCAGCTATCATTGTTCTGACAGCTTCCTTCAGTGTTCTGTTTCTCCTTTCAGCAACACCATTCTGTTGAGGGGTTCTAGCAGCTGAATACTCATGATGTATTCCTTTGATATTACAATACTCTTCAACAGTAGAGTTTGTGAACTCTGTCCCTCTATCTGATCTGATCTTCAATATTTTTGTGCTATTCTCATTCTGGATCAGTTCCATCAGATTAGTAAGATGTTCCTTGGTTTCACTTTTCTTCTTCATGAAGATCACCCAAGTATATCTTGAATAATCATCCACAACAGCTAGGCAGTATTTCTTTCCACCATTGTTGACTGGATCAATGGGTTCAAATAAGTCCATGTGTAGCAGCTCCAAGATTCTGTCAGAAGATTGGTGCTTCTTGCTTTTGAATGATGACTTGATTTGTTTCCCTTTCTGACATGCGTCACAGAGCTTATCTTTGCTCGTGACTGTTTTTGGAATCCCTTCTACCAGATCATTCTTTATCAGTCTGTTTATGATCTTGAAGTTTAAATGATTCATCCTTTTGTGCCACAGCCAACTGACTTCACTTGGTGTTGATGCCACCAAACAAATACTTGAATTCTTGTCAGCAGAATTCCAGTCGACTATGTAGACATTTCCTTGTTGTCTTCCAGATAAGATTACCTTCTTTGTACCAATATGTTCAACGTAGCACTTATCTGTTGAGAAGATGACTGAATATCCTTTGTCCCAAAATTGACTTATGCTACAATCTTGCCTTCTTTGCTGTCTCCAAAAGTGACCTTTGGACCATCCACAGCAACAACATCAATCAACTCATGTATGCTTCCACACATGTGCCTTGAACAACCACTGTCCAAGTACCATATCTTCTCTACTTTACTCCTACTCCTAATCCTAACCTACAAAACAAAAATAAAATTGTTTTAGGTACCCTTATTGAGAGGGTCCTGAAGGATTAGTTTCACCTTTGACAACCCAAGATGTTGATGTCTTAGGCTTCTGAGTTTTGACAGGAGCATGAACAGTTTTATCTTCATCATAGTCAGCAGATAAGTTAGGTTGATGATCAGTATGATAAGGAAAATGTTCATAAGTAGGGTAAGGTGCATGATAAGCAGGATATGCATGCATTGGATGAGCAGGGTATGGTGCATAGTAAGTTGGAAATTGAGGTGCATGATACATAGGATGATATGCAGCAGGTTGCACATAATAAGATTCATTTCCATACCAAGCATTTTGATTTTTCTTGTTCTTATGTTTCTTTGGTCTACTAGATGCTTGCTCATTAACAGACGACTTAGTTTTACCACTAGTCTGATTCAATTTAACTTTATCAGCAGACTTCTTAGGACTCTGCTGTTTGGTTTTACCAGTCTGTTTTCCTACACTAGGCTCTTTGCTCTTTTTAGCCTTATGAGATTTCTTCTCCTTTAACACTTTCTCAGGTGAAGCAGGTTTAGTAGTCTGAACGTACAAAATGACCTTACTATTGTCAGCAGATATAAATTTTTTCGTATGGTTCAGTTCTAACTTATCCTGTTCTAAAGGCATCTTCTGTTTACTAGACATATGAGTGGATGCAACAGATGATTTATCATGAGACTCAATAACTTTTTCAAGTTCCATGATTTTTCCTTTACAAACTTCACATTCAGCTTTCAGAGATTCATATTCTTGCTGAAGCTTTTTATATTCAGCTGATTCTCTTGGCTTTTCAGCTGTGAGTTTCAGTGAACTGTTTTGCTCTTTTAGCAATATCATCTCTTCCTTAAGCTTTTTATATGCTTCAACAATACCAGTATTGTTAAGCATCATTTGTTCAAATGAATTAAATAATTCATTATCAAGAGGAGTTACCTCATCCTCAAAGTCATCAGATTCCTTGGCCATCAGGCAGATGAGAGCAGGGTTCTCTTCATTAGAAGACTCTTCATCAGAAGTGTCTGAGTCTGAATCAGATGAGTAGACAGCAGTCAGCTTTTCTGCTTCAGCTATCATTGTCTTGCCTCTCTGATGCTTTCTTTCCTTTCTAATTCTCTTCTCTTCTTCAATGTATTTCTCTGCTTTTGGATATGGACAGTCTCTGATGAAGTGTCCCAATTTCCTGCAGTTATAACACATTAGTTTGGATTTGTAATCATCCTTATCTTGAGAAGAAGAGTTAGGTTTAGAAGTAGAAGCATTGTTATATTTGTTCTTCATTTTTCTTTTGTAGAACTTCTTGAAATTATTCATCAGCAATGCTACATCTCCAGTTGTGTACTCCTTTTTGTTGAGTAGTGTGGCTTCATCAGATGAGTCCACTTCTTTACTTCTTTGTACTGGTCTTCTGGGATTTTCAGCAGCAACTAAGGCAGCTGTGGGTCCTGAAGTTGAGGTTTCTTCAATTCCCATTCTTGGCAGTTTATACTCATACGCCTTGAGTACTGAGAACAGCTCGGTGAGTGAAATCTTTCCCAGATCTCTTGACTCTTCCATGGCTGTTACCTTCATATTGAATTTCGGAGGTAAAGCCTTCAGCACTCTGACGGTTATCTCCTTATCCGTAAAGGTTTTTCCAAGCTTTAAAACTTCATTCAGCGTCCTTGTAAACCTTGTATCCATCTTATCAATGGTTTCAGCAGACTTCATTTTGAAGTTGTCCAGCTTTTCTAGAGCAACACTCAACTGATGCTCTTTAATGGCGTCGTTTCCTTCGCTCATGTCTCTGACTTTATCCCACATTTCCTTTGCAGTTTTGCAATGTTTGACTTTATCAAACCGATCATTATCCAGGGCTTTAGTCATGATAAATCTTTCGATTTTGTCCAGATTGAACAGCTTTATTTCTTCTGCTGTCATCTCATGTAAGTCTTTCTCCACCAGGGTATCAACTTCATTGATCTTTATCGTCTTGGTGAATCTGAATGGACCTTTGATGATACATGTGTACATGTTATCATTATAAGCAGCTAGAAAAATATCCATCCTGATTTTCCAGTCTTCAAAAGACATACCAGCAATGTGGGGAACATGGCTGATACAATCCATTTTTCAAAAAGTTTTTATTTTTCAAAAATATGCTCTTTTGAAAAGTTTTGAAAACCTTTGAAAAACACTTGGATTAAGCTCGTTGATCAGGCAGCTGATTCTAATGAACCACCTGCTCTGATACCACTTGTTGGTCCCAAGTGGTCAAATGAGGTCTAGATGGGGGGGGAGGTGAATAGACCTCTGAAAATTTTTAGACTTAAAAATTTTTGAGTCGTCTGTCAGCAGACTAAGCTTATAAAGAACAGTAAGCTGACTAAGCTGATCGTGAACAAATCTTGAACAGCAGAGTGACCACTCTTCTTATAGTTACTTAGCAGATTTAAGCAAAAATAGTTTTACAAGAGTATACTTGCAGCGGATAATTTGTAAGTGTTTTTCACAAGTAGACTAAGTCTTTCAAAGATTTTGTCCCCAGTTTTAAAACTCCTTCAAAATCTTTAATCAAATGTTTCAAGGTGTTAACTTATGCAACTTTAAAAATATGCAAGAAAATTTATGCAAAAATAACACAAAGAATTTTTATAGTGGTTATATGGATAAAAATCCTTTAGTCCACTCTTCCAGATCACTCAGATTCCGGGTTATACTATAAACACAAAGTTTACAATATTTCTCCACTTACGCCAAAACAACAAATGAGAAGGCCGTAAGCTCACAATAGGAAATCACTAAGAAAACCTATCCTCTGAAGTTAGATCACTCACAAAGATGAATCTACACTCCGCACAACACTCAACTATTACAAATTCACTCAGAAAATCTTTTCTGTTTGGCTTCAACTTGGCTTTCTTCAACAAATGACTCTACCAGACGAGTGAGCTGTTCTTGAGCTTCTTGAGGCTTAGAGAAAATCTGCTTCGAAAATAAAATCTCAGAGTGTTGTTGTGTATTTGCTCTTTGAAACCAGCTCTATTTATACTTAGATTTGAAAATGTGACCGTTGAAGGAAATCACAAATCAAATCCATAGCCTTAGCCCAAGTTTCAGAACGGCTCCCTGCTACAGTATTTTTCTGCTGTACTTTCCTGTAGCTGCATTAAATGCACCCTGCTGATTCGAGAATAAACTTCAATCATTTGTCATTACTACCCTTCTCTTACAACATTTATTACAACAAGTGCATTTATTACCGTTGGACTAACTCCTTGATCTCTTCTACTCTGCTGATCAAAACAACCTTGCAGATAGATACCCTGCTGATCAAACTCTGAACCCATCTGATTTGAGTCAGCTGATGGTCTACCCTTCTGATTGCTATTTCAGCATAAGATCAGTAGTCTTCTAGGCTTAGAATTTTGGACCCTTCTGATGTCTTCTTTACTTGGTCAAAATTCTTCTAAGGGACCTAAGCTTTCCATACTTAGCTGATTTTGACGTTTTGGAAATCATCAAAACTTTCCCTTATCTTCTTATCTTAATTGCACTTTATCTTCATCTTCATCCAACAGGACAGGACGGGATTACGGGTCCCATATTATTTTTATTCATCATTTTTGTTCCCCTAACAAAATAATATTACAATATTACGTAATTATATTTCGTCATTTTTCTTTTGCTAAATCGTATAACTTTTAACTCATTATTACATTAAACATATCATCAATTCATCATAACAACAATTTCAAATATATCCAAATACGATCACAAATTGAAATCATATAATGAGCAAATGATAAAATACGATCAACATCGAGTCTCAAAAGAAAATCCAATCCAAATACTATATATAGTTGATACCAAAATAATTTATTCAAGTGCACACTTAAATTACGCAAAAGTTACAAATTTTAAAATAACTAAAAGTCTAAAATCATATAATGACCCATAATATTGATTACTAATAACTAATGAAAGACTTAAAAGGAATATTAGGGTAAAGTAAAAAAGTTCATTTATTAAATAAGGTTAATTAATTAATAAATTTATTAATTATATAATAATATTATTATATAGGCGGGTTTGGGTATTCGGGATTGGAGAGACCAATCCCAAACCCATCCCATATTTCCGTAATAAAATACGGGTATTCAAGTTCGGGTACCCAAACCCAAAAAATACTCGTCCCGTTCGGATATTTTAAACGCGCACCCCTACATATGAGTTTGAATATTAATGCAATTATGACATTTGACTGCCAATTATGGTATATTTTAAATTAATTATCAATATAAGATTATATACTAGATATGCTCTTATATATTTGTAGTTGATTCAATGAATATATAGGAGCATATACGAGATGTCGATTCGTTGGTCAATTATTTTCAATTTTACATCTTCGCTGACGATCAAGACCGAGTAGAATAATTTCTCCATTAAATTTATATAAGCTCAACTAAGCCAACATCAAATGAAAATTTTGAAAGAATAAAATAAATTTGTGTGTTTGTCAAATGCTAATTTATTTAACTGCTCATTAAAACAACCTACATCTCTCTCTCTCTCACTCTTTCTAGTCCTCTCCGTCTCTACCCCTCTATTTCGTACACATAATTTTTCACGCGTATCACTCTATCTACACTTCTCAAATACACAAAACAATCTTCAAACCTCTCTGTCCTCTCCGTCTCTCTCTCTCTCTACCCCTCTAACTCCTTTTCCTACATGGGTTAGGGCCCTTTTTAATTAGCAAGACCTAGTCTTCTAATTAATTAATGGTCCAGTCTTGTTTAATTAATTAGGGCCTTACTTAATATCCAAATTAAATAGCCCATTAATTAAATCTCATTTTATCCTATTTAATTAGATCGAGCTCCAAGCCCATTTAATTAAATACTCCCTTAATTAATTCATTCAAATTTAATTAATTATCTTGTAAACTAAAATTTGATTTAATTTATAAACTCGATCCGATCCAATTGGATTGAATCTCACCATGCTCTGCATGTGTCGACCTAGTCGATCCATTCACTCTTCATTTCTTTATTTTCACTTCATGTGTATTGTGTATGCCCACATAGGTTCACCAGATAATTGGCCGCGGGTTATAATTAAATATATATTTAATTATTCGAGTAAATATATACTCAAAATCAATCGAACACTCTGTCGATTGACCATTTCAAAATTAGCAACCCACCTAATTTGGGAATTCTCCCACACTCCACAGTCAATGTCTGGCCATAAACCCATGGAGCCCAATCACTGGTGAATTAATTCAGTGAATTTTTAATCTTTACATTACCATGTATGCCTTAATCCTTCCATTAGTTGGTATCTCTATCAAGACTAATGTTATGGACTTTCATCAGTTTCCTAACTTGTCTCAACTATATGTATTCTGGTCTCGACACTATTTCCTTTGACTTAACCTTTATGAGCTTCTTTCTTAAAGTCGTCAGATACATTGGCCAAGGATTTACTAGAATATGTTTCTCACAAAGATTAATAGGAGAAGCTCCCAACCTATCACGTCGGGTCAACGGATCCTTTGTTGATGATATGAACTTGCATACACGTTCCTCTATACCCAACATGAATCTACAGAGACCGTCTGGTAGACTCAGTCAATCGAGACTCATATCAAAGCATAAAAGTTCGTACACCAGATAAACCCTATCACCGCAAGTAATAAGGATCGTTCCCAGCAAGCCAACAACTCATGTGTATCGACCATCCCAGTCACGCTTGTGGACCCCCGCGTCCTCCAGTTCATCGGAGTATACACACTCGTGAGGTCTAACCGAATCCATTGATGTCCCATCACAAATGGATTCTACGTCCTTTGAATTTGTTTTAGCGGCCTTGGAGATCAGTCCACGGGTTGTACCATAGCCCTGTGATCTGAGTACTTTCATCCTTATGTTAGATAATTATTCATAAGATGAGGTGACCATATAAATAAATGCATTTATTTAACGAATTGAATGGTCCTTTTAATTGTAACAAATTAAATGCAGCAAAAACAGTTGGCTTACACGACACTATTCTATCAGTTTTAAACAATAAGTTTTTATTTCTAGAAGTGTTGACTGTCAAATATGATTTGTATTAATTAAATTCCCAATATATGATTATACATTAGAGTTGATTAACTGTTGTTATGACTATGGGTTGTTGATGTAATTTTTGATAAAATTGGTAACTTCACGTGATTAGACATATAGGCAGAAATCTCTATGTAAACTTCTTAAAATTATACAATGTTTATTCATTCCCACCCCTGACCTTTTTTATCACTTGGGGACCAACATTTTAAATAATTAAAAATCCCTGAAACCATTTTTAAAGTAAATTTTTAGACGATTACTTAGACGAATTTTAAAAATATAACAATTAAGTATTTTTCAATCACCTCTTTCTTTCAGAAAGCTTTGATGATTTAAGCAATAATAGTTACATTTCTAAAATTCTTGAACGCCAAATGTGCTATATATTAATTAAATAAATATCCAATATATGATTATATGTTAGATATGCTCCTATTTATTTGTACTGATTCGATGAACAAAATTTACACAATATAGGATAATTTGTATAAAAATAATTTGCCACATATTTGTTTATTTTTAATCTAAAGTGATCTAAATTTAGTATTCCCGACCAACTCATACATTCAAAATTTGTAAAACCATTTCATCACATATGAGCTTGAATAGTAATCCAATTATGACATTTGACTGCCAATTATGCTATATTTTATATTAATTACCAATATAAGATTATATACTAGATATGCTCCTTTATATTTGTAGTTGATTCGATGAATATATAGGAGCATATCTGAGATGCCGATTCGTTGGTCAATTGTCTTCAATTTTACATCTTCGTTGACGATCAAGACCCAGTAGAATAATTTCTCCCTTAAAATTATAAAAGCTTAACTAAGCCAACATCAAATGAAAATTTTGAAAAAACAAAATAAATTTATGAATTGTCAAATGCTATTATTTAACTGCTCATTCAAACAACCTAAATCTCTCTCTCTGTCTCTTAGTCTCTTTCTAGTCCTCTTGTCTCTCTCTCTCTACCCCTCTATTTCTTACACATAACTTTTCACGTGTATCACTCTATCTACACTTCTCAAATACACAAAACAATCTTCAAACCTCTCTGTCCTCTCCGTCTCTCTCTCTCTCTCTCTCTCTACCCCTTGAACTCATTTTCCTACATGGGCTAGGGCCCTTTTTAATTAGCAAGACCTAGTCTTCTAATTAATTAATGGCCCAATCTATTTTAATTAATTAGGGCCCTATTTAATATCCAAATTAAATAGCCCGTTAATTAAATCTCTTTTTATCTTATTTAATTAAATCGAGCTCCAAGCCCATTTAGTTAAATAATCACCTAATTAATTCATTCCAATTTAATTAATTATCTTGTAAATTAAAATTCGATTTAATTTATAAACTCGATTAATTCATTCCAATTTAATTAATTATCTTGTAAATTAAAATCCGACTTAATTTATAAACTCGATCCGATCCAATTGGCTTGAATCTCGCCCTGCTCTAAATGTATCGACCTAGTCGATCCATTCATTCTTCATTTCCTTGTTTTCGCTTCATGTGTATTGTGTACGCCCCATAGGTTCACCATATAATTGGTCGCGGGTTATAATTAAATCTATATTTAATTATTCGAGTAAACATATACTCAAAATCAAACGAACCCTCTGTCGATTGACCATTCCAGAATTAGCACTCCAGCTAATTTGAGAATTCTCTCACACTCCACAGTCGATGTCTGGCCATAAACCCATGGAACCCAATCACTGGTGAATTAATTCAGTGAAACTTTAACCTTTACAATTACCAGGTATGCCTTAATCCTTCCATTAGTTGGTCTCTCTGTCAAGAATAAGGTTATGGTCTTTCATTGGTTTCCTTACTTATCTCGACTATATGTATTCTGGTCTCCAAACTATTCCCTTGGACTTAACTTTTATGAGCTTCTTTCATAAAGTCGTCAGATACCTTGGCCAAGGATTTACTGGAATATGTTTCTCACAGAGATTCATAGGAGAAGCTCCCAACCTATCAAGTCTGGTCAACGGATCCTTTGTTGATGATATGAATCTGCATATACGTTTCTCTATACCCAACATGAATCCACAGAGACCTTCTGGTAGACTCCAGTCAATCGCGACTCATATCAAAGCATAGACGTTCGTGCACGAGATAAACCCTATGACCTCAAGTAATAAGGATCATTCCTCGTACACTATTGTAAATAGGAATAACTTCATCCCCGATATGCGACTATTGTTTCCATGGTGAGTTATTTCCTAGTTTGGGTATTCAGTGTGCTTGCCATCCCAGCAAGTCACCCACTCATGTGTATCGACTGTACCAATCACGCTCGTGGACCCCAACGTCCTCCAGTTCATCGAAGTATTCACACTCATGCGGGTCTAACCGAATCCACTGATGTCCCATATCAAATGGATTCTATGACCGTTGAATTTTTTTTAAATCACTGCCTTGAAAATTAGTCCACGGGTTGTCCTATAGCCCTGTGATCTAAGGACTTTCATCCTTATGTTAGATAATTATTCATAAGATGAAGGTGACCATATAAATAAATGCATTTATTAATCGAATTGAATGGTCCTTTTAATTATAACAAATTAAATGCAACCAAAACAGTTGGCTTGCAGGACACTATTCTATCAAGTTTAAGCAATAAGATTTTTATTTCTAGAAGTCTTGACTGTCAAATATGCTATGTATTAATTAAATTCCCAATATATGATTATATATTAGAGTTGATTAACTGTTGTTAAGTCTATGGGGTGTTGATGTAATTTTTGATAAAGTTGGTAAATTCATGTGATTAGACCTATAGGCAGGAATCTCTATGTAAATTTATAATTATACAACGTCTATTCATTCCCACCCCAACCTTTTTATCACTTGGGACCAACGCTTTATATAATTAAAAATCCCCGAAACCATTTTTAAAAGTAATTTTTTAGACGATTACTTAGACGAATTTTAAAAATATAACAATTGAGTATTTTTCATTTACCTCTCTCTTTCAGAAAGCTTTGATGTTTTAAGCAATAATATTTACATTTCTAAAAATCTTGACTGACAAATATGCTATGTATTAATTAAATTTCCAATATATGATATATATTAGATATGCTCCTATTTATTTGTACTGGATTCGATGAACAAAATTTACACAATATAGGATCGTTCTGTAATAATAATTTGCCACATATTAATGTTTAATCCAAACTGATTTAAATTTAGTATTCCCAACAAACTCATACATTCAAAATTTGCGAAACCATTTCATCACATATGAGAGTGAATAGTAATGCAATTATGACATTTGACTGCCAGTTATACTATATTTTAAATTAATTACCAATATAAGATTATATACTAGATTTGCTCCGATATATTTGTAGTTGATTCGATTAATATATATGAGCATATCCGAGATGTCGATTCAGTGGTCAATTGTCTTTAATTTAACATCTTCGCTGACAATCAAGACTAATAGAAAAATTTATCCATTAAAATTATAAAAGCTCAACTAAGCCAACATCAAATGAAAATTTTGAAAACATAAAATAAATTTATGAGTTTTCTTGTGCTAATTATTTAACTTCTCATTAAAACAACCTCCCTCTCTCTCTCTCTCTCTCTCTCTCTCTCTCTCTCTCTCTCTCTCTCTCTCTCTCTCTCTTTTTCTCTCTTTCTCTCTATCGCTCTCTAGTCCTCTCTATCTCTCTCTAGTCCTCTCTGTCTCTCTCTCTAACCCTCTATTTCGTACACATAATTTTTCACGTGTATCACTCTATCTACACTTCTCATATACACAAAACAATCTTCAAACATCTCCGTCCTCTCCGTCTCTCTCTTTCTCCCCCCCCCCTACCCCTCTATTTCGTACACAGTTTTTCACGCGTATCACTCAATTTCAGATATAAACATAACAATCTTCAAATGGATAATGAATCATACATTTCTGAAGATGTACAATTCTAATTAGAATAAATCTACATCAATTTCATTTTTAATCTAACTCATCTAATTAGTTTTTTCATTTGAATTTGCATTTTTCAGTTTTTCGATACGGCTGTATGGGACTCGGAGTTCAATTGCTATCGGGTGAAAGGAGTACTTTTTCCGAAAGCTCTCAGTAAGATTCCACTAGATCCCGCATCGCCATCGCCACCACTATATGCATCTCCACAAACCCATTCTAATGTGGTTAGGGTATGACTGTAATTTTATTTTTATTTTTATTTTCGTTCCAATACACTTACCTTGACTAACTAAAAAAAATACAAATATACACACCTCAATTAATTACATCATAATAATAGACTTTATTTTTTGTCTCGATCCATGTTTATTTCTTGATTTTTTTCGCTTTTGAGAATGTTAAAATTTTAATCTTAAGGTTTTTGGATCACAACTAAGGAAGCCTAGTGAATTCTCCTCGTTCATAGACTTTATCATTAAGAAACTCCACATAAATATTTATTTATCTCAGTTTTCTCATAGACTTTATCATTAAGAAACTCCACATAAATATTTATTTATCTCAGTTTTCTCTTACCTAAGTTCTTGAATAAGTTTTCCGATTTTCAAGTTAGTCATGCATTTGTCATTCAATTTGGAACTTTTTCTTAAAAAAAAAATTAAAACTAGAATAAGTTAGCTATTTTTCCTCCATTAATTTCCATTTCTTATAATTTATTTATTTTCTTTCACCTTTCATTACAATATGGTTGGTGTTTTTTTTCATAGTTGTATCCAAAAACAGTTTCATTCAGTATATACCAAGATTTAAAGATTTGAAGTAAAAAAAATTGTAACATTGGGTGGATATTTTCTCTGTATATTTTAGCATTCTCTTTTCATGGTAGACATTTTTTTTTTGTATTTTTCAATTTTATTGTGGTGTAAATGTTATATACTAATGTTTTTTCATGTTCATGTATGTCTCTGTATTCATTAAATAAGGAAAATGTAAATACATTAATTAATTAAAGTTCTAATGTGAAGTAAAGTTGATGGATGTTAGATTTAAGAAGTATTTTTTGCCTCTATTTTTATAAGAACACTCGTTAGTGAAAGAATATGTGATATTTGAAAAAGGTTTTAATGAAATAAAAGATTAATGTATTATGATTTTCTTTAAGGTTTACTCTTGTGTAGCTTGGTTAACTGTATTATGAGTTAATTATTCTCTATCATCTTATCATTTTTTAGGAGGATCATCCACCCCCCGGTGATGCAAGTTCCTCTTCAAAAATTAACAAAAGAGAGCTGAAAACGGCTAGAGTCGTTGAAAACAATGAAGTGTCATTCAGACTACTACAATGCCAAAGAGAGGATGAGGAAAATATAAATATTAAGAGTATATTCTAGAGAAATGTGAGGTATTTATATATCATGATACTTTAGAATATAGGATAGATTTGACTTAGTGATTAAAAATATTTAATAAAAAAATCGATTTGCTAAAATTAATGATAAAATAATCTATTCTATTAAGAGTTATACTTATTATAGATTTTGGAGAAAAAATTATTTTGCTTTAGAGATATCATAAAATGGCACGCTAAGGCCAAACATAACAATGATCACAAATGACTAAAATTGGTTTCGATTTATACCTTCAACATCACGATAGAGGTCTAAAAGTACTTTAAAGAGCTCTTACATTTAGGTTGAACTCATATGTACTATTTTAGCACTAATATGGACATGTACCTTTAATTTTATAATAAAACTTTCTTATTACAGGTTGCAAAAAATTGTACTACATACTATGTATTACACCCAACGTTCAAAGATGCAAAGCATAAGCTTGAAGCGAAACAATTTGATTTAGGAGGACGTGTAGTGCTTCCAGTGATGGAAGTGGTTAATCCTCCTGTCGAAAGTGTGTTAAAATTATCGCTCACAGATCGATTAGCGGGAAAATGGACTATACAGAGTAGAAAACGCAACCTTCAATCACTCAAAATTGATAAGGTATGTAATAGGTTAATTGCTTGCACAATAATAGTTGCATGTTTTCTTATAAAGGTAGCATATATGTAGCTTGGGCTAGATCATTGAAGTATTGTCTATGAGCACGTAAATAATAGGTTCTTTAAAGAAATAGTAGATCCAATAAGTGTTGAAATCAAGAACAGGACGTCGTTGGATTTTTTTAGATGTATTTTTAATATTGATTTTTATTATTTGATTGGTATTTTCATAAATCATTTTAGGGAAAAAAATCAATAATTGTAGAATTAAATCGGTAAGGACATCCATATATGCTTGAGGAATCTTTAATTTTTATATTCAGTTAAATTAATTTACTGTCTATATTGATTTACTTGAGTTATTTTTTATCTAGTCAAGCCTAAGTTCGACCACCTTAATATTAACTAAATCTAACCGTAAATTAATCTTCGCCCCTACTAACAATTGGTTTGGGTTGAATCTAGTTATGATTCAGGGCAAATCATGGGTTACATCTATATGAGATCACAAAACTATTTCTCGAAATATAAGGTGGATATAACATATTATATCATTTTGATTGAATTGTACAAATTGATTTTCTTGAAAGAGACATTTGCGATTGATCGTGATATTTATTTTTAACACCATATTTGACTTACATTTACTAACCAATAATTTTGTAATTTCAGTTCTATTATCATGAGAAAGTCGAGAAAAGCATGAGATCATTAAATGAAGTTGCGACTTTCATTGTGTATGGTGTAATCTATTGATTATGAAGATATCAAAAAGTGAACATCGATCTATAGATGAAACACATCAGCCTAAACTCATAAATTGTGTTCATATCCGAGTTTGAATTAAAATCTTTACACCTTGTTATAATGTTCTCGACATAGTCGTGGTTTAAAATGTTCATAATTATATGATTAATATGTATGCTAATGATGGTTTTTTTTCCTTTGTATATATTATTTGATTTAATTTTTTTTATTCATCAGTACGTGTAAAACTATTAAATTTTATGTTAGTTCTAAATCATTACTTCATTAATGGCCGTCAAAAAGCGAAGGAGAAAGAAAATTGTGTGTTTAATGAGTCATGAATGAATAGTGAGTAGTTGATAACTCTGAAATATGGAATCATTTTCGACAAATGGAGGGATATAGGAAGAGGATATAGGAAGAAGTTATGTGTGCCAAAATATTATGTATCATAATATGTATTCTATCTATTCCCATAAACGTTGGCTCAATTAGTTAAACTTTTCTAGTTTTAATAGATAACTATTTAATTAACCTTTTCCATCAATAAACATGTAAACTAACGACTTAGACATCTCCGAGTTGCAAGTAAGAGAGACTAATGCGCCGATGAGGCCTTAGCCAAGTGGTTAAGGATGAGGCTCCATGACTAGAAGGTCATGGGTTCAACTCTCACGAATTAGGTATTTTCTCTAGTTTCATACTAACTTTTCTCTAGTTTCATACTAGCTTTTCTCTAGTTTCATACTAGCTTTTCTCTAGTTTAATATTAGTAATTAGTTCACTTTGATATCATTGTAATAGTTCCGATTCGATATAGTGCTTGATGTAATAACGTATTTACCATCTAAAAAAAAAAAAAAAAAAAAAAAAAAGTAAGAGAAACTAATGTGATGCTTTTCCGAAGATAAATCCTTTGATGTACTATGTCTTATCTTATTTTAAATAGACAACACACACTAAAATATCTTGATGACAAGTTATAGAATATACCCATACTTATATTATTCATAAAATCAACAATTTCAACACACTAATTTACGAATAGCCACATTAATGGTTATGTGGGAAATTAATTGCTACCCAGATACAGTGTTTTTGAAAATGGACTGGCCATAAAATCGGAAGTCCTATTGGTTACCGACCAGTGGTTCGATCGGCATAATCGGTATGACGTAATTATTTGTAATAAATAAATAAATATATATATAATTAAAAAAATTTGTCATTCTTTGTCAATATCAATTCAAATAGTTTCATGCAAATAATTAAAGTCTCTCAAAAACCAAAATCAATGTCAAAAACATAAATATCAAATATCCTTCAAGGATTCATACATCCAAAATAAGACAACAAGATTATAAACAATCAATCAATGTTCAGAACATAGACTTAAGTACCACCTAAATAAATAACAATGTCTCAAAAACAAGAACTAAATTCCATGGAGTCTTTTGAAGGTAAGACTAAAATATATAATCATCTTCATCAATTAGCATATTCTTGTTTTCTTAAGATGTTAAATACTTCACGATCATTAGTGCTTGAGTTCCTACCATCAAACCTTGAAAAATTCAGTATAATTATTTCCATCGGCAGCATCATTACCTATACAAAAAATTATAAATTATTGTGTTAATAAAACAATATATGAATACAAGTAAATGTTAAATAATCTTATGATTGACATTCACCTCTATTTGGTTGAGGAGTTTCATTGCTAGCCAAATCTTCCTCGAGCATCTCTTCCAACTCATCGTAATCAAGTTCTCCATTCCTTCCATCTCATGAAATATACTACTAGTGTTTCTGTTTACAAACAATAAATCTTGGGCATAGATATTTGTCCATTCCTTCCATATCTCACTGAATTCGTTGAATATTTTCATTACCTATACAAAAAATAAGTACTTTCAGCTTTTGACAGCAATTGGACTTCCACAAACAGTCACAAGCGCTTTTGACAGCATAAAAAATATCTCGAACAAAGTAAAAAAAAGAAAAACCTAATAAATGTTATTTCAATTCAAGTGTATAATTAATCCTATGTTAAACAAGAGTTCAATTCATATAAATTATAATAACAGAAAACTTCTAGGGGATGAAGATTGAAGATGACTACACCACCAATGTCTTTGATTTTTTGTTGTGATGTGTGAAGGAAGAAGCAATAAGAAGAGGCGGCTACTTAGTACTTACTGCCTTTGGAGTAGAAAAGCGTACAGAACAGCCCTGGTCTTGATTCAATTTTTTTTTTTGGTCATTAAGTGAACCGCTGGTTCACTAAAATCGATGGTTCACTGGTTTTATCGATTCTGAATGGTTCAAACTGGTTAATTAGAGAGGTGAATTTTAGGGGTAAGTCGGACCGAACTGAAGACCGATTAACGGTTAAGCCAAACGGTCCGGTACGATTTAAAAATACTGCCCAGATATTGGAGATTTTATTATTCAAATATACAATGGATATATATAAGAGCATATTTAGTATATAACCCTGTATTAGTAATTTAATTAATACGAGCATATCTATTATATACTCGTGTATTAGAGATTTAATTATGTAAGTGATAAATATTAAATTAGTTCTCTCTATAATAACTTAGGCTTTAATATAGTATTAGAGCTCATGTCAGCAGAAGGGATTGCATTCGAATATCTCCGTCACTCATTTCTATACTACACATGAGAAATATTAAAATTCCTCTCTAACAGCTTGAGCTTTTAGATGATTTGTTGATTATTCAATAAATATCAACTTGATATTCTTGATATTCATTTTGATTTATGATGAAATGGATTTAATTAAATATTTGCTCTTGTTATTATGGAAATGTAAATCTTATCATAATATTATTGATCATATTATGTTTAATAGTAAAATCCAGTATTTCAGATTTTACTTTATGATGTATCATTAACATTTGACTGTTGACATAGCCAGAGCAAATTCCATTATATCAGAGCAATTTCTATATTTTCTCTCTTCTACCGTTTTAGTAAAGTCAATAAGCCACCTAATACATGTTTATATTCTAATTATGCTTAATATATCAACAAAACGAGAAAGTGAACAAGTCTTCTCTCTCCTATTTATTATGGAATTACAATTTTTCCTCATCATTTTTTTTCAAACAATGGAGGCCATCAAAATATTTTTAAAACTTTCAAAATAGTACATTGGTTTTTTTTTTTTTAGATAATACAACCCCCTAACTCCATTATAAAATCCAATTTTCTACCGGACAGATCCAGGAATTTGGTCAAGTGGAGGCTAAAAGTCTACCTTAAAAAAATTCAAATAGTTAAACTTAAAATTCATGTTTTATTCACGGAAAAATATATTAGGAGATACAAAAAAGGAGGTAAGTTTAATAAGAATAACTTTCATTAGTTAGTTTGATTACATGTGATTATGATCTCAAAAGAAACCAAATCATGTGATTATGATCTCAAAAGAAACCAAATCATATACGCATCTTAATTACACTTTCAAATTGACCTCATCAATTATTTATTTTCTGAAATCTTTCCAAAATAAGTGGGACATTTTATTTCTTATGTGAGTGCAAAAATGTGTGTAGTAATGTATTAGATTAAAAACTAATATGAAGAAAACATTTTATAAAAATAATTTGAATTCTCTCGATAGTTATTAAGAAAGAAAATAAAATTAAAGAAAAATATTAGGAAAGAAAAAAATGAAAGAAAAATTATCAAGAAAAAAAGAAGAAATTAAAATAACCATGGTTAAAAAAGAGAAAACGATTATGATTTATTATATAGTGAATAAGTAAAATTCTTAACATATAGCTCATTTGGACTGTGTGGTTAAGGCAGTCATTGATGAATGTGGATGAGAGAATTGTACTTGTGGTATCAAACTATATATCAATTTCATTTGTGGTATCCTAAAAATCGAGGTCGACACGTTTGGTACCCCAATTGAGGAAATCAATCACTTTTGGTACAATCGTTGTAAATGGACGTTAATTGATGACATGGCAGTTAAGTTTTTTTGCAAAATTGAGAACATTACTTATGTTGACCGATAATTATACCCCTAATATTTCAGGTTGTCAAAATAATCCCACATCTTCAAATTTACTAACAATTTTAGTACACATTATTGTCCAATTACAACATTGGCTCGAATAGGACACATGTGGACCAATTAGAGATTTTACTTATTATATCACATAATTATTTAACTAATTTAGTTTTATAAATAATAATATTAATAGACCAAATAATAGTTTAGTATAAATCCGACAAAATATTAATTAAATATAAAATTTCTATAATTATATTAATATATTTATAATTTATTAAAAAATAAAGTTATATATTATTAAAAAAATAATTATAATTAAAAAAGTAAACCCATCCCCCACTAGATTTGAATTTTTTTGTTGCAACTACGTCAAAAATAACTCACATTTTCCGACAAAATAGTCGAAATTTTCTGTTGCATAAGCCCAAATTTCTAGTAGTGCATTGATTTGTAATTTTCAGATCGAGATAGAGAAAGCGGCACTTCACAAAATCAATCGGGAATCTCTCTTTTACGGCAGCTGAAGAAATGCTATGGTTAGGTTTTCTTAAAAAAAAAAAATTCGGAACCTTCCCTAGTTCGTTGATTTCTGAAAATAGACATTGATTTTTTTGTTGTCTGAAATTTCTAGTTTTGACTAGATTTTGGATAGCACTTGTGTTGACTATATCTGGAGTTTCTGAATGTACTGTGAACTGAACTGAGGTGGCTGTTTGAGTTTTATTCCTTTCAATTACAAAAATGTATGCTCGGCTTATATTGCCACCTGAAAAGAGTTTTTTCTTTTTTCTTTTTTGGAGAAAACCTTATTTAAGTTTTCTTTTATTGCTTTATGAAAATGCATATCCATCTTTGCTCCTTGACACATTTGAAAATACTTTGGTTGCTACTTTTGGTTCAAAAAATAAATAGTTAAAGCCAAAGATTTGCGTCAAACATTTGACATACTTGAGTGCTTGTCGCAAATAGTAGTTGTTGTTATGCTGCAAATTCTGATGTAAATGATAATTTATTTAGCTGTGAATTTTTTTTTGTTGCAACTACGTCACATATCAGACAAATTTTGCGACATATTAGTCGTAAATTTTCCGTTGCATAAGCTCAAACTTCTTGCAGTGTCTAATGTGAAGTAAAGTTGATGGATGTTAGATTTAAGGTACATTTATTGCCTCAAGTTTATTAAGAAAGCTCGTTAGGGAAGGAATATGTGATATTGAATATAGAAGTGAAATTTGAAAAAAGTTTAAATGAAGTAAATGATTAATGTATTGCAATTTTCTTGAAGGTTTACTCTTGTGTTACTTGGTTAAATGTATTATGAGTCAATCGATTATTCTTTTTCATCCTATCATTTTTTAAAAATAAACAAAAGAGAGCTGATAATGGCTAGAGTCGTTGAAAACAATGAAGTGTCATTCAAACTACTAAAATGTCAGAGAGAGGATGAGGAAAATAGAAATATTAAGGAGTATTTTCTAGAGAAATATGAAGTATTTATATATCCTTATACTTTAACATATAGGATAGATTTGACTTGGCGATTAAAAATATTTAATAAGAGAATCGATTTTACTAAAATTAATGATAACATAATCTATTCTATTAAGAGTGATACTTTTGTAGATTTTGGGGAAAATTTGTTTTGCTTTAGAGATATCATAAAATGGAACGCTAAGGCCAAACATGACAATGATCACCAATGAGCAAAATTGATTTTGATTTACACCTTCAACATTACGATAGAGGTCTAAAAATATTTTGAACTGAACTGAGGTGGCTGTTTGAATTTTATTGCTTTCAATTAAAAAAATGTGTGCATGGGTTATATTACAACATTTAAAGAAAATTTTCTTTCTTTTTTTTTTGAGAAAATCTTATTTAAGTTTTCTTTTATTGCTTTCTGAAAATGCATATCCACCTTTGCTCCTTGACACTTTTTAAAATACTTCGGTCACGACTTTTGGTGCAAAAAATAAATAGCTAGCGTAAACATGCGACAAACTCGAGTGCTTGTCGCAAATAGTAGTTGTTGTTATGTCGAAAATTCTAATGCAAATGCTCATTTATTTAGATTTGAATTTTTTTTGTTGCAACTATGTAAAAAATAAGTCACATTTTGCGACACATTTGTCGCAAATTTTATGTTGCATAAGCTCAAATTTCTAGTAGTGCATTGAATTGTAATTTTCAGATCGAGCAAGAGAAAGCGTCACTTCGCAAAATCAATCGTGAATTTCTCTTTTACGGTAGCTGAAGAAATCGTATGGTTAGGTTTTCTTAAAAAAAAATCTGACCCTTTCCTAGTTCGTTTATTTCTGAAAATCGACATTGATTCTTTTGTTGTCTAAAATTTCTGATTTTTCCTAGATTTTGGGTAGCACTTGTGTTGAAGATACTAGAGTTTCTGATTGTACTACGAACTGAATTGAGGTGGTTGTTTGAGTTGTGCTCGGGTTATGTTGCCACCTGAAAAGAGATTTTTCTTTTCTCTTTTTTTTGAGAAAACACTTTTATTGCTTACTGAAAATGCATATCCATATTTGCTCCTTGACACTTTTGAAAATGCATTGGTTGCTACTTTTATTTCAAAAAATAAATAGCTAGCGCCAAAGATTTGCGTCAAACATTTGACATACTCGAGTGCTTGTCGCAAATAGTAATTGTAGTTATGTTGCAAATTCTGATGTGAATGATAATTTATTTAGCTGTGAATTTTTTTTCGTTCCAACTACGTCACTTATCAGACACATTTTGCGACACATTAGTCGTAAATTTTCCGTTGCAGAAGCTCAAATTTCTAGCAGTGTCTAATGTGAAGTAAAGTTGATGGATGTTAGATTTAAGGTACATTTTTTGCCTCTAGTTTATTAAGAATGCTCGTTAGGGAAATAATATGTGATATTGAATATAGAAGTGATAATTGAAAAATGTTTGATTAATGTATTAGAATTTTCTTCAAGGTTTACTCTTGTGTTGCTTGGTTAAATGTATTATGAGTCAATTGATTATTATTATTTTTTACAAGAGAATCATCCAACACCCGATGATGCAAGTTCCACTTTAAAAAAGAGAGCTGAAAATGGCTAGAGTTGTTGAAAACAATGAAGTGTCATTCAAATTACTAAAATGTCAGAGAAATGATGAGGAAAATAGAAATATTAATTCTAGAGAAATATGAAGTATTTATATATCCTATAATTTAAAATATAGGATAGATTTGACTTGGAGATTAAATATATTTATGGCGATTAAAAAAATTTAATAAAAGAACCGATTTTACTAAAATTCTTGATATCATAATCTATTCTATTAAGAGTTATACTTTTGTGGATTTTGGGGAAAAATTGTTTTGCTTTAGAGATATCATAAAATGGCACGCTAAGGCCAACATTACAATGATCACAAATGACCAAAATTGATTTTGATATACACCTTCAACATCATGATAGAGGTCTTAAAATACTTTGAACTGAACTGAGGTGGCTGTGTGAGTTTTATTGCTTTCAAATAAAAAATGTGTACATGGGTTATATTACCACCTGAAAAGAAATTTTTCTTTTTCTTTTTTTGAGAAAATCTTATTTATTCCTTTATTGCTTTCTGAAAATGCATATCCATCTTTGCTCTTTGACAATTTTGAAAATATTTTGGTCGCTACTTTTGGTGCAAAAAATAAATAGCTAACGCAAAAGTTTTGCGTGAAACAGCGACATACTCGAGTTCTTGTAGCAAATAGTAGTTGTTGTTATGTCTAAAATTCTAAAGTAAATGATCATTTATTTAGATTTGAATTTTTTTTGTTGCAACTATGTTACAAATATGTCACATTTTGCAACACAATAGTCGCAAATTTCCCGTTGCATAAGCTCAAAGTTCTAGTAGTGCATCGAATTGTAATTTTCAAATCGAGCTGGAGAAATCGGCACTTCGTAAAATCAACCGGGAATCTCTCTTTTACGGCAGCTGAAGAAATGCTATGGTTAGGTCTACATAAAAATAAATTCGGAACTTTTCCTAGTTCGATGATTTCTGAAAATAGACATTGATTTTTTTGTTGTCTGAAATTTCTGATTTTGCCAAGATTTTTGTTAGCACTTGTGTTGAAAATATGTGGAGTTTCTGAATATACTGTGAACTGAACTGAGGTGGTTGATTGAGTTTTATTACTTTCAATTAAACAAATGTGTCATCGGGTAATATTGTCAACTGAAAGGGTCTTTTTTTATTTTTTCTTTTCTTTTTTTGAGAAAACCATATTAAAATTTTCTTTTATTGTTTTCTGAAAATGCATATACATCTTTGCTCCTTGACACTATCGAAAATACTTTGGTTGCTACTTTTGGTTCAAAAAATAAATGGGTAGCACGAAAGATTCGCGCCAAACATTTGACATACTCGAGTGCTTGCCACACATTAGTCGTAAATTTTTCGTTGCAGAAACTCAAATTTCTAGCAGTATCTAATGTGAAGTAAAGTTGATGGATGTTAGATTTAAGGTACATTTTTTGCCTCTAGTTTATTAAGAATGCTCGTTAGGGAAGTAATATGTGATATTGAATATAGAAGTGATAATTGAAAAAGGTTTTAATGAGTAAATGATTAATGTATTAGAATTTTCTTCAAGGTTTACTCTTGTGTTGCTTGGTTAAATGTATTATGAGTCAATTGATTATTATCATTTTTTACAAGAGAATCATCCACCACCCGGTGATGCAAGTTCCTCTTCAAAAATAAACAAAAGAGATCTGAAAACTGCTAGAGAAGTTAAAAACAACGAAGTGTCATTCAAGCCACTAAAATCTCATAGAGAGGGTGAGGAAAATAGAAATATAAAGTGTTTATTTATCCTTATACTTTAAAATATAGGATGGATTTGACTTGAAGATTAAAAATAATTAATAAGATAATCGATTTTACTAAAATTAAAGATAACATAATCTATTCTATTAAGAGTTATACTTTTGTAGATTTTGGAGAAAAATTATTTTGCTTTAGAGATATCATAAAATGGCACGCTAAGGCCAAACATTACAATGATTGTTGGATAAGGATGAAGATGATGGCACTGAAGACAAATTTAGAAGGGAGGTTTTGATGCATTCCAAAACTTCAAAATCTGCTAAGTATGGAGTAACTTAGCTTATGATCCCTTTGGAAGGAATTTTGACTAAGTACAAGAAGACATCAGAAGAGTCAAAATTTCAAGGTCCAAGACTTCTGATCTGCTGAAGGAAAGTTATCAGACTGATGAAGATCAGCCGACTCAAATCAGATTTGTTCAAGTTTGAGATCAGCTTAGCTTGCTATCAGACTTGCACTTCCGACAGCCAAGTGGAATAGATCATAAAGTCTTCCCAACGGTAATAAATGCCCCTGGGAGTAATAAATGCTGAAGTACAAGGATATTAAAGACAAATGATTGAAGAAATGCTTCGCATCAGCTGGGTGCATTTAATGCTTCCTGCAGAATAGTACTGTTGACAGTACGGACAGACTGCAAAAGAGCCGTTCGCGGATTTTAAGGACCAATACTCGAGGAATTTGAATCTTGTCTCTCTTCAACGGACATTTTTCAAATCTCAAGTACAAATAGCTGAAAGAGACGAAGAGAATATAAGCAATACAATTTCTGAGAGAATTTTCGAAGCAGAACTCTTTAAGTCTCAAGAACAGCTCACTCATCAGCTTAGTCATTTGTTGACAAAAAGCGAAGTTGAAGAACAAAGCTATATACATCTTCTGAGTGATTTTGTAAACAAGAGTGTTGTGAGAAGTAGATATCCATCTAAGTGAGTGATATTACTTCAGAGAGTAGGATTTCTTTGTGATTTCTTACTGCGCACTTACAGCCTGTTCATTTGTTGATCGGCGTAAGCAGAGTGTACTGGTTACTTTGTGTTTCTAGTATAACCCAAGATCTTTGTGACTTGGACGAGTGAATTAAAGGATATTTACATCCATATAACCACTATAAAAATTACTGGTGTTTTTACATTGCTTTTTAAACTTGCATATTTTCTGATTGCATAAAAACACTTTACTTAACAGTTTGAAAAGATATTAAAAGGAGTTTATAAAACTGGGGAAACACTTTTCAAACTGCTGAGATTACTTGTGAAAAACACTTTGAAAAATCCGCTGCAAGTACTCTAAGTATTAAAACTGATTTTGACAAAATCAGCTAAGTAATTATCAGACGAGTGGTCATCAAATCTGTTCAAAGATTTGTTCGCGAACAGACTTTTAACTCACTACTCTGATCAGCTTAGTCTGCTCACTATTAAAGAAAAGATTTTAAAGTTAAAATTGGAAGAAAATTTTAAAGAGGTTTATTCACCCCCCCCCCCCCTCTAAACCTCATCTGACCACTTGGGACCAACAAGTGGTATCAGAGCAGGTGGTTCATTTGAATCAGCTGCCTGATCAACAAGCTTGATCCAAGTATTTTTCGAAGGTTTTAAAACTTTTCAAAACAGCATATTTTTGAAAAATCAAAACTTTTTGAAAAATGGACTGTATCAGCCATGTTCCCCACATTGCTGGTATGTCTTTTGAAGACTGGAAGATTAGAATGGAAATCTATCTAGCTGCCTACAATGACAACATGTACACATGTATCATAAAAGGTCCATTCAAATTCACCAAGACCATAATAGTTGAGGAAGCTGAACTGGTGGTGGAAAAAGATCTGACAGAGATGACAGCCGAAGAAATAAAGCTGTTCAATCTGGATAAAGTTGGCCGTTTCATCATGACCAAAGCCCTGGACAATGATCGGTTTGACAAAGTCAAACATTGCAAAACTGCAAAGGAAATGTGGGACAAGGTTCGTGACATGAGTGAAGGAAACGACGCCATCAAAGAGCATCAGCTGAGTGCTGCTCTGGAAAAGCTGGACAACTTCAAGATGAAGTCTGCGGAAACCATTGACCAGATGGATACAAGGTTTACGAGGACGTTGAATGAAGTGTTAAAGCTTGGAAAAACCTTTACGGACAAGGAGATAACCGTCAGAGTGCTGAAGGCTCTACCTCCAAAGTTCAACATGAAGGTGACAGCAATGGAAGAGTCAAGAGATTTGGGCAAGATTTCTCTCACCGTGCTGTTCTCAGTACTCAAGGCATACGAGTATAAACTGCCAATAATGGGTGTTGAAGAAACCTCAACTTCAAGTCCCACAGCTGCACTTGTTGCTGCTGAAAATCCCAGAAGGCCAGCTCACAAAAGCAAAGATGTGGACTCATCTGATGAAGCCACAATACTCAACAAAAAGGAGTACACTGCTGGAGACGTTGCATTGCTGATGAACAACTTCAAAAAGTTCTACAGAAGAAAAATGAAGAACAAATATAACAATGCTTCTACTTCTAACCCTACTTCTTCTTCTCAGGATAAGGATTCTTATAAATCTAAGATGATGTGCTATAATTGCAGGAAACTGGGTCATTTCATTAGAGATTGCCCATATCCTAAAGCTGAGAAGTATACTGAAGAAGAAAAGAGAATCAGAAAAGAAAGAAAGCATCAGAAAGCTAAGGCGATGGTAGCAGAAGCAGAAAAGCCAGCTGCCGTTTACTCATCTGATTCAGATTCTGACACTTCTGATGAAGAGAGCCCTGCCCTTCTCTGCCTGATGGCTAAGGAATTTGATGACTCTGAGGATAGTGAGGTAACTCCTCTGAAGCATATAAAAAGCTTAAGGAAGAGATGATATTGCTAAAAGAGCAAAACAGTTCACTGAAAGTCTCAGTTAAAAGGCCAAGAGAATCAGCTGAATATAAACAGCTTGAGCAAGAACATGAGTCTCTGAAAGCTGAATGTGAAGTCCATAAAGGAAAAATCATGGAACTTGAGAAAGTCATTGAGTCTCATGAGAAATCATCTGTTGCATCCACTCATATGTCTAGTAAACAGAAGACACCTTTAGAACAGGATAAGCATGAATTGAATCATACTGAGAAATTTATATCTGCTGACAATAGTAAGGTCATCCTGTATGTTCAAACTGCTAGACCTGCTTCACCTGAGAAAGTATTAAAGGAGACGAAAACTCCTAAGGCTAAAAAGAGCAAAGAGCCTAGTGTCGGAAAACAGACTAGTAAGCCTAAACAGAAGAGTCCTAGGAAGTCATCTGATAAGGCTAAAACTAATCAGACTAGTGATAAAACTAAGTCGTCTGTTAATGAGCAAGCAAGTAGTAAACCAAAGAAGCATAAGAATAAGAAAAATCAAAATGCTTGGTATGGAAATGAGTCTTATTATGTGCAACCTGCTGCATATCATCCTATGTATCATGCACCTCAATTTCCAACTTACTATGCACCATATCCTGCTCATCCAATGCATGCATATCCTCCTTATCATGCATCTTACTCTGCATTTGAACATTATCCTTATCATGCTGATCATCAACAATATGACAAATCTGATGAACGTGGTAAAGGCAAAGCTGTTCATACTCCTGTTGAAACTCAGAAACCTAAGAAGCCTAAGACTTCATCATCTTGGGTTGTCAAAGGTGGAACTAATCCTTCACGACCCTCTCAATAAGGGTACCTAAAACAATTTTATTTTGTTTTGTAGGTTAGGATTAGGAGTAGGAGTAAAGTAGAGAAGATTTGGTACTTGTACAGTGGCTGTTCAAGGCACATGTATGGAAGCATACATGAACTGACTGATGATGTTGCTGTGGATGGTCCAAAAGTTACTTTTGGAGACAGTAAAGAAGGCAAGATTGTAGCAAAAGGAAGCTTAATCAAGGGAAACATAGAGATATCTGACTTCTCATATGTTAAAGGGCTAAAGTACAACCTGCTGAGCATAAGTCAATTTTGTGACAAAGGATATTCAGTCATCTTCTCAACAGATAAGTGCTATGTTGAACAGATTGGTACAAAGAAGGTAATTTTATCTGGAAGATGACAAGGGAATGTCTACATAGTCGACTGGAATTCTGCTGACAAGAATTCAAACGTTTGTTTGGTGGCATCAACACCATGTGAAGTTAGTTGGCTGTGGCACAAAAGAATGAATCATGTGAATTTCAAGACCATCAACAGACTTAACAAGAACAATCTGGTAGAAGGAATTCCAAAGACAGTCATGAGCAAAGATAAGCTTTGTGACGCTTGTCAGAAGGGTAAACAAATCAAGTCATCGTTTAAAAGCAAGAAGCATCAATCTTTTGGAAGAATATTGGAGCTGTTTCATATGGACTTATTTGGACCCATTGATCCAGTCAGCAATGGTGGAAAGAAATACTGCCTAGCTGTTGTGGATGACTTTTCAAGATATACTTGGGTGATATTCATGAAAAAGAAAAGTGAAACCAAGGAACATCTTACTAATCTGATGGAGCTGATCCAGAATGAGAAAAGCATAAAGATATTGAAGATCAGATCAGATAGAGGGACAGAGTTTACAAACTCTACTGTTGAAGAGTATTGTAATATCAAAGGAATACATCATGAGTATTCAGCTGCTAAAACCCCTCAACAGAATGGTGTTGCTGAAAGGAGAAACAGAACACTAAAGGAAGCTGTCAGAACCATGATAGCTGAAGCTAAACTGCCTCAAAGATTTTGGGCAGAAGCAACAAACACAGCATGTTTTACCCAAAACAGATGCATGATCAACAAGCACCAAAACAAGACTCCATATGAAGTTTGGAACAACAGGAAGCCAAACATTCATTAGTTTAAGATTTTTGGTTGTAAATGCCATGTTTTAAATAATGGTAAAAATCACCTTACTGCATTTGCAGAAAAGGCTGATGAAGCTGTCTTTGTAGGATACTCTACTGTTAGTAAAGCTTATAGAGTTTTTAACAAAAGAACATTACTAATAGAGGAATCCATTCATGTAGTATTTGATGAACCAAGTCAATCTTCTGAAAAGAATCAAAATATTAACCAAGATCTGTCTACTGATTTACAGAAGTTGAATGTTGGAAAGAATGAAGAATATGTTCCCATCATACTACCTGATCTCAACCCAGCTGATAACTCAAGTGTTGTTCATAATCACAGTGCTGATTGTCTAACAGACGAGTTGCAAACAGCTGATAGACCAGAGACTGTTCAACAGACAACAAATGTTCAACAGACTACTACTGGAACTCCAATAGCAGTTTTGCAAGATCAAAACAAAGGACAACATTATGATTTGCAACCTGATCTCAGATGGCTCAAGAATCACCCACCAGAGTTGGTGATTGGTGGTCCTTTGGATAAAGTAAAGACTAGGAGAGCTGCTGCAAGTGATGCAATGTTCGTCAGCTTCCTATCCAAAATTGAGCCCAAACAGATTGAAGAAGCTCTTAGTGATTCCAACTGGATTGAAGCTATGCAAGAAGAGCTAAATCAATTTGAAAGGAATGAAGTCTGGTACTTAGTTCCTAGACCAAGTCATCAAAGAGTCATTGGTACTAAATGGGTATTTAGAAATAAGATGAATGAAGATGGTGAAGTCACCAGAAACAAAGCAAGATTAGTGGCCAAGGGTTACTGCCAAGAAGAAGGCATTGACTTTGATGAAACGTTTGCACCAGTAGCAAGATTAGAGGCAATCAGACTCTTTCTTGCCTATGCTGCTCACAAAAATTTCACCGTCTATCAGATGGATGTGAAATCAGCTTTTCTCAATAGAGAATTGCAAGAAGAAGTTTATGTTGAACAACCACCTGGTTTTGAAGTCTATTAAGAAGAAGACAAGGTGTATCGTCTGAAGAAACCCCTCTATGGACTGAAACAGGCTCCAAGAGCATGGTATGATACCTTATCTGCTTTTCTTTTAATTAAAGGATTTCGCAAAGGTAAAGTTGACAAGACCTTGTTCACTATTGAATGGGAAGAACATATTTTGCTAGTGCAAATTTATGTGGACGATATTATTTTTGGTTCAACTAACCAACAGATGTGTGACAAGTTCTCAAAGCTGATGCAGAACAAGTTTGAAATGAGCATGATGGGAGAACTTAATTATTTTCTTGGTTTGCAAGTCAGACAGTTGCCTGATGGAATTTTCATCAGCCAAGCAAAATACACAAAGGATCTGTTCAAGAAATTTGGTATGGAGACTAGCTCTACTGCTACTATTCCAATGTCTACAAGTCTTCGCTTGGATAAAGATGAAGATGGCAAATCAGTTGACATAACCAAATACAGAGGCATTATTGGGTCATTGTTGTATCTAACTGCAAGCAGACCTGATATCATGTACTCAGTTGGGGTCTATGTAAGATTCCGATCAAATCCCAAGGAATCTCATCTCTTAGCTGCCAAGAGAATACTGAAGTATATTAAGGGCACTCAAGATTTGGGGTTGTGGTATCCTAGAGAGTCTGGATTTGAGCTTATTGGATATTCAGATTCTGACCTTGCTGGCTGCAAGATTGATAGAAAAAGCACAACAGGTGCCTGTCAATTCTTAGGTAGTCGTCTGATCTCATGGATGAGTAAGAAACAGACTTCAGTATCCATATCTACTGCTGAAGCTGAATACATAGCTGCTGGAGCTTGCTGTGCACAAATCTTATGGTTGAAGCATCAACTGGAAGACTACAACATCAAGATCAGTGGAATACCAATCTACTGTGACAATACAAGTGCAATCAGCCTTACTCAGAATACTACAAGTCATTCAAGGACTAAGCATATTGAGATCAAGCATCACTTTATTAGAGATCATGTGGAGAAAGGAAATGTCATAATAGAATATGTATTTACTGAAAATCAAATTGCTGACATCTTCACAAAACCTTTAAGTGAGACAAGGTTTTCAACTTTGAGAGCTGAACTAGGTTTATTGAAATTAGATGTATAAGCTGAGGGGGAACTTATCAGAAGACTAAAGTTCAACAGCTTACTCATCTTATTTATCTTCAAGGATTAACTCTCAACAAACTAGTTAACTTATGAATTCTTAAAGTCAGGGGGAACGTGTAAGACTAGCGGTACTTCTGATTAAAAGATGAAATCTGTTAATGTCAGTTAGTTGAAGTTATGTTTTCAACAGAAGATTAAAATCTTGAAGAATGAAGATTTATTTATCTAGCTGGATTGACAAACAGCTGAGGAAGGTTATCAGCTATTGGCTTTCTCTGATAACAACTGTGTCTTCAGGACATTAGTCCATCAGATAAGTATTTAGTTTACTCATCTGATCGCTTATGTAAAAGCTGACTGTTTAAAACGTTTTATTCTAAAACACGCTTTTACAAGTGACAGAAGGGCGGTACAAATTCCCGCTCCTCATTTAATGCGATTTGAATTTGAAAGGTCGTAACTGACGCCGCACGATCAGCACTGACAAGAAACGGATCTAACGGTTGGCTGGTATCACGGAATCCAAGATACCCTAACTCTATAAATCCAAATCTGATTAGCCGTGTAGTTCTTTACGCACCCTAAATATTCAAAGCACACTTGAGAGAAAATTTACTTGCAAATTCTCTGCAAAATTCTTCCTATTTCTCTAACTTTCAACATATTAAGATGGCCGCTGAAGGTATGTTCCTAGTTTATAAATCCTACTACCAATCTGGTACGGATTTGATGAAGGAGCTGTTGGAAAAGTTCAAATCTGCACAGTTGGTGAATTTCATGGAGTAAAACGAAGGCGTAATCTGGACTGACCAGGTTATGGAGTATTACAATACGGCATCTGCTGATTACAACTCTATGGAAATCAAGGCGACAGTCGGTGACAAATCTTTAGTCATCACACCCGCTGTTCTTCACGAGACGTTTGGTCTCCCAAAAAGAGGTAGACACGATGTTACTGTGCTGACTGAAGAAAAGCACCAACAATTCTGGGCGATCTGCGCCAAGGAAGGAGAAATGTTGACTGGCAACATCAGGAAGAAACAGCTGAAGGACGAATATCAGAGGATGGCTGATATGGTCTCTAAGCTGATAGAGAACTGTACCTTTTCTCTAGATGTTGTTACCATGAAGAGGTTCAGCATCATGGCTGCTATCTATTATGGGCTGGAAGTCAACTGGTCCATCATAATATGTTACATCTTAGCTGATTTCCTTGAAGTGAAGAAAGGAAAAGGCCCTTACACCAACCACAGAATCACACTCAGTTATCTGCTGTCAAAACTGGGTTGTGTTATGTTGAATGGAAAAGAGATCCATAAGTCCAAGGCAATGTCCAAGTACTTGCCTGTTATGAAGAGAAAGGCTGGTGAGCCTGAAGAGGATGAAGATGAGGAACCAAAGGAGGTTCCTGCCAAACGGCAAAGGAGATTAGTCAAAACAGCTGACTTGGCTGTTGAGACTAAGAAGAAGAAGGTTGCTGATCAACCTAAGGAGAAGGCTTCAAAGAAGGTGAAGACCGTGGCTGACGTTGCTGTTAATCAAATTATAAGTCAGACCACTGCTGATGTAAGGGGAATGTCTCCTGCATCACCTTCAAGAACTCCATCTGCTGAAAAACCTGCTGAGAATGTCTCTCATAGGACAAGGAGCCAACTAAGGGATACTGCTGCTTCAAGACCTATTCAGGGTCTGTCAAAGAAGTCAGCAAGAAAGCAGATGACATTTTTAGAGAAGGACACTGAGTTGGTAGACTTGGTGAGATCAAGTCCTGAGTCTGCTGAAAGACCCCTTGAAGCTGTTGGGGCTTCTGTTGCTGACAAAGCTGATGCGCAACAGTTGACTCAGACTGCACCAACAGTTGAGGCTGCTCAACCTCAAGATGATCCATACATCATGATCATCAATCCTATAGCTGCTGCTCCCATTTCATCTGCTGGTCCAGCTCCTGCTCCAGCTGACAAAGGCAAAAGGAGGATAGTGCTTAAGAAAAAGAAAATCTCTAAAGCTGATAAAAAGGCAAGGGAAGCTGCTGAACAAAGAATGCAGGATGAATTGGAAGAAAAGAAAGCTCTTGAGCTGAGCAAAGCCCAAGCTGCTAAGGATGAAGCCAGAAGGAAGATGTCCGAGGCAGAAAGACAAGTTGCTGAGGCTGCTGAATTGGCATTGGTCATTGAGCTTAGCAAGACTGATGCTCATGGATCTGTCCATGGAGGTAGCATCAAAATTGGTGAAGGCAAAGATGAAGACAAGAAGAGAAAACCAAAGATGTCTGCTGCTGAGCCCAAACCCAAAGAAAAGTTTGAATTTAGAAGAGCTTTTAACATAGTGTATGCTGATAAGGACCTCTTCAAGAAATTCGAGAAGTCCTTAGCTTACTATGATCAGAAGCTGATGTTAAAGACTTTGTTCAATCAAGAGAAGACAAGATACATCAATTGGAGAGACAACAGATTGAACAAATCTATACTTGAACTTCAAAACTCAAAGGAGTTAGCTGATGAAGAACAATGGGTTCTTAATTGGCTAAGAACATACTCCATTCAGAAGGCCCTGGATCCCAGTTATGTCAGAGACATCATGCATCAGTATGCAAAGGAGTTTGCACTGGAGGAGGCCAAGAAAATAGACAACTCCCTGCCAGCCAAGAGAAGAAAGTCTGACAATGCTGAAGAAAGAGCAGTCAACATTGCTGTTATGACCGCCCTGAAGAGATGGGCAGAAAGGTCAAGATATCAGCAGGGTCACTCAAGTGAGTTGACCCAACTGCCAAGTATCCAGCACATTATCTTTGGCAAGGAAGTAAAGGAGTTCAGTGAAGTGCCCAAGGGAAATAACGCCGTTGTCAACCCCTGGATCATTGTGAGGCAGATTAGACAAACAACTTGCTTCAACGATGATGGCACAATCACTAACATGTTCTATGATGACATCACTGATGGACATAAAGCTGCTGACAAGTCTGCTGACAAGCCCTTAGCCATTGAGTGGAATGCTAAGGCTTCTAAAGATCATCAGGAGACCAAGATGGAAGATGTCCCTGTCCACCAGGAGACTGAAGAAAAGGATGAAGCTGCTGATTCTGCTTCATCAGGTGATGAACACTCATCACTGATGGAAGCCTTCCAAATGCTGATGGAGAATTCAGTAAAAGAACTGGAAGAGAAGCATCACCAGCAGCTGATGAAGGTCAAAGAGGAGCTGAAGAATGAGCTTAAGACAGAGTTGGCAGAGTCAAATAAACTTCAGCTGGAATCTATGCAACAGTCAACACAGAAGATCATAAAGAAAGAAGTTGATAGTTTTCCTATTCCCCAAGACAACTCTTTGCAGTTAGTGCGCAGCCTTAATGACATGAACATAAATGTGGAAGATGTGAAGGCTGATGTAAATCACCTTCATACTGCCCTACAAAGAGCTGAACACAAGATAGCTGATCTGACTGCAACCTTCATCAAAGTCAGTGAAGAAGAGAAGGAAATCAACTTAGGGATGTTGCATGAAGTATCAAATGCTGCACAGGAAATTCAAAATGAGATTGCAACTATAAACCTGAACATTGACTACTTCAATGATCAGACTGACAACATCAGCACAACTCTCCATCACCTTACAGCAAGTCATGACGTAGTTAATCAGAATTTAAAGACCATAGGTGCTGCTATGAAGGTTCCAACAGTTGCACTCAACCCTGCTGCCACACCTGAAGAAGTCATCAAGTCTGATGATGACAAAAAGGGGGAAGATAAAGGGGAAGAATCAACCAAGGAAACTTCTGCTGCTGAAGAAAAGAAAACTGATGAAACTACTGAACTGACCAAGACGGCTGAAGTAGAACGCGGAAAGGTACAAGGCAAAGACAAGTCTGAAGAAGAGACTAAGGAAAAAGCCAAAACTGATGAAGTAATGGCTGAATCCAAAGACTCTGTTGCTGATCAATCAGAGCCTTTGACCAAGTACAAAAATACAGAATCAGCTAGGAATGCGATGGAACTTCTAAGAGAGCAGCAACTTAAAGAGAAAATGGAAGCTGCTAAAGAAGTCATCCTTCAAGGTGAAGAAGCTGATGAAGAAGAAGAAGAAGATGATGAGGAGTCATCTTATGAATACGAAGAAGTGCTTGAAGAATCTGATGAAGAAGCTGATAGTTAGGACTTGTAAAATCTTGTAATCAGTTTACTTTATCCATTCTTCAGACATCTCATCTGATGAACTTGTAATTGTAATTCACCTTCAATATCAATAAAAAGACAAGTTCAATCCAATATACTTTTTCTATCTCAGAAAATTTCGAGGATTACAATCTTTAGCTTAAGTTTTAACAGGTACTTGGCTGAAGTTTTGTCATCATCAAAAAAGGGGGAAATTGTTGGATAAGGATGAAGATGAAGGCACTGAAGACAAATTTAGAAGGGAGGTTTTGATGCATTCCAAAACTTCAAAATCTGCTAAGTATGGAGTAACTTAGCTGATGATCCCTTTAGAAGGAATTTTGACTAAGTACAAGAAGACATCAGAAGAGTCAAAATTTCAAGGTCCAAGACTTCTGATCTGCTGAAGGAAAGTTATCAGACTGATGAAGATCAGCCGACTCAAATCAGATTTGTTCAAGTTTGAGATCAGCTTAGCTCGCCATCAGACTTGCACTTCCGACAGCCAAGTGGAATAGATCATAAAGTCTTCCCAACGGTAATAAATGCCCCTGGGAGTAATAAATGCTGAAGTACAAGGATATTAAAGACAAATGATTGAAGAAATGCTTCGCATCAGCTGGGTGCATTTAATGCTGCCTGCAGAATAGTACTGTTGACAGTACGGACAGACTGCAAAAGAGCCGTTTGCGGATTTTAAGGACCAGTACTCGAGGAATTTGAATCTTGTCTCTCTTCAACGGACATTTTTCAAATCTCAAGTATAAATAGCTGAAAGAGACGAAGAGAATATAAGCAACACAATTTCTGAGAGAATTTTCGAAGCAGAACTCTTTAAGTCTCATGAACAGCTCACTCATCAGCTTAGTCATTTGTTGACAAAAAGCGAAGTTGAAGAACAAAGCTATATACATCTTCTGAGTGATTTTGTAAACAAGAGTGTTGTGAGAAGTAGATATCCATCTAAGTGAGTGATATTACTTCAGAGAGTAGGATTTCTTTGTGATTTCTTACTGCGCACTTACGACCTGTTCATTTGTTGATCGGCGTAAGCAGAGTGTACTGGTTACTTTGTGTTTCTAGTATAACCCAAGATCTTTGTGACTTGGACGAGTGGATTAAAGGATATTTACATCCATATAACCACTATAAAAATTACTGGCGTTTTTACATTGCTTTTTAAACTTGCATATTTTCTGATTGCATAAAAACACTTTACTTAACTGTTTGAAAAGATATTAAAAGGAGTTTATAAAACTGGGGAAACGCTTTTCAAACTGCTGAGATTACTTGTGAAAAACACTTTGAAAAATCCGCTGCAAGTACTCTAAGTATTAAAACTGATTTTGACAAAATAAGCTAAGTAATTATCAGACGAGTAGTCATCAAATATGTTCAAAGATTTGTTCGCGAACAGACTTTTAACTCACTACTCTGATCAGCTTAGTCTGCTCACTGTTAAAGAAAATATTTTAAAGTTAAAATTGGAAGAAAATTTTAAAGAGGTTTATTCACCCTCTCCCCCCCTCTACACCTCATCTGACCACTTGGGACCAACAATGATCACGAATGACCAAAATTGATTTTGATTTACACCTTCAACATCACGATAGAGGTCTGAAAATACTCTGAACTGAACTGAGGTGGTTGTGTGAGTTTTATTGCTTTCAAATAAAATAATGTGTACATGGGTTACATTTCCACCTGAAAAGAAATTTTTCTTTTTCTTTTTTTGAGAAAATCTTATTTAAGTTTTCCTTTATTGTTTTCTGAAAATGCATATCCATCTTTGCTCCCTGACACTTTTGAAAATATTTTGGTCTCTACTTTTGGTGCAAAATATAAATAGCTAGCGCAAAAGTTTTGTGTCAAACATGCGACATACTCGAGTTCTTGTAGCAAATAGTAGTTGTTGTTATGTCAAATATTCTAAAGTAAATGATCATTTATTTAGATTTGAATTTTTTTTGTTGCAACTACGTTACAAATAAGTCACATTTTGCAACACAATAGTCGCAAATTTTCCGTTTAATAAGCTCGAAGTTCTAGTAGTGCATTGAATTGTAATTTTCAAATCGAGCTGGAGAAATCAGCACTTCGTAAAATCAACTGGGAATCTCTCTTTTACGGCAGCTGAAGAAATGCTATGGTTAGGTTTACATAAAAATAAATTCGGAACTTTTCCTAGTTCGATGATTTCTGAAAATAGACATTGATTTTTTTGTTGTCTGAAATTTCTGATTTTGCCTAGATTTTTGTTCGCACTTGTGTTGAAAATATCTGGAGTTTCTGAATATACTGTGAACTGAACTGAGGTGGTTGTTTGAGTTTTATTACTTTCAATTAAACAAATGTGTCATCGGGTAATATTGTCAACTGAAAAGGGTCTTTTTTCTTTTCTCTTTTCTTTTTTTGAGAAAACCATATTTAAGTTTTCTTTTATTGTTTTCTGAAAATGCATATCCATCTTTGCTCTTTGACACTATCGAAAATACTTTGGTTGCTACTTTTGGTTCAAAAAATAAATGGGTAGCACGAAAGATTCGCGCCAAACATTTGACATACTCGAGTGCTTGCCATACATTAGTCGTAAATTTTTCGTTGCAGAAACTCAAATTTCTAGCAGTATCTAATGTGAAGTAAAGTTGATGGATGTTAGATTTAAGGTACATTTTTTGCCTCTAGTTTATTAAGAATGCTCGTTAGGGAAGTAATATGTGATATTGAATATAGAAGTGATAATTGAAAAAGGTTTTAATGAGTAAATGATTAATGTATTAGAATTTTCTTCAAGGTTTACTCTTGTGTTGCTTGGTTAAATGTATTATGAGTCAATTTATTATTATCATTTTTTACAAGAGAATCATCCACCACCCGGTGATGCAAGTTCCTCTTCAAAAATAAACAAAAGAGATCTGAAAACTGCTAGAGAAGTTAAAAACAACGAAGTGTCATTCAAGCCACTAAAATCTCAGAGAGAGGGTGAGGAAAATAGAAATATAAAGTGTTTATTTATCCTTATACTTTAAAATATAGGATGGATTTGACTTGAAGATTAAAAATATTTAATAAGATAATCGATTTTACTAAAATTAAAGATAACATAATCTATTCTTAAGAGTTATACTTTTGTAGATTTTGGAGAAAAATTATTTTGCTTTAGAGATATCATAAAATGGCACGCTAAGGCCAAACATTACAATGATCACGAATGACCAAAATTGATTTTGATTTACACCTTCAACATCACGATAGAGGTCTGAAAATACTCTGAACTGAACTGAGGTTTTTTTGTGAGTTTTATTGCTTTCAAATAAAATAATGTGTACATGGGTTACATTTCCACCTGAAAAGAAAATTTTCTTTTTCTTTTTTTGAGAAAAATCTTATTAAAGTTTTCTTTTATTGCTTTCTGAAAATGAATATCCATCTTTGCTCCTTGACACTTTTGAAAATACTTTGGTTGCTACTTTTGGTGCAAAAAATAAATAGCAAGCGCAAAAGTTTTGCGTCAAACATGCGACATACTCGAGTGCTTGTAGCAAATAGTAGTTGTTGTTATGTCGAAAATTCTACTGTAAATGATCATTTATTTAGATTTGAATTTTTTTTGTTGCAACTGCGTCACAAATAAGTCACATTTTGCGACACAGTAGTCGCAAATTTTCCTTTGCATAAGCTCAAATTTCCATAGTGCATTGAATTGTAATTTTCAGATCGAGCTAGAAAAATCGGCACTTTGTAAAATCAATCGGGAATCTCTCTTTTACGGCAGCTGAAAAAATGCTATTGTTAGGTTTTCTTTAAAAACAAAATCGGACCATATCCTAGTTCGTTGATTTCTGAAAATAGAAATTTCTGATTTTGCCTAGATTGTTTGTAGCACTTGTGTTGAAGATATCTAGAGTTTATTAAGAAAACTCGTTAGGGAAGGAATATGTGATATTGATATGGAAGTGATATTTGAAAAAGGTTTTAATGAAGTAAATGATTAATGTATTAGAATTTTCTTGAAGGTTTACTCTTGTGTTGCTTGGTTAAATGTATTATAAGTCAATTGATTATTATAATTTTTTACAAGACATCCACCACCCGGTGATGCCAGTTCCTCTTCAATAATAAACAAAAGAGAGCTGAAAACGGCTAGAGTCGGTGAAAACAAAGGATGAGGAAAATAGAAATATTAAGGAGTATATTCTAGAGAAATATGAAGTATCTATATATCTTAATACTTTAAAATATAGGATAGATTTGACTTTGCGATTAAAAATATTCAATAAGAGAATCAATTTTACTAAAATATTAGTAGTTATACTTTTGAAGATTTTGGGGAAAAATTATTTTGATTTAAAGATATCATAAAATGGCACGCTAAGGCCAAACTTTCAATGATAATGAATGACCAAAATTGATTTTGATTTACACTTTCAACATCACGATAGAGGTCTGCAAATACTTTGAACTAAACTTAGGTGGTTGTGTTAGTTTTATTACTTTCAATTAAAAAAAATGTGTGCATGGGTTATATTACCACCTGAGAAGAAAATTTTCTTTTTCTTTTTTTGAGAAAATCTTATTAAAGTTTTATTTTATAAAATGAATATCCATCTTTGCTCCTTGACACTTTTGAAAATACTTTGGTCGCTACTTTTGGTGAAAAAAATAAATAGCTAGCGCAAAAGTTTTGCGTTAAACATGCGACATACTCGAGTGCTTGGCGGAAATAGTAGTTGTTGTTATGTTTAAAATTCTAAAGTAAATGATCATTTATTTAGATTTGAATTTTTTTTTCTTGCAACTACATCACAAATAAGTCACATTTTGCGACATGTTAGTCATAAATTTTCCATTGCATAAGCTCAAATTTCTAGTAGTGCATTGAATTGTAATTTTCAGATCGAGCTAGAGAAAGTGGCATTTCGCAAAATCAATTGGGAATCTCTCTTTTACGGCAGCTGAAGAAATGCTATGGTTATGATTTCTTAATAAAAAAAATGTGACCCATTCCTAGTTCGTTGATTCGTAAAAATAGACATTGATTTTTTTGTTGTCTGAAATTTCTGATTTTGCCAAGATTTTAGGTAGCACTTGTGTTGAAAATATCTAGAGTATCTGAATATACTGTGAACTGAACTGAGGTAGCTGTTTGAGTTTTATTCCTTTCAATTAAAAAAATTTGTGCTCAGGTTATATTGCCAACTGAAAAGAGTTTTTTCTTTTTTCTTTGTTCTTTTTCTGAGAAAACCTTATTTAAGTTTTCTTTTATTGCTTTATGAAAATCCATATCCATGTTTGCTCATTGGCACTTTTGGAAATACTTTGGTCCCACTTTTGGTTCAAAAAATAAATAGTTAAAGCCAAAGATTTGTGTTAAACATTTGACATACTTGAGTGCTTGTCGCAAATAGTAGTTGTTGTTATGTTGCAAATTCTGATGTAAATGATAATTTATTTAGCTGTGAATTTTTTTTTTTGTTGCAACTATGTCACATATCAGACAAATTTTGCGACATATTAGTCGTAAATTTTCATGAGCTCAAGCTTCTTGCAGTGTCTAATGTGAAGTAAAGTTGATGGATGTTAGATTTAAGGTACATTTTTTGCCTCTAGTTTATTAAGAAAGCTCGTTAGGGAAAGAATATGTGATATTGAATATAGAAGTGATATTTGAAAAATGTTTTAATGAAGTAAATAATTAATGTATTAGAATTTTCTTGAAGGTTTACTCTTGTGTTGCTTGGTTAAATGTATAATGAGTCAATCGATTAATCTTTTTCATCCTATCATTTTTCACAAGATAATCATCCGCCACCCGGTGATGCAAGTTCCTCTTAAAAAATAAACAAAAGAGAGCTAAAAACAGCGAGAGTCGTTGAATACAATGAAGTCTCATTCATACTACTTGTTGGTCTCAAGTGGTCAGTTGAGGTCTACAGGGAGGGGTGAATAGACCTCTGAAAATTTTACAACTTTAAAATTTAAGCTCCAACTTTTCAAATGAGCAGACTAAACTGATCAAGTTAGGAGAAGTTACTAGGTTGTTCGCGCACATAGCTTTGAGAAGCAGAGTAAACCACTTCAATTGATTCACTTAGCTGATTTTAATTAAATCAGGGTTCCAAGATGAGTTACTAGCAGCGGATTTGTAACGTGTTTTTCACAAGCAATCAGAAGTTGGTTTCAAAGCTTTATCGCCTGTTTTACAAAATTCTTTTCAAAACAGTTTTAACAAAAGTATGCTTCTTCTGAAAAATGCGAGAAAGAATGCAGAATGTAAAACAGCAATATTTTTATAGTGGTTATATGGATTAAAATCATTTAGTCCACTCCTCCAAGTCACTTAGATCTTGGGTTATACTATAATCACAAATATTACAATATACTTTGCTTACGCCGAACAACAAATGAACTGGCCGTGAGTTCACAATAGGAGATCATAAAGAAAACCTATCCTCCGAAGTAATATCACTCACAAAGATGGATATCTACTCGTCACAATACTTATCTTTTTCAAGAATCACTCAGATTTCTTCTTTCTTCAACATTTGCTTTTGTCAACAAATGACTAAGCTGATGGGTGAGCTGTTCTTGAGTTTTTGAGACTTAGAAAGATTTTGCTTCTGAATGCTCTCAAAAGTGTGTTGTCTCGTATTGTGTCATGTTTGAACTCTTTGAACAAGCTTCCTTCTATACTTGAGATTTGAAATATGTCCGTTGAAGGATAACATAACAGAAGTCTTCATCTCGGGCATTGGTCCCTATCTCTCAGGAACGGCTACCTGCGACTTTGTACTGTCATATCTACTGTACTTCTTTGTCAGTTGCATTAAATGCACTAAGCTGATATGCGTTTCTTCTTTAATCATATGTCATAAATACCCTTCCTCTTCAGAATTTATTTCTCTAAGTACATTTATAACCCGTTGAAGTGACTTATCTGATCACAACCACTTAGCTGTCCGAAGTCTCTCGTCTGATGAACACTCGGCTGATCCCAAACTGAACAAATCTATTGAGTCCGCTGAATTTCACCAATCTGATTTTCTTCTGCATCAATAGATCAGTTGTCCCCTCGACCATAAGTCTTTACCCTTCTGAATTGTCTTCTAAGTTTGGTGAATACTTCTTTGACAAGGGATTTACTAAGCTTCCATTAATTAGCTGATCTTGATGTTTTGGAAATCATCAAAACCTCCCTTCAATATTTGTCTTCATCTTCATCTTTATCCAACACTACTAAAATGTCAGAGAAAGAATGAGGAAAATAGAAATATTAAGGAATATATTCTAGAGAAATATGAAGTATTTATATATCTTCATACTTTGAAATATAGGATAGATTTGACTTGGCGATTAAAAATATTTAATAAGAAAAATGATTTTACTAAAATTAATGATAACATAATCTATTCTATTAAGAGTTATACTTTTGTAGAATTTGGGGAAAAATTATTTCGCTTTAGAGATATCATAAAATGGAACGCTAAGGCCAAACTTACAATGATAACGAATGACCAAAATTGATTTTGATTTACACTTTCAACATCACGATAGAGGTCTAAAAATACTTTGAACTGAACTTAGGTGGTTGTGTTAGTTTCATTGCTTTCAATTAAAAAAATGTGTGCATGGGTTATATTATCACCTGAAAAGAAAATTTTCTTTTTCTTTTTTTGAGAAAATCTTATTTAAGTTTTATTTTATTGCTTTCTGAAATGCATATCGATCATTGCTCCTTGACATTTTTGAAAATAATTTGGTCGCAACTTTTGGTGAAAAAAATAAATAGCTAGCACAAAAGTTTTGCATCAAACATGCGACATACTCGAGTGCTTGTCGCAAATATTAGTTGTTGTTATGTTTAAAATTCTAAAGTAAATGATCATTTATTTAGATTTGAATTTATTTTGTTGCAACTACATCCCAAATAAGTCACATTTTGAGACATGTTAGTCGCAAATTTTCGTTACATAAGTTCAAATTTCCAGTAGTGCATTGAATTGTAATTTTCAGATCGAGAAAGAGAAAGCGGCACTTCGCAAAATCTATCGAGAATCTCTCTTTTACGATAGCTGAAGAAATGCTATGGTTAGGTTTTCTTAAAATAAAATTCGGACCCATCCCTAGTTCGTTGATATCTAAAAATAGACACTGATTTTTTTGTTGTCTGAAATTTCTGATTTTGCTTAGATTTTGGGTAGCACTTGTGTTGAAATATCTGGAGTTTCTGAATATATTGTGAACTGAACTGCGGTGGATGTTTGACTTTTATTCCTTTCATTTAAAAAATGTGTGCTCAGGTTATATTTCCAACTGAAAAGAGTTTTTTATTTTTCTTTCTTTTTTTGAGAAAACCTTATTTAAGTTTTCCTTTATTGCTTTATGAAAATGCATATCCATCTTTGCTCCTTGACACTATTGAAAATACCGTGGTCGCTACTTTTGATTCAAAAAATAAATAGGTAGCGCGAAAGATTCGCGCCAAACATTTGACATACTCGAGTGCTTCTTGCAAATAGTAGTTGTTATGTTGCAAATTCTGATGTAAATAATAATTTATTTAGCTTTGAATTATTTTTGTTCCAACTGCATCACTTATCAGACACATTTTGCCATACATTAGTCGTAAATTTTCCGCTGCAGAAGCTCAAATTTCTAGCAGTGTCTAATGTGAAGTAAAGTTGAAGGATGTTAAATTTAAGGTACATTTTTTTGCCTCTAGTTTATTAAAAAAACTCGTTAGGGAAGGAATATGTGATATTGAATATAGAAGTGATAATTGAAAAAGGTTTTAATCAAGTAAATGATTAATGTATTATAATTTTCTTCAAGGTTTACTTATGTGTTGCTTGGTTAAATGTATTATGAGTCAATTGATTATTCTTTTTCATCCTATCATTTTTCACAAGATAATTTTCCACCTCCCGGTGATGCAAGTTCCTCTTCAAAAATAAACAAAAGTGAGCTGAAAACGGCTAGAGTCGTTGAAAACAATGAAGTGTCATTCAAACTACTAAAATGTGAGAGAGAGGATGAGGTCTAAAAGTACTTTAAAGAGTTCTTACATTTAGGTTGAACTCATATGTACTATATTAGCATCAATATGGACACGTACCTTTAATTTATTACAAAATTTTCTAATTACATGTGGCAAAAAGTTGTACTACTTACTATGTCATACACCCAACGTTCAAAGATGGAAAGCATAAGTTTGAAACAAAACAATTTGATTTAGGAGGACGTGTAGTGCTTCCAGTGATGGAAATGGTGAATCCTACTGTCGAAAGTGCGTCAAATTATCGCTCACTGAACGACTAGCGGGAAAATGGACTATACAGACTAGACAAGGCAACTTTCAATTAGTCAAAATTGATAAGATATGTAATGGGTTAATTGTTTGTAAATAAATATTTACAAATGTAGCATTTATGTAGCTTGTGCCAGATCATTGAAGTATTTTCTATGAGGTTCTCTGAAAAATCGATCCAACAAGTGTGGAATCAGAAACATGACGTCGTCGGATGTTGACATATATTCTTAAATGTATTTTTTATTGTTTAGTTGGTATTTTTCAAAAATTATTTTAGAACAAAAACATCATAATTGTAGAATTAAATTGCAAAGAACATCCATATATGATCGATAAATCTTTAATTTGTATGTTTAATTAATTTAATTTATTGTCTATGTTGATTTACTAGAGTTATTTTTTATCTAGTCAAGCGACCACCTTAATATTAACTAAATATAAACGTAAATTAATTACTCATAACCCCAACTAACAATTGGATTGGGTTGGACCTAGGTATGATTCGGGTTAAGGCATGGGTTAAATCTATATGACATCACAAAACTATTTCTCGAAATATAAGGTAGATATGACATACTATTTCATTTAGTTTGAATTGTACATATCAAGCTTATTGCAATAGATATTTGCGATTGATCATGATATGTATTTTTAACACCATATTTGACTTACATTTACTCACCAAATAATTTTTTAACTTCAGTTTTATTAAAATAAGAAAGTCAACAAGATAATGAGATCCTTAAATGAAGTTGCGATCTTCATCGTGTACGGGGTAATTTATTGATTTTGAAGATCTCAAAAAATAGACATTGATTTATAGATGGAACACATCAGCCTAAACTCATAAATTGTGTTCATTTCCAAGTTCGAATTATATTTTCCACCTTGTTATAATGTTTGTTGGTCCCAAGTGGTCAGATGAGGTCTAGAGGGGGGGGGTGTGAATAGACCTCTGAAAAATTTTAGACTTAAAAACTTTTCAGTCTTCTGTCAGCAGACTAAGCTGATGAAGAACAGTAAGATGACTACGCTGATCAAGAAGAAGTCTAGAACAGCAGAGTGACCACTCTTCTTATAAATACTTAGCTGTTTTTCAACAGAGTAGTTTTCTCAAGAGTTTACTTGCAGCGGATGTTTAAAAGTGTTTTTCACAAGTAGACTAAGTCCTTAAAAAGATTTTATCCCCAGTTTTAAAACTCCTTTTAAAATCTTTTAATCAATTCAAAGTGTTTGCTTATGCAGTTTGAAATATGCAAGAAAAACTAAAATGCAAATCAACACAAAGAATTTTTATAGTGGTTATATGGATAAAAATCCTTTAGTCCACTCTTCCAGATCACTTAGATTCTGGGTTATAATATAATCACACAGATTACAATATTTCTCCACTTATACCTAGACAACTAATGAAAAGGCTATAAGCTCGCAATAGAAAATCACTAAGAAATTCTACTCTCTGAAGTTTGATCACTCACAAAGATGGATTACAACTTCTCACAACACTCAGCTATTACAAGATCACTCAGATCGTAATTTTCTGTTTTCTTCAACTGGGTTTCTGTCAACAGATGACTTCCACCAGACGAGTGAGCTGTTCGAGCTTCTTGAGACTTAGATAAATTTCTGCTTCGAATGCGAAATCTCAGATGTTGTTGTGTATCTCGCTTGTTGAAATCAGCTCCTTTTATACTTGAATTTGAAAATAAGACCGTTGAAGGAGATCAAATCTTCAAATCCATAGCCTTAGCCCGAAATCAGAACGGTAACCTGCTACAGTCCTTTTTCTGCTGTACTTTCCTGTAGCTGCATTAAATGCACTTTGCTGATCCGAGGGTTAATTCCAATCATTTGCCATTACTACCCTTCTCTTCCAGCATTTATTACATTTGGTGCATTTATTACCGTTGGACTAATCTCTTGATCTCTTATACTCTGCTGATCAAAACGACTCTTCTGATAGATACTCTGCTGATCAAATACTGAACTAATCTGATTTGACTCGGCTGATGACCTACCCTTCTGTTCGTTGTTTCAGCATGAGATCACTAGTCTTCTGGGCTTTGAACTTTGAACTCTTCTGATGTCTTCTTTTACTTGTTCAAAATTCTTCTAAGGGAACTAAGCTTCCATACTTAGCTGATTATGATGTTTTGGAAATCATCAAAACATTCCCTTAATTACTTGTCTTCATTGCACTTCATCTTCATCTTCATCCAACAATTTCCCCCTTTTTGATGATTACAAAACTTCAGCTAAGTGCCTGTACCTAAACTAAAGTTTTTATCCTAAAAAATTTCTGAGTTAGAAATGATCTGTTGGATTCAAAACTTGCAATTTTATAGATATATGAAGAGATTACAGATTACAAGTCTTAACAGATAAGATGTGCAAAATGAAAGAAAATTACAAGGAAAATTACAAGTAAATTCAACTATCATTTATCTTCTTCTTTTTCCTTGTCTTCTTCTCCTTTTTCTTCAGCTGGCTCAGATGTCTCAGCTAATGGCTCATTGAACCTTTTTCTCATAAGCTCCAATTTCTTCTGTTTAGCATCATGGTCAAGCTGTTCTTCAGCTGAATCCTTAGCAGCAGCTATCTCTTTGTCATATTTGGCCTTTGCTTCAGCTTCAGTTTATTCAGCTTCACTGTCTTCTTCTGTGTCTGATTGATTTGCTGGTCTGCTGGTTTCTTCATTTTCATTCTCACTTGCAGACTCTTCTAGCATCTCAGTTTCTTCCAATTCAGCAGTCTTCTCTTCTTCTACCTTATCTTCCCCCTTTTTGTCATCATCAGCAGGGTTGACTCGGTATTTTGAAGAGAGAGGTGGGATTTGGAGAGAATCACAGAGAAGCCTAATGTTCTCATTCATGGCATCCATTTGAGCTCCTTGCCTTAGCTGATTATCTTGAATGACATCCACTTGAGTAGCATGAGTTATCTGGTTTGCTTCCATAGCATACATTCTGTTGAGAACTTCACCTTGATCACCCAGCTGAAATTGGGTTGCAAGTACCATATCAGCAGAAGATTTGAAGTCTCGAGCTATATTCCTCAAGGTTTCATCTTCAGCTTCGATGGCCATCTCAACAGTTTCAGTAATATCCCTCCAACCAGCAGCTGTGCTCTTTGTTCTAGCTTGAATAATATCCATATCCTGTCTGATGGATTTCACATTGTGAGTAGTATCTTCAATGGCATCAGCAGGGATAGAAGCAACTTTCTGGATTGATGGTTTCAATGCAGCCAAAATGTTTGCAGTTATTCTTTCTTCCATTTCCTTCAGGGATTTGGCAATCATCTGTTGGAATATGTCAGATAGGGAATCCTGCAAAACTTTAGAAGTAAAAGCAACATCAGTAGGAATAGAAGGTAAGGTAAGAACTTCATCTTCTGTGGTCTGATCAGCTGAACCAGAGGCAATCTCCTGCACTTTGGCTTCATTAGCATGACTGGGAGTGCTTTCCTTCTCCTCAGTTTGATCAGCAGTCTCTTCTTCCTTTTTCTCCTCTAAATCCTTACTTTGATCAGCAGGGTCAGATAAGTCTTCAGTTTCTTTGTCGTTCTTTTCTTGCTCAGTAGACTTATCTTGCTCTTTCCCTTGATCACCAGTAGGGGCTTTGATCTTCTTCACCTCTGTGATGGTGTGGACTTTACCAGCCTCATCTAAGGCAGTCCTGTGAGTGATCCATGTCAGGTCATCAATGGCAATAAATGGTGACACTGGATTCTCAGGAAGATCTTCATATGGTCTGATTGCTGGACCATATACTATCTGCTTTAGACTAGGGAGGGGAATTAGTGAGCTTGGTTGTCCCTCCATCTTTCTAGTCTTCTTTGCCCATGACTTCATAGTCTGGGAGACAGCCAATCTGATAGACCGTTCCTTCAAGTCTTCATTTTCTGCATAATCTTCTGGAACTGAGTCATAGATCTTTTTGGCTTCAGCCTTGACAACTTTGGTGATCATCAGTCTAAGTTTGTCTAAGAAAAATTCTGAGTCAAGTGCTTGTGTTATTGATCCTGTTTCAAGCCACTTAAGAACCCAGGCTTCTTCATCATTGAAGGCTTTCCAGCTATTTATCTGTGCCTTGCTCTTTGTCAGACGATAGTCCCTCCATCTGTTGTAGCGGACTTTTTCTTTGTTAAACATCGTCAGACGAGTGATTTTGTCATTTTCAGTATCCAACCTTTCTATGAACTCATCAAAGGCTTCTGGATTGTCTCTTACAATCTCCAGAGCCAGTTTCACTTCTGATCTTTTCTTGGATTGGACCTTGGGAGCAGGCATCAATGGTTTGGGCATATTGGGGTCTCTTGATTCCGCAATCTGTATTCCAGCAGTCTGCCTAGGACCATGGGCGTCCTTGGTGCTGGCCTCTATTGCAGCAGCTAACTCAGCTGCTTCAATAGTATCCCTTTCAGCTTGAGTTAGTTTGCTGGCTTCTTCTTCCAGCCTCTTAAGCTCAAGGTTTTTCAACCTATCTTCCTCTGCCTTCTCTGCAGCTTTTCTCTACTTCTCAGCATCATCAATCTTCTTTTTCTCAGCAGCAGAAATGTAAGGAAGCACAATCTTTCCAGTCCTTAGCTTCCTAGCTTCAGGACTCTCAATCACTTTAATGGGAATGGCAGCAACAGGAGTAGGGTGTATAAGAGGTATAGTCCCTTTACTTGCCGTGCCAGTCTGCTGTTCAACAGCTTCTACAGCAGGCTCTCCATTCTTTTCAGCAGCAGCCTCACCAGCAGGCTCTTCAAACATGTCAGCAGCGGCCTTTTGAACAGGCTCTTCAACTTGTTCAACAGCAGCCTTAACCAAAGGTTCTTCATTGATAACTGGCCTCTCTGCTAATGGTGATTCTCTGATTGTGATGGTTTGTTCTTCAGAGAAAGTGACTTTTCTCTTTGCTTTTGATTTAGGAATTCTTTCAGTACGCTTCTTAGCTTGGGGAGGTCCCCTTGCTTCACTTCTGGTCCTTAATCTTTTCAGTCTTTGAAGTGGGATTTCTTCGTCAGACTCTGTTCTTTCAGGTGAGGAACCTGTATCCATCTTCTCAAGCTCAGCAGTGAAGTCTTCTATTACCTTCTCAGGGACTTCAATCTCAGCTTCTGTTGATCCAGCTTCAACAGCAGAGCTTGCTGCTTGATCAGCAGACTTGCTTGTCTGACCCTCCTTCTTGCTCTTCTTAGAAGGGGTCTTCTTAGACTTAGTAGAAGCTTTTCTTTTGGGTGCAGCCACTACTTTCCTTACTGGTTCATACAACTTGAACTCTTTACTACTGTGAGTGGTCTTTCCACCAGCCATAGGACATCTTAGTGACATGAACAGATGACTAAGCAAAATGGCGTGCGAAGTCCTCTTGTCACTTAGCAGATCATAGACATGAACTGCCCAGTTCACTTTTAGTCCATAGTAGATGCAGATCATGGTGTAGTACCTCCTCCTAGGTAACCCATCTAAAGAGCTTGTGTAGCATTCCAGTACTTTCGCAATGATGTCTGCGAACCTCTGATACTCATCTTTTAACTGAGTCTTCATCAGAGTCCCAGTCATCTCTTCTCCCTCTTTCGCACAAATTCCCCAAAATTCATCCTCTTTCTCAGACCCTAGGTCTGTCACATCTCCTCCTTCATTTTTCAATTTGTAAATTTCACTTAAAACAGCAGCAGAGACAGCGATTTTCTTACCCCCAATAACAGCAGACATAACAGTGTCGTCATTGGTGAATTTCCTGGTCTTGTTACCTATCTGTTACTTATAAAAGCGCGTTTCTAGAGATACGATTTATAATCATGCTTATACAAGATATCAGATGAGTAGAGTTTAACTTATCTGACAGACGAGTGATCTGTTATCTGATATTACTAGAGAAAGCCAATAGCTAGTGATCTTCCTCTGCTGTTTGTCAATCCAGCAAGATAAAATAATCTTCAGTCTTCAATAATTAAGAACAGATCTTCTGATAACATAACTTCAACTAACTGTCATTAACCAATTTCATCTTTAGAGCAGAAGTACCGCTAGTCTTACACGTTCCCCCTGTCTTTAAGACTTCATAAGTTAACTAGTCTGTTGAAAGTTAATCCTTGAATAGAATAATAACGGATAACTAAGCTGTTGAACTTCAGTCTTCTGATGAGTTCCCCCTCAGCTTATGCATCCAAATTAAGTAGTCCTAGCTCAGCTCTTATAGTTGAAAACCTTACTTCACTTAAAGGTTTAGTGAAAATATCAGCAATCTGATTGTCAGTATGAACATACTCAATCACTACATTGCCTTTTTCCACATGATCTCTAATGAAGTGATGCTTGATCTCTATATGTTTAGTCCTTGAATGACTTGTAGTGTTCTAAGTAAGAGAGATTGCACTTGTATTGTCACAGTAGATTGGAATTCCACTGATTTTTATGTTGTAATCTTCTAGTTGATGCTTCAACCATAGTATATGTGCACAGCAAGCTCCAGCGGCTATATATTCAGCTTCAGCAGTAGATATGGACACTGAAGTCTGTTTCTTACTCATCCATGAGATCAGACGACTACCTAAGAACTGACTGGCACCTGTTGTGCTTTTTCTGTCAATCTTGCAGCCAGCAAGGTCTGAATCTGAATAACCAATAAGCTCAAATCCAGATTCTCTAGGATACCATAATCCCAGTTCTTGAGTGCCTTTAACATATTTCAATATCCTCTTGGCGGCTAAGAGATGAGAATCCTTGGGATTTGATTGAAATCTTGCACAAACCCCTACTGAGTACATTATGTCAGGTGTGCTTGCTGTTAGATATAACAGTGACCCTATAATGCCTCTGTATTTAGTTATGTCTACTGATTTGCCATCTTCATCTTTATCCAAACGTAGACTTGTAGACATTGGAATAGTAGCAGTAGAGCTAGTTTCCATACCAAACTTTTTAAATAGATCTCTTGTGTATTTAGCTTGATTTATGAATATTCCATCAGGCAGTTGTTTAACTTGTAAACCAAGAAAATAATTAAGTTCTCCCATCATGCTCATTTCAAACTTATTCTGCATCAGCTTAGAGAACTTGTCACACATCTGTTGGTTAGTTGAACCAAAAATAATATCATTTACATATATTTGCACAATTAATATATGATTCTCCCATTCAATAGTGAACAAGGTTTTATCTACCTTACCTTTATGAAATCCTTTAATTAAAAGAAAATCAGATAGGGTGTCATACCATGCTCTTGGAGCCTGTTTCAGCCCATAAAGAGCTTTCTTCAAACGATATACCTTATCTTCTTCTTGATAGACTTCAAATCCAGGAGGTTGTTCAACATAAACTTCTTCTTGCAGTTCTCCATTGAGAAAAGCAGACTTCACATCCATCTGATAGACAGTGAAGTTCTTATAAGCAGCATAGGCAAGAAACAGTCTGATTGCTTCAAGTCTTGCTACAGGTGCAAATGTTTCATCAAAGTCAATGCCTTCTTCTTGACAATAACCCTTGGCCACTAATCTTGCTTTGTTTCTGGTAACAATACCATCTTCATTCATCTTATTTCTGAAAACCCATTTAGTGTCAATTACTCTTTCATGACTTGGTCTAGGAACTAAGTACCTGACTTCATTCCTTTCAAATTGATTCAACTCTTCTTGCATAGCTTCTATCCAGAAGGAATCACTGAGAGCTTCTTCAATTTGCTTAGGCTCTATTTGAGATAGAAATGTGACAAACATGGCATCTTGTGCAGCAGCTCTTCTTGTTTTCACTCTATCTAATGGATCACCAATCACTAACTCAGGTGGGTGAGTTCTGAGCCAACTGAGATCAGGTTGCAGGTCTGAATGTTGTCCTATGTTATGATCTTGCAACACTACTGTTGGAGTTGCAGTAGTAGTCTGTTGAACATTTGCCGTCTGTTGAACAGTCTCTGGTCTGTCAGCCGGTTGTAACTCGTCTGTTAGACAATCAGTGATCTGATTTTGAACAGCACTTGAGTTGGCAGCTGGGTTAAGATCAGGTAGTATGATGGGAACATATTCTTCATTCCTTTCAACACTTAACTTCTGTAAATCAGTAGATATATCTTGATTAGTGCTTTGATTCTTTTCAGAAGATTGGTTTGGTTCATCAAATACTACATGAATGGATTCTTCTACTAGTAATGTTCTTTTGTTAAAAACTCTATAAGCTTTACTAACAGTAGAGTATCCTACAAAGACAGCTTCATCAGCCTTTTCTGCAAATGCAGTAAGGTGATTTTTCCCATTATTCAAAACAAAACATTTACAACCAAAAATTTTAAAGTAATGAATGTTTGGTTTTCTGTTGTTCCAAACATCATATGGAGTCTTGTTCGGATTTTTGTTGATCATGCATCTGTTTTGAGTAAAGCAGGCTGTATTTGTTGCTTCTGCCCAAAACCTTTGAGGCAGCTTAGCTTCAGCTATCATGGTTCTGACAGCTTCTTTCAGTGTTCTGTTTCTCCTTTCAGCAACACCATTCTGTTGAGGGGTTCTAGCAGCTGAATACTCATGATGTATTCCTTTGATATTACAATACTCTTCAACAGTAGAGTTTGTGAACTCTGTCCCTCTATCTGATCTGATCTTCAATATTTTTGTACTCTTTTCATTCTGGATCAGTTCCATCAGATTAGTAAGATGTTCCTTGGTTTCACTTTTCTTTTTCATGAAAATCACCCAAGTATATCTTGAATAATCATCCACAACAGCTAGGCAGTATTTCTTTCCACCATTGCTGACTGGATCAATGGGTCCAAATAAGTCCATATGTAGCAGCTCCAAGATTCTTTCAGAAGATTGGTGCTTCTTGCTTTTGAACGATGACTTGATTTGTTTACCCTTCTGACAGGCGTCACAGAGCTTGTCTTTGCTCATGACTGTTTTTGGAATCCCTTCTACCAAATCATTCTTGATTAATCTGTTGATGGTCTTGAAGTTTAAATGATTCATTCTTTTGTGCCATAGCCAACTAACTTCACTTGGTGTAGAAGCCACCAAACAAATATTCGAATTCTTATCAGCAGAATTCCAGTCGACTATGTAGACATTCCCTTGTCGTATTCCAGATAAAATAACCTTCTTTGTACCAATCTGTTCAACGTAGCACTTATCTGTTGAGAAGATGACTGAATATCCTTTGTCACAAAATTGACTTATGCTCAGCAGATTATATTTGAGGCCTTTAACATATGAGACGTCAGATATCTCTATGTTTCCTCTGATCAGTCTTCCTTTAGCTTTAATCTTGCCTTCTTTGCTGTCCCCAAAAGTAACTTTTGGACCATCCACAGCAACTGCATCAGTCAGCTCAAGTATGCTTCCACACATGTGCCTTGAACAACCACTGTCCAAGTACCAAATCTTCTCTACTTTACTCCTACTCTTAATCCTAACCTACAAAACAAAAATAAAATTGTTTTAGGTACCCTTATTGAGAGGGTCCTGAAGGATTAGTTCCACCTTTGACAACCCAAGATGTTGATGTCTTAGGCTTCTTAGGCTTCTGAGTTTTGACAGGAGCATGAACAGTTTGATTTTTATCATAATTAGCAGATAAGTCATGTTTATGATCAGTATGATAAGAATAGTGTTCATAAGCAGGGTAAGGTGCATGATAAGCAGGGTATGCATGCATTGGATGAGCAGGATAAGGTGCATAGTAACTAGGAAATTGAGGTGCATGATACATAGGAGGATATGCAGCAGGTTGCACATAATATGACTCATTTCCATACCAAGCATTTTGATTTTTCTTATTCTTATGCTTCTTTGGCTTACTAGTAGCTTGCTCATTGACAGACGACTTAGTTTTACCACTAGTCTGATTGACTTTAGCTTTATCAGCAGACTTCTTAGGACTCTGTTGTTTGGTCTTACTAGTCTGTTTAACTAAACTAGGCTCTTTGCTCTTTTTAGCCTTAGGAGATTTCTTCTCCTTTAATTCTTTCTCAGTTGAGGCAGGTCTAGCAGTTTGAACATACAGGATGACCTTACTATTGTCAGCAGATATAAATTTCTCAGTATGATTCAATTCTTGCTTATCCTTTTCTAAAGGCATCTTCTGTTTACTAGACATGTGATTTGATGCAACAGATGATTTTTCATGAGACTCAATGACCTTTTCAAGTTCCATGATTTTTCCTTTATAAACCTCATATTCAGCTTTCAGAGATTCATATTCTTGCTCAAGCTGTTTATATTCAGCTGATTCTTTTGGCTTTTCAGCTAAAAGTTTCAGTGAGCTATTTTGCTCTTTTAGCAATAACATCTCTTCCTTAAGCTTTTTGTATGCTTCAGCAATACCAGTATTGTTAAGCATCATTTGTTCAAATGAATTGAATAATTCATTGTCAAGAGGAGTTACCTCTTCCTCAGAGTCATCAGATTCCTTTGCCATTAGGCAGAGGAGAGCAGGTTTTTCTTCATCAGACGATTCTTCATCAGACGTGTCTGAATCTGAATCAGATGAGTAGACAGCAGCCAGCTTTTCTGCTTCAGCCATCATAGCCTTGCCTCTCTGATGCTTTCTTTCTTTTCTGATTTTCTTCTCTTCCTCAGTATATTTCTCTGCTTTTGGATATGGGCAGTCTTTGATGAAGTGTCCCAATTTCCTGCAGTTATAAAAAATTAGTTTGAATTTTTATAATCCTCTTTATCTTGAGAAGAAAAGTTAGGTTTAGAAGTAGAAGCATTGTTGTATTTGTTCTTCATTTTTCTTTTGTAGAACTTCTTGAAATTGTTCATTAGCAATGCTACATCTCCAGCGGTGTACTCCTTTTTGTTGAGTAGAGTGGCTTCATCAGATGAGTCCACTTCTTTGCTTTTCTGTGCTGGTCTTCTGGTGTTTTCAGCAGCAACCAAGGCAGATGTGGGTCCTGAAGTTGAGGTTTCTTCAATTCCCATTCTAGGCAGTTTATACTCGAATGCCTTGAGTACGGAGAACAGCTCTGTAAGAGAGATTTTTCCCAAATCCCTTGATTCTTCCATTGCTGTTACTTTCATGTTGAACTTTGGGGGTAGGGCCTTTAGTACTCTGACGGTGATTTCTTTGTCAGTGAAGGTCTTTCCCAGCTTTAGAACTTCATTGAGTGTTCTGGTGAACCTGGTATCCATTTGATCAATGGTCTCTCCAGACTTCATCTTGAAGTTATCCAGTTTTTCCAAAGCAAAAGTTAGCTGATGCTCTTTTATTGCATCATTGCCTTCGCTCATATCTCTGACTTTGTCCCACATCTCCTTTGCAGTCTTGCAATGTTTGACTTTGTCAAACCGATCATTGTCCAGGGCTTTAGTCATGATGAATCTTCCGACTTTATCCAGATTGAATAGCTTGATTTCTTCGGGAGTCATCTCATGAAGGTCTTTTTCCACAACCGTATCAACTTCATTGATTTTTATGGTCTTTGTGAATCTGAATGGACCTTTAATGATACATGTGTACATGTTGTCATTATACGCAGCTAGGAAAATCTCCATTCTGATTTTCCAGTCCTCAAAGGACATACCAGCAATGTGGGGAACATGACTGATACAATCCATTTTTCAAAAAGTTTTAATTTTTCAAAAAGATGCTCTTTTTAAAGGTTTTGAAAAACCTTTGAAAAACACTTGGATCAAGCTCGTTGATCAGGCAGCTGATTCTAATGAACCACCTGCTCTGATACCACTTGTTGGTCCCAAGTGGTCAGATGAGGTCTAGAGGGGGGGGGGTGAATAGACCTCTGAAAAATTTTAGACTTAAAAACTTTTCAGTCTTCTGTCAGCAGACTAAGCTGATGAAGAACAGTAAGATGACTACGCTGATCAAGAACAAGTCTAGAACAACAGAGTGACCACTCTTCTTATAAATACTTAGCTGTTTTTCAACAGAGTAGTTTTCTCAAGAGTTTACTTGCAGCGGATGTTTAAAAGTGTTTTTCACAAGTAGACTAAGTCCTTAAAAAGATTTTATCCCCAGTTTTAAAACTCCTTTTAAAATCTTTTAATCAATTCAAAGTGTTTGTTTATGCAGTTTGAAATATGCAAGAAAAACTTAAATGCAAATCAACACAAAGAATTTTTATAGTGGTTATATGGATAAAAATCCTTTAGTCCACTCTTCCAGATCACTTAGATTTTGGGTTATACTATAATCACACAGATTACAATATTTCTCCACTTATACCTAGACAACTAATGCAAAGGCTATAAGCTCGCAATAGAAAATCACTAAGAAATTCTACTCTCTGAAGTTTGATCACTCACAAAGATGGATCACAACTTCTCACAACACTCAGCTATTACAAGATCACTCAGATCGTAATTTTCTGTTTTCTTCAACTGGGTTTCTGTCAACAGATGACTTCCACCAGACGAGTGAGCTGTTCGAGCTTCTTGAGACTTAGATAAATTTCTGCTTCGAATGCGAAATCTCAGATGTTGTTGTGTATCTCGCTCGTTGAAATCAGCTCCTTTTATACTTGAATTTGAAAATAAGACCGTTGAAGGAGATCAAATCTTAAAATCCATAGTCTTAGCCCGAAATCAGAACGGTAACCTACTACAGTCCTTTTTCTGCTGTACTTTCCTGTAGCTGCATTAAAGGCACTCTGCTGATCCGAGAGTTAATTCCAATCATTTGCCATTACTACCCTTCTCTTCCAGCATTTATTACATTTGGTGCATTTATTACCGTTGGACTAATCTCTTGATCTCTTATACTCTGCTGATCAAAACGACTCTTCTGATAGATACTCTGCTGATCAAATACTGAACTAATCTGATTTGACTCGGCTGATGACCTACACTTCTGTTCGTTGTTTCAGCATGAGATCACTAGTCTTCTGGGCTTTGAACTTTGAACTCTTCTGATGTCTTCTTTAACTTGTTCAAAATTCTTCTAAGGGAACTAAGCTTCCATACTTAGCTGATTATGATGTTTTGGAAATCATCAAAACCTTTCCTTAATTACTTGTCTTCTTTGCACTTCATCTTCATCTTCATCCAACAATGTTCTTGACATAGCCGTGGTTTTAATTATTCATAATCATATGATTAACATAGGTGGTACTGATGGTTAATGTTTGGTTTCATTTTTTTATTCTTCAATATGAGTAAAACAATTAGATTTTATGTTAGTTCTGAATCATTACTTCTTTAATGGTCGTAAAAAGCGAAAGAGAAAGAAAGTTATGTGTTTAATGAGTCTTGAATGAATAATGAGTAGTTGATAACTTTGAAATACTGAATCATTTTGACAAGTGGAGGGATATAGGAAGAAATTATGTGTGCCAAAATTATGTATCGCTACATGTATTCAATCTATTCCCATAATTATTAGCTTAGTTAAATTTTTCTAATTTTAATAGATAATGAAAGAAAATTATCAATAAAAAAAAGGAAATTAAAAAGAACCTGTTGGGTTTTTTATGGGTATTAACCCAATTGGAATTAAGCCCATAAAATGAGAAATGAATGAAACTTAGAGAAGAAAAAATACCTTCATCCCACATGGAGGAAATTGAGAAACTTTTTGTCATTTATAATGCAAAAAAATGTATAAGGGGAGGGCCCCTTGGGGGTACCAAGTTTTATGAGGGGAGAAGACGTGGATGACAATGGTTTCCCACGCGCGCCACCGTCCGACTGGCTCGGGTCGGGTTTGGATTTGGATTGAGATTGGGCTTGAGCCTCAACATAATATTATTCTTTTTGGACAAAATTTGTAACGGCCCGACTCCGCGGGTCCGTCGGATGACGGTCGAAAAATTATTATTATTTTAAAAAAGAGTTAAAATATCGAAACATTTTAAAAAGAAACGATAAATTAAAACCGAGAAGTAAAGGCTTTAAGCGGAAGCGGTTTAAAACGAAATAAAAACAATTTCGATTACTAAGTTTAAAGCGAAAGTAATTAAAAAAATTTTAACGGATGACATGACAAGGTGAAACAACTTGTGGGTCCTAATTGAAATACAAGAAGATTAAGATTAACATTTTATAAAATTTAAATAATTATTTTCGATAGATATTCCCATTATACAAAATTAGCTAAAATACCAAGATATTTAGCAAGATATAATAAAAATGAACTTAGACATTATAGAAGATTTAAAACATGAGTTCAAACGAAAATCTTAAAATCAAATAAGAATTTAAACAAAAATTTAATTACTCTCTGGAACTAGGGTGGGACCACAACCTTGATAACATAACCGCAACATGAACTATCGTTTACCCCCAAACACATGTAGCTGAAATGATTGAAACATCGAATGCATAAGTTGATCGTCCAACTTAGTGAGGCTGTAGTGCACATGTGCGTGTGATGCGTGGATGCAACATAATATACGTGAGCATATATGCCAGTGCAGTAAATAAAAACTTGCAATAACAATTTAAGCACGTTAAACAATTAACCAACAGTTGCTGATGCCGTCCTTCTCTTACCCTCCAATCCATATTATGACGCCCCCACCGAACACTCCAAGTAAGGAGCTACCTTACTATCTGTGCGCATAGACGTCTAATGCCAAGAGTTTGACTTCACTCCCCAAGTGTAACCTCCACACTTGGTTTGTGAAGCCGGGTCTACGGTGGATCAAGGTAACCTTCCGGCCCTAACCTTCCGGGTTACCTATGATTCCGCACACCAAAATAGGGCCCACACAATAATATCAAGCAGTACAGTACAGTAACAATACAGTACAATAACAATCCAATAACAAGCCAGTACATTAACAATCCAGTAATATGAAATCAGCAACCAACTCAATAAAAATCATTAAAATGGTTCAATATATGATATCCAGGACTCGTAAGCACATAGGCATTATCATATAATTCAAGGTGTATATTTTGTTCTAAAATTTGAGTTTTTCATTGTATCATACATCGCATGCTCGTTCGTTTAGGGACTAAGTTGCAGTTATGACTCGACCTACTAGCACATTCGGACTTACACACAAGTAACACACAGCACTCACCTGAGGAGCTTATTACGGCGATCAAAATTCCACAATGAAGTGTATCCGAAACCTGAGCAAATACGTATACGACTAAGAATGTATCTAACAAGCTTACTAAAACGCAACTAATGAAAATCCTACACAAGGATTTCCTAAACTAACATATCACAGAAAAGTGCTTAGAACTTAGGACATCAACTTCAATTAAGAGATATTATTTCTAAAACTCAAAAATACTAATTAAATAAGACAACTCCAACACAGCAAATTTTTGCCTTCATTTTTCAGATTTTCAAAACAGCCCCTAAACTTTTAAGTATATTCATTTTTTCAAAAATTTGCAACAAACTTTAAATCAAAAGACTTTTTTTTTTTTTTTAGCTAGACTCATATCGAAAATGAAATAAAAGTATTAAGTATATTGTTAATTCAAAAATCAAATCTTTAAAAACCTCACAAGTTTAAAACTTTTCAAAAATACCCTCATAGTTTTGAAAACTTAATAAAATCAATTTTCTTGAAAATTAATTCAAGATCCACGCATTTAAGCAATATTTAAAAATAATCAAGCATAATTTCAATATAAAACTGAGATTAACAATAAGTTTAATAACTATTCACAAACTAACAATGAGAGACAAAAATTCTTTCATTATAAATTTTTTTAGGAAATTTTTCAAATTTTCAATCTTAAAACACAATTTATCAAAGCACTACTTCAAATCAATTAATAAAAAGTTTATAAAAGTAACAATGTAAAAATAGCAACCAAACAACACCGTTATCCCCCTTATTTTCAGATTTACAAAAATAACCCCAAATGTTTCTAAAACTCCCATTTTTGCAAAATATCGAAACAAACTTTAAAGCAAATGCTTTCCAAGTAAACCTAACCAAATATCAAACGAAATAGATATTTTCAGTCCATTATACTCTCAAAATTTTGCAACCATAGTCCTTGAACTTTTAAAATCTTTCAAAAATACCCCCAAGGTTTCGAAAATTATAAACAATAACTTTCTTACAAAAATAAATCAAAATCCAAATATTTAATAAACATTTATTTAAACCAAGCAAAACTACACCATCCTTATAGCTAAAATTGAGTTAATCGAGATACATGCATAACATTGTACGAACTCAAACTAAATTCTAAAGCCAAAAATTAACCACAATGTAAATAATGCACAATAACATTTAGGCTCAAGGAACTATCTAACGAACTCAAATCGAAAAATGAAGGCCGAAAATGGAATACCCATTCCGCGACGAAGTCGCTGACCGGAGTAGGCACCGTTGACCGGCTGTTGACCGCCGTTGACCACCGCTGACCGCCGTTGACCGGCACCGGAAAATGAGCCGAACCCACCACTCCGCTCTCCTCTAAGCCTAGAATACCGTGGTGAAGCTCGATTGTCGAAGAAATTACCGAAAAAGGGACATGCAAGGAAACCCACTTAAAACCGCCACTTTCTCCTCTAATTTCCGCCGGAAAACACCTTCTATTCCTTCAATTACTGCCACCATTGTGTTCCTCTCGTCGAGTAGATAAATTTTGACTACTCATTTACTTGATTTGGTTAAGAAATGAAGAAGTTATGGACTTTTGAAGAGTAGGGATTTTGTGTGTGCGAAAATACCTTTTAGTGTATGTGTTGGGTGGGGAAGATGAAGAATGAGAGAGTGGAGCTGAAATTTCAGGTATTTAATGTGTGTTTTGCAGTTCACACTCTCAAATTTTGAATTTTTTCTTTTTAGTCCTCAAAGTCTTGGGACAATCAAGAAGTCCCCCTTTTTATTTTTCTTTTGCATTTAAATCCTCAAAAATAACACAAGAGTGAGTATTTATAATTCATAATTTGCACAACAATAATAATTCAAGTGAATATCAATTTAAATCACTTCAAATTTGAAAATATGCTCACTCGTTGGATTTTTTCAACAACATAGATATGAATTTTAGTTTCAATTATTAAATCCACATAATTAAATTATAATTTCAAGTAAATTAAAATTATAGGAAAGAAAATTCATAAATGAATTTTTCGGGGTTTTACAAAATTTAATTAATTTTTTGGCCCATAATTAAAAGGCCCAATTTCTAAATCCATATAAAAATTAGATCCGCGTAGATCCGGTTGACCCAAACAAGATCCGCGTAGTTGACCCGCCTCTGAAAAGATCCGCGCGCTTATTTTGAACTGTGGCAACGGTTGTTTAAATCAAACCGGTTTACACCCATTCAGACCGAACCAACTCTACTGGTTTAATCCGAATGGTCATGTCCCTCCAGCAACACCTCTTCTGCTGCTATAAATAGGGGGAGAATCTGACCAATTCTCTCATTCCGTTTTCTAGCAATCTAAAGCAGAATCCTATCATTCTCTCTCTATATTCTTCTCTTCTCAAGTATTTAAATATTCTATTTGTTAAGGTTCGCTGTGGACTTGTTCTTTGTGCAAAGAAACAAATATCCGACTGTTGTATCTTGGGAGACTACTGGGACGAACTTTTGCACCTTTGACAACCCAGAAATATTGTCTTAAGGACATTGCATTTGCAAGCCTCAGTCGATTTTTCGGTTCAGAATTATTTCAGTAAATGCACTGTTATTAAATTCTGATTTTGTTTGTTCTGCGAGAGTAAACTATACTAAGATTTATAATTAGAGTTAATTATAAATAATTATTCTGTTGGAATAATTTACTATAGTTTTATAATATAAAGTATTTTATAATATTTTATAATTTACTATAGTACTTAGAAATATAAAATATTCTATAATATTTTATATACACAGATTGTTTTAAACATATTTTCAACAATCTTAAGACAATAATATTTAATCTGTTTATTTCATCTGTGTAGATAGAAACTAACACTGAAATGGTTGTAACGCCAAAAGTTGCTGCTCCGCCGGCAGTACCACAATTCAAGTTCAAAGGGACTGACTTTGTAACGTGGCAAAATAAGATGTACTTTTACATCACATCCTTGAGCATGGCTAGATTTCTCACTGAGGAGGTACCTAAGCCAAATGAGGGAGCCAGTCCGGAGGTACTTGAAGAAATGGCACTAGTGATAAAAGCTTGGAATCACTCGGATATTATGTGCCGAAATTACATTCTTAGCTATTTGGATTAATCTTTGTACAAGATTTATAGTCAATTTAAGGCTAGTAAACTCTTGTGGGAAGGTTTAATCAAAAAGTTTAAGACTGAAGATCCAGGCTACAGAAAATTCTTGGTGGATAGATTCCAATTTTATCGAATGGTTGACAGTAAAACTGTGAATGAGCAAGTGGAAGAACTCCATAATATGATTCACGACATCTTGGCCGAAGGGCATGAACTTAGCGAGTCTTACCTGGTTGCTTGTATCATTGGAATGCTTCCTCCTGGTTGGATGGGGTTCAAGCATCACTTGAGGCACAAGAAATCTGTTGCTAAGTGGAATCTGCAAGATCTCACAGAATATTTGAAAACCGAAGAAAACAATCGGTATACTGACAAGGGCGGCAGTAACTATGTGGCTATGCCTCAGCCCGGAGGAGCTAAGGTTCATGTTGTAGAAAGTTCAAAGAAAAGCAAGAAGCATAAGGCCAATACCTCCAACAAAGGACAAAAGGGTAACAAGAAGCGAAAGTTCAATGGAGCTTGCTTCACATGTGGAAAAAATGGACACTTTGCAAAGGATTGTCGTAGTTGTGCTCAGCCAAAGGATGAAGCAAATGTTAGCGTCAACCTAGCTCCATCTGACATCGATAACATGCATTTATCTACAGTTGCTGAAGCATTCCTGACAAGTGAATCCAAAGGCTGGTGGGTGGATACTGGAGCTACCCGTCACATTTGCTATTACATAAACATGTTCATTTCATACAAGAAGTTTGATCATGAAGAGAAGCTGTACATGGGAAATAATGCTCACTCCGTGGTGGAGGGACAAGGCACAGTGGTTCTCAAATTCACCTCAGGAAAATATGTTAATCTTAATGAAGTTCTTCATGTCCCAGACAATAGGAAGAATTTAATTTCTGGTTCTGTCCTAACTAAGAAAGGTTTTAGATTAGCCTTTGAGTCAGATAAATTTGTGCTGACCAAAAGGGGTATGTATGTAGGCAAAGGATATGTGTGTGATGGCCTATTTAAGGCTAATGTAGTCGTTATTGACAAAAACGACAAATTTATTAATAATAATAATTCTTCTGCTTAATTGCTTGAGTCCACTTTACTTTGGCATGATAGATTAGGCCATATTAATTTTAAAAAAATGAAAAATTTAGAAAATTAGCAAACTTAGGATTAATTCCTAAATTTGATATTGATAAATCTTATAAGTGTGAAATTTGCATTGAGGCAAAGTTTGCGAAACAACCTTTCCCTTCAGTGGAAAGGAGCTCACAACCATTAGAGCTAATTCACATAAACTTGTGCAATCTCAAGTCAACTCCAACTCGAGGAGGGAAAAAGTACTTCATCACATTTATTGATGATTGTACAAGTTATTGCCACGTTTACTTATTGAATAAGAAAAAGGAAGCAATAAATGCCTTTGTAAGATACAAGACTGAAGTAGAGAATCAGTTAAATAAGAAGATAAAAATTCTTAGATTTGATAGAGGTGGTGAATATGAATATCCCTTTGCACAGTTTTGTGCCGACTCGGGGATAATTCACCAAACAACGGCACCATACTCACCTCAATCAAATGGAGTAGCCGAAAGGAAAAACCGAACTTGAAGAGACCTGATCAATGTATTACTTTTGAATTCGGGTTTACCTAGGAACTTGTGGGGGGGGGGGAAGCTTTATTTATGGCTAACCATATATTAAATAGAGTTCCGCACAAGAAAAATGATACCATTCCGTATGAGTTATGGAAAGGTAGACAACCAAGTTATAAATACCTCAAAGTGTGGGGGTGCTTGGCAAAGGTAGTTGTACCAAAACCTATGAAAGAAAAGGTTGGACCAAAAATTGGACCAAAAATCGTGGATTGCTACTATATAGGTCATGCGGAAAATAGTAGCGCTTACAGATTTCTAGTATTCAAATCTGAAGTAAGCAACATACACGTGAATACTATAATTGAATCACGTGATGCTACATTCTTCGAGAATGTATTTCCACATAAGAAGAACTCGGATGTTACCTCTCATAAAAGACCATATGAATTAATTTCTAAGGAAGATAATTCTCAAATCAGAAATGAGGTTGTTGATCACTGGTCAAATAAATCAATTTCTAAGGAAAATGATTCTCAAATCAGTAAAGAGATTGCTGAAGAATCTGACGAGCCCCGAATGAGCAAGCGAGCTAACATTGCTAAATCATTCGGACCAGATTTCCTAACTTATATGTTAGAGGATGATCACAAAACATATACTGAAGCCATGTCTATTCCTGATGCCTCTTATTGGAAAGAGGCAATAGACAGTGAATTACAGTCCATTCTAAGTAATAATACTTGGGAGTTGGTTGATCTTCCTAAGGGAAGTAAGCCAATTGGATGTAAATGGGTATTTAAAAAGAAACTAAAACCCGATGGCTCAATTGATAAATATAAGGCTAGATTAGTAGCCAAAGGTTATAGTCAAAAGGAGGGTACATATTTCTTTGACACCTATTCACAAGTGACTAGGATAACATCCATTAGAACATTAATAGCTTTAGCAGCTATATATAATCTAGAGATACATCAAATGGATGTTAAAAACGGCTTTCCTCAATGGAGAATTGAATGAGGAAATATATATGGAGCAACCTGAGGGTTTCGTTGTTAAAGGCAAAGAGAACAAAGTATGTAAACTTGTTCGATCTCTTTATGGCCTTAAACAAGCTCCTAAACAATGGCACGAAAAATTTGATAGTGTCATGATTAAAAATGGTTTTCAAATCAATGAATGCGACAAGTGTGTCTATATTAAACAATTTGGACAAGCAACTGTCATAATATGTTTATATGTAGACGATATGTTAATACTTGGGACTAATATGGAGGTCATTAAATCCGCAAAGAAAATATTAACAAAACACTTCGATATGAAAGATCTCGGTGAAGCGGATGTTATTTTGGGAATTAAAATAACAAGATCACCGGATGGGATAAAATTATCTCAGTCACATTATGTAGATAAAGTGCTTGAGAGATTTAAAAACTATGGAATTAAGGGAACAAATAACCCATTTATTTCATCTATTGTTTTACACAAGAATAAAGGTGATAGTGTATCACAAAATGAGTATGCTCGTATCATTGGATGTCTCATGTATATCATGAATTGCACGAGGCCAGACATCGCTTACTCAGTCAATAAATTGAGTAGGTACACGAGCAATCCAAGCAACGAACATTGGAACGCTCTGAAGAGAGTGCTTGGATACTTAAAAAAATACATCAAAATATGCATTACACTATGGAAAATATTCAGCTGTCCTTGAGGGATATAGTGATGCAAATTGGATTTCTGATTCAGAGGAATCAAAATCCACAAGCGGATATGTATTTACTTTGGGGGGAGCCACTATTTCTTGGAAATCTTCCAAACAAACTTGTATAGCTCGATCCACTATGGAATCAGAGTTTATAGCTTTGGATAAAGCTGGAGAAGAAGCTGAGTGGCTTCATAACTTCTTGGAAGATATTCCACTATGGCCGAAACCTGTGTCGGCTATATGTATTCATTGTGATAATCAGGCGGCACTACATAGAGCTCAAAACTTTAAGTATAATGGTAAATCACGACATATTCGTCGTAGACATAATACGGTGAGACATTTACTCTCAAATGGAATAATTTCCATTGACTTTGTGAAGTCAAAAGATAACCTCGCGGATCCGTTTACTAAAGGTTTATCTGGTGAGAGATTAGAATATGCGTCGAGGGGAATAGGCTTAAAAGCCTAAAATATAATTAAGTTACCTTGTACGAAAACCTAACTTGGCGACTGGAGATCCCACGGACCAAGTTCAATAGGACAACCAGTCTTGGTTAACTTAAAAAGTGGAGCACTTTAGAGTCCAACTCTAGCTCATTCCTATGATGCAAAAAGTGCAACCTACAGCGTTTGATTAGGTTAAGCTTATGCTTTTAATGACGTCTATATCTTGTCAAGAACAAGTGGAGTATAGTAAGATACTCTTGATAGATGCGGTCACCTATGTAAGTGTGAGCAGGGTCGGCTCGTTGAGAATTCTTATAAGGCTGGAATCCTCTAAGGCACTCGCAGAACCCAAGAATGTTCAGGGCCAAAACGAACACAACCGAGAACTCTTAACAAATCGGTCTAGTGCTGTGTTAAGTTTATTGTTTTGGTTTACATAAACAGCCGACAGTTCAAGATGAAATATTTCACTGATTGGCTAAGTAAATCCGATAAACTCTAACTAGGGAAGGTTCAAGATGGAATATTTCACCTATCCTGATGTAGTACTATTCCTAAAGGATATTTGACATTGATATGTCTCCTGTGACGAGATATGAAGAATAATTTCATTCATTTGTGGGGGATTGTTGGGTTTTTTATGGGTATTAACCCAATTAGATTGAGCCCAATTGGAATTAAGCCCATAAAATGATAAATGAATGAAGCTTAGAGAAGGAAAAATTCCTTCATCCCACGTGGAGGAAATTGAGAAACTTTTTTTCATTTATAATCCAAAAAAAATGTATAAGGGGAGGGCCCCTTGGGGGTACCAAGTTTTATGAGGGGAGAAGACGTGGATGACAATGGTTTCACACGCGCGCCGCCGTCCGACCGGCTCGGCACGAGTCGGGTTTGGATTTGGATTGAGATTGGGCTTAGGCCTCAACATAATATTATTCTTTTTGAAAAAAATTTAATTAATTTTTTAGACCATAATTAAAAGGCCCAATTTCTAAATTCATATAAAAATTAGATCCGCATAGATCCAGTTGACCCGAACAAGATCCGCGTAATTGACCCGCCTGTGAAAAGATCCGCGCGCTTATTTTGAACTATGGCAACGGTTCGGTTTAAATCAAACTGGTTTACACCCATTCGGACCGAACCAACTCTACTTGTTGGTCCCAAGTGGTCAGATGAGGTCTAGAGGAGGGGGGGGGGGGGATGAATAGACCTCTAACCTTTTCGCAAATTTTAACTTTAAAACCTTTTTGGTAACTTAAATAGACTAAGCTGTTATCAACAATAGGTTCCTTGGCTGATCGCGAACAAATCTTTGAACAGCTTCGTAGACCACTAAACTGATAGTTACTTAGCTGATTTTGTTAAAATCAGTTTTAATACGTAGAGTACTTGAAGCGGATTTTCAAAGTGTTTTTCACAAGTATCCTCAGTTGTTTGAAAAATGTTTCCCCAGTTTTATAAACTCCTTTTAAATCTTTTTCAAACAGTTAAGTAAAGTGTTTTATGCAGTCTTGAAATATGCAAGTAAAAATGCAAGGAAAAACACAAGTAATTTTTATAGTGGTTATATGGATGTAAATATCCTTTAGTCCACTCTTCCAAGTCACAAAGATCTTGGGTTATACTAGGAACACAAAGTAACCAGTACACTCTGCTTACGCCTAACAACAAATGAACAGGCCGTAAGTGCGCAGTATGAAATCACAAAGAAATCCTACTCTCTGAAGTAATATCACTCACTAAGATGGATATCTACTTCTCACAACACTCAGTTTTACAAATTCACTCAGAAGATGTGTTTAGCTTTGTTCTTCAACTTCGCTTTTCGTCAACAAATGACTAAGCTGATGAGTGAGCTGTTCTTGAGACTTAAAGAGTTCTGCTTCGAAAATTTCTCAGAGATTGTGTTGTTGTTTTCTCTTCGTCTCTTTCAGCTATGTATACTTGAGGTTTGAAAAATGTCCGTTGAAGAGAGACAAGATTCAAATTCCTCGGGTACTGGTCCTTAATTTTCGCGAACGGCTCTTTTGCAGTCTGTCCGTACTGTCAACAGTACTTTTCTGCAGGCAGCATTAAATTCACCCAGCTGATGCGAAGCATTTCTTCAATCATTTGTCTTTAATAACCTTGTACTTCAGCATTTATTACTTCCAGGGGCATTTATTACCGTTGGGAAGACTTTATGATCCTTTCTACTTGGCTGATGGAAGTGCAAGTCTGATTGCGAACAAAGCTGATCTCAAACTTGAACAAATCTGATTTGAGTCGGCTGATCTTCATCAGTCTGATAATTTTCCTTCAGCGGATCAGCAGTCTTTGGACCTTGATTTTTTTACTCTTCTGATGTCTTCTTTACTTAGTCAAAAAAAATCTTCACAAGGGACCATCAGCTAAGTTAATCCATACTTAGCAGATTTTGAAGTTTTGGAATGCATCAAAACCTCCCTTATCAAATTGTCTTCAGTGCCTTCATCTTCATCCTTATCCAACAATTTCCTCCTTTTTGATGATGACAAAACTTCAGCCAAGTACCTGTGAATACCTAAGCTAAAGATAGAAAAGTACCTGTCAAAATTTTCTGAGATAGAAAAGATGTGTTGGATTAAACTTGTCTTTTTATTGATAATGAAAATATTACAAGTACAAGTTCATCATATGAGATGTCTGAAGAATAGATAAAGTAAACTGATTACAAGGATTTATAAGTTTCAACTATCAGCTTCTTCATCAGATCCTTCAAGCACTTCTTCGTACTCATAAGATGATTCTTCATCATCTTCTTCTTCTTCATCAGCTTCTTCGCCCTGAAGGATATTTGCTTTGGCAGCCTCCATCTTTTCTTTAAGTTGCTGCTCCTTCAGTATCTCCATTGCCTTCCTGGCTGATTCAGTATTCTTGTACTTGGTCAACGACTCTGTTTGATCTTCAGCAAAGTCCTTGGTTTCAGCCATTACTTCATCAGTTTTGGTTTTGTCCTTAGTCTCTTCTTCAGACTTCTCTTCACCTTGTACCTTTCCAACTGTTTCAGCAGTCTTGGCGTCAGCAGTAGTCTTTTCAGTAGTTTCTTCAGTTTCTTCAACTTCAGCATCAGCAATAATCTCCTTAGTTGATTCTTCCCCTTTATCTTCCCCCTTTTTGTCATCATCAGACTTGATGAAATCTTGAGGTTGAGCAGCAGGGTTGAGTGCAACAGTAGGAACCTTCATTGCAGCACATAAAGTCTTCAGGTTCTGATTTACTATATCATGACTTGCTGTTAAGTGATGAAGAGTGGTGCTGATGTTGTCAGTTTGATCATTGAAGTAGTCAATATTAAAGTGCATTGTTGTAAGTTCATTGTGTAGTTCCTTTTCAGCGTTTGAGACTTCTTGCAACATCCCAATATTAATCTCCTTCTCTTCTTCACTGACTTTGATGAAGGTTGCAGTTAAGTCAGCTATCTTGTGCTCAGCTCTTTGTAAGGTTGTATGAAGGTGATTTACATCAGCCTTCACATCTTAAACGTTTCTGTTCATATCAGTAAGGTTGTGCACTAACTGCAAAGAGTTGTCTTGAGGTATAGGAAAACTATCAATTTCAGATTTGATGATCTTGGCAGTTGATTGTTGCATAGTTTCCAGCTGAAGTCTGTTGGACTCTGCCAACTCTGCTTTGAGTTCTTCCTTCAGCTCCCCTTTCAACTTTGTCAGCTGCTGGATGTGCTTCTCTTCCAGTTCCTTCATATAGTTATCCATTAGCATCTGGAAAGCTTCCATCAGTGATGAGTGCTGATCACTTGATGAAGCAGAAGCAGCAGCTTCCTTTTCTTCAGTCTCCTGGTGGACAGGGACATCTTCCATTTCAGTCTCCTGATGATCTTCAGAAGCCTTAGCATTCCACTCAATGGCTAAGGTTTTATCAGCTTTCTTGTGCTCATCAGTGACATCGTCATAAAACAGATTAGTGATCGTGCCATCATCATTGAAGCAGGTTGTTTGACGTATCTGCCTAACAATGATCCAAGGGTTCACAAAAGCATCATTTCCCTTGGGCACTTCACTATACTCCTGTACTTCCTTGCCACAAATTATATGCTGAATACTTGGCAGCTGGGGCATGTCACTTGAACATCCCTGCTGATATCTTGACCTTTCTGCCCATCCCTTCAAGGCGGTCATGGTAGCGATGTTTAGTGCCCTTTCTTCAGCATTGTCAGACTTCCTTCTTTTAGCAGGCAAGGAGTTCTGAATTATCTTGGCCTCCTCTAGGGCATACTCCCTTGCATAATGATGCATAGCATCTCTGACATGATGAGGATCTAAGGCCTTCTGAATGGAGTCTGTCTTCAGCCAGTTCAGAACCCATTGTTCTTCAGCAGCTAACTCCTTCAGATTTTGAAGTTTTGTTATGGACCTGTTCAGCCTGTTATCTCTCCATCTGATGTACCTAGGCTTTTCTTGAGTGAACATCGTCTTTAACATTAGCTTCTGATCAAAGTAAGCTAAGGACTTCTCAAATCTCTTGAAGAGTTCTTTATCAGCATATACGATGTTGAAGGCTCTTTTAATTTCAAATTTGTCTTTGGGCTTGGCCTCTCCAGCAGGCATTTTAGGCTTTCTGGATTTGTCTTCACCATCAGCCTCATTTATCTTTATGCCTCCTCCATGGACAGGTCCATAGGCATCAGTTTTGCTTAGCTCAATGACCATAGCCATTTCAGCATCCTCAGCAGCTTTTCTTTCTACCTCAGACATTTTTCTTCTGGCCTCATTCTTTGCTTCCTGAACTTTGCTCAGTTCAAGTGCCTCCTTCTCCTCCATCACATCCTGTTTTCTTTGTTCAGCTTCTTCCATTTTCTTCTTATCAGCTTTGGAAACTTTCTTTCTTTTGATCACGATCTTTCTCTTTCCTTTATCAGCTGGAGCAGGGGCTGGACCAGCAGATGAGATAGGTGCAACAGCAATAGGATGGATGATCATAACATCTGGATCTTCGTGAGGTTTGGCAGCCTCAACTGTTGGTGTAGCTTGAGTCGACTGTTGCGCATCAGCTTTGTCAGCAACAGAAGCCTCAACAGCTTCAATTGGTCTTTCAGCGGATACAGGACTTTGTCTTACTAAGTTTTCCAACTCAGTAGGCTCTTCTATGAATGTCACAGTTTTCTTTGATATCCCCTTAATGGATCTTGAAGCAGCAGTATCCTTTTGTTGACTTCTTATCCAGTGAGAAACATTCCCAGCAGGCATTTCAACAGATGGGGTCCTTGAAGGTGATGCAGGGGATGCATTCCCGACATCAGCAGTGACTTGTTCTATTGTTTTTGCAACTTCAGCATCAGCAGTCACTGTCTCCGTTTTCTTAGGAGCAACCTTCTTTTTCTCAACAGCTAACTCAGCTGTTTTCACCAATCTTCGTGGCCTTTTGGCTGGAACCACCTTTGGTTCCTCGTCTTCATCTTCTTCAGGCTCATCAGCCTTTCTCTTAAGAACAGGCAAGTATTTGGACATTGCCTTGGACTTGTGGACCTCCTTACCATTCGTCATAACACATCCCAGTTTGGACAACAGATAACTGAGTGTGATCCTGTGGTTGGTTTGAGGAGTCTTTCCTTTCTTCACTTCATGAAAACCAGCCAAGATATACCAAATTATGACGGACCAGTTGACTTCCAGCCCATAATAAACAGCGGCCATGATGCTGAACCTCTTCATGGTAACAGCATCCAGAGAGAAGGTACAGTTTTCAATCAGCTTCGAGACCATATCAGCCATCCGCTGATATTCATCCTTCAGTTGTTTCTTCTTGATGTTGCCAGACAACATCTCTCCTTCTTTGGCACAGATCGCCCAGAATTGTTGGTGCTTGTCTTCCGTCAGTACAGTGACGTCATGTCGTCCACTGTTAGGAAGCCCAAAAGTTTCAAGAAGCACAGCAGGAGTAATGACTATGGATTTTCCTCCCACTGTAGCCTTAATCTCCAGTGTACTGTAATCAACAGTTGCGGTTTTGTAGTACTCCATTACTTGATCAGTCCAGATTACTCCCTCATTATACTCCATAAAGTTCACCAACGAGGCAGATTTGAATTTTTCCAACAGTTCCTTCATTAGATCCGTACCAGATTGATAGTAGGACTCATAAACGAGGAACATACCTTCAGCGGCCATTTCAAATCTGTTGAAAGTAGAGAGAACAAGAAGAATTTTGCAGAAAAATTGCAAGTATTTTCTCTCAAGTATGCTTTGAATATTTAGGGTGCGTAAAGAGCTACACAGCTGATCAGATTTGGATTTATAGAATTAGGGTATCTTGGTTTCCGTGATACCAGCTAACCGTTAGATCCGTTTCTTGTCAGTGCTGATCGTGCGGTGTCAGTTACGACCTTTCAAATTCAAATTGCATTAAATGAGGAGTGGGAATTTGTAGCGCCCTTCTGTCACTTGTAAAAGCGTGTTTTTGACATAAAACGTTTTAAACAGTAAGCTTTTTACACAAGCGATCAGATGAGTAAAATAAATACTTATCTGATTGACTGCTGTCCTGATGACAAAGCTGTTATCAGTGAAAGCCAATAACTGATAACCTTTCTCGGCTGTTTGTCAATCCAGCTAGATAATAAATCTTCAATCTTCAAAACTTTAATCTTCTGTTGAAAACATAACTTCAACTAACTGTCATTAACAAACTTCATCTTTTAATCAGAAGTACCGCTAGTCTTACACGTTCCCCCTGACTTTAAGAATTCATAGGTTAACTAGTCTGTTGATAGTTGATCATTGAAGATGAATAAGATGAGTAAGCTGTTGAACTCTAGTCTTCAGATGAGTTCCCCCTCAGATTATGCATCCAATTTTAATAAACCTAGTTCAGCTCTTAGAGTTGAAAACCTTGTCTCACTTAAAGGTTTTGTGAAGATGTCAGCAATTTGATTTTCAGTAAACACATATTCTATCATGACATTTCCTTTCTCCACATGATCTCTAATAAAGTGATGCTTGATCTCAATATGCTTAGTCCTTGAATGACTTGTAGTATTCTGAGTAAGGCTGATTGCACTTGTACTGTCACAGTAGATTGGGATTCCACTGATTTTGATATTGTAGTCTTCTAGTTGATGCTTCAACCATAAGATTTGTGCACAGCAAGCTCCAGCAGCTATGTATTCAGCTTCAGCAGTTGATATGGATACTGAAGTCTGTTTCTTACTCATCCATGAGATCAGACGACTACCTAAGAATTGACAGGCACCTGTTGTGCTTTTCTATCAATCTTGCAGCCAGCAAGGTCAGAATCTGAATATCCAATAAGCTCAAATCCAGATTCTCTAGGATACCACAATCCCAAATCTTCAGTACCTTTAAGATACTTTAGTATCCTTTTGGCAGCTAAGAGGTGAGATTCCTTAGGATTTGATTGAAATCTCGCACAAACCCCAACTGAGTACATGATATCAGGTCTGCTAGCTGTTAGATACAATAGTGACCCAATAATGCCTCTGTATTTGGTTATGTCCACTGATTTGCCATCTTCGTCTTTATCCAAACAAAGAATTGTAGACATTGGAATAGTAGCAGTAGAGCTAGTTTCCATACCAAATTTCTTGAACAGATCCTTTGTGTATTTTGCTTGACTGATGAATATTCCATCAGGCAACTGTCTTACTTGCAAACCAAGAAAATAATTAAGTTCTCCCATCATGCTCATTTCAAACTTGTTCTGCATCAGCTTTCAGAACTTGTCACACATCTGTTGGTTAGTTGAACCAAAAATAATATCGTCCACATAAATTTGCACAAGCAAAATATGTTCTTCCCATTCAATTGTGAACAAAGTCTTGTCTACCTTACCTTTACGAAATCCTTTAATTAAAAGAAAATCAGATAGGGTATCATACCATGCTCTTGGAGCCTGTTTCAGTCCATAGAGGGCTTTCTTCAGACGATACACCTTGTCTCCTTCTTGATAGACTTCAAAACCAGGTGGTTGTTCAACGTAAACTTCTTCTTGCAATTGTCCATTGAGAAAAGCTGATTTCACATCCATCTGATAGACGGTGAAATTCTTGTGAGCAGCATAGGCAAGAAAGAGTCTGGTTGCCTCTAGTCTTGCTACTGGTGCAAACGTTTCATCAAAGGCAATGCCTTCTTCTTGGCAGTAACCCTTGGCCACTAATCTTGCTTTGTTTCTTGTGACTTCACCATCTTCATTCATCTTATTCCTGAATACCCATTTAGTGCCAATGACTCTTTGATGACTTGGTCCAGGAACTAAGTACCAGACTTCATTCCTTTCAAATTGATTCAGCTCTTCTTGCATAGCTTCAATCCAGTTGGAATCACTAAGAGCTTCTTCAATCTGTTTGGGCTCAATTTGAGATAGGAAGCTGACAAACATTGCATCACTTGCAGCAGCTCTCCTTGTCCTCACTTTATCCAAAGGATCACCAATCACTAGCTCTGGTGGGTGATTCTTGAGCCATCTAAGATCAGGTTGCAAATCATAATATTGTCCTTTGTTTTGATCTTGCAACACTACTGTTGGAGTTCCAGTAGTAGTCTGTTGAACTTCTCTAGTCTGTTGAACAGTCTCTGGTCTATCAGCTGTTTGCAACTCTTCCGTTAGACAATCAGCACTGTGATTTTGAACAGCACTTGAGTTATCAGCTGGGTTGAGATCAGGTAGTATGATGGGAACATATTCTTCATTCTTTCCAACATTCAACTTCTGTAAATCAGTAGACAGATCTTGATTAATACTTTGATTCTTTTCAGAAGATTGACCTGGTTCATCAAATACTACATGAATGGATTCTTCTATTAGTAATGTTCTTTTGTTAAAAACTCTATAAGCTTTACTAACAGTAGAGTATCCTACAAAAACAGCTTCATCAGCCTTTTCTGCAAATGCAGTAAGGTGATTGTTCCCATTATTTAAAACATAGCATTTACAACCAAATATCTTAAAATAATGAATGTTTGGCTTCCAGTTGTTCCAAACTTCATATGGAGTCTTGTTTTGGTGCTTGTTGATCATGCATCTGTTTTAGGTAAAACAGACTGTATTTGTTGCTTCTGCCCAAAATCTTTGTGGCAGCTTGCCTTCAGCTATCATAGTCCTGACAGCTTCTTTTAGTGTTCTGTTTCTCCTTTCAGCAACACCATTTTGTTGAGGGGTTCTAGCAGCTGAATACTCATGATGTATTCCTTTGATATTACAATACTCTTCAACAGTAGAGTTTGTAAACTCTGTCCCTCTATCTGATCTGATCTTCAATATCTTTATGCTTTTCTCATTCTGGATCAGTTCCATCAGATTAGTAAGATGTTCCTTGGTTTCACTTTTCTTCTTCATGAATATCACCCAAGTATATCTTGAAGAGTCATCCACAACAGCTAGGCAGTATTTCTTTCCACCATTGCTGACTGGATCAATGGGTCCAAATAAGTCCATGTGTAGCAGCTCCAATATTCTTCCAGAAGATTGATGCTTTTTGCTTTTGAATGATGACTTGATTTGTTTACCTTTCTGACATGCGTCACAAAGCTTGTCTTTGCTCATGACTGTCTTTGGAATTCCTTCTACTAGATTATTGTTGATTAGTTTGTTGATGGTCTTGAAATTCACATGATTCATTCTCTTGTGCCACAGCCAACTGACTTCACTTGGTGTTGATGCCACCAAACAAATGCTCGAATTCTTGTCAGAAGAATTCCAGTCCACTGTGTAGACATTCCCTTGTTGTCTTCCAGATAAAATTACCTTCTTTATACCAATCTGTTCAACATAGCACTTATCTGTTGAGAAGATGACTGAATATCCTTTGTCACAAAATTGACTTATGCTCAGCAAATTGTATTTGAGGCCTTTAACATAAGAGACGTCAGATATCTCAATGTTGCCTTTGATCAGCTTTCCACTTGCTACAATCTTGCCTTCCTTGCTGTCCCCAAAGGTAACTTTAGGACCATCCACAGCAATAGCATCAGTCAGTTCATGTATGCTTCCACACATGTGTCTTGAAGAGCCACTGTCCAAGTACCAAATTTTCTATACTTTACTCCTACTCCTAATCCTAACCTACAAAACAAAATAAAATTGTTTTAGGTACCCTTATTGAGAGGGTCCTGAAGGATTAGTTCCACCTTTGACAACCCAAGATGATGAAGTCTTAGGCTTCTTAGGCTTCTGAGTTTCAACAGGAGTATGAACAGTTTTGCCTTTACCACGTTCATCAGATTTGTCATATTGTTGATGATCAGCATGATAAGGATAATGTTCAAATGCAGAGTAAGATGCATGATAAGGAGGATATGCATGCATTGGATGAGCAGGATATGGTGCATAGTAAGTTGGAAAGTGAGGTGCATGATACATAGGGGGATATGCAGCAGGTTGCACATAATAAGACTCATTTCCATACCAAGCATTTTGATTTTTCTTATTCTTATGCTTCTTTGGTTTACTAGTTTCTTGCTCAATAACATACGACTTAGTTTTATCACTAGTCTGATTAGTTTTAGCCTTGTCAGAGGACTTCCAAGGACTCTTCTGTTTAGGCTTACTAGTCTGTTTTCCTACACTAGGCTCTTTGCTCTTTTTAGCCTTAGGAGATTTCTTCTCCTTTACCACTTTCTAAGGTGAAGCAGGTCTAGCAGTTTGAACATACAAAATGACCTTACTATTGTCAGCAGATATAAATTTCTCAGTATGATTCGATTCTTCCTTATCCTGTTCTAAAGGTATCTTCTGTTTACTAGACATGTGAGTGGATGCAACAAATGATTTCTCATGAGACTCAATAACTTTTTCAAGTTCCATGATTTTTCTTTTATAAACTTCACATTCAGCTTTCAGAGATTCATGTTCTTGCTCAAGCTGTTTATATTCAGCTGATTCTCTTGGCTTTTCAGCTGTGAGTTTCAGTGAACTATTTTGCTCTTTTAGCAATATCATCTCTTCCTTAAGCTTTTTATATGCTTCAGCAATAGTAGTATTGTTAAGCATCATTTGTTCAAATGAATTAATTAATTCATTATCAAGAGGAGTTACCTCATCCTCAGAGTTATCAGATTCCTTAGCCATCGGGCAGAGAAGAGCAGGACTCTCTTCATCAGAAGACTCTTCATCAGAAGTGTCTGAATCTGAATCAGATGAGTAGACAGCAGCTAGCTTTTCTGCTTCTGCTACCAGCACCTTTCCTTTCTGATGCTTTCTTTCTTTTCTTATTCACTTTTCTTCTTCTGTATACTTCTCAGCTTTAGGATATGAGCAGTCTCTGATGAAATGACCCAGTTTCCTGCAGTTATAGCACATCATTTTGGATTTATAAGAATCCTTATCCTGAGAAGAAGAAGTAGGGTTAGAAGTAGAAGCATTGTTATATTTGTTCTTCATTTTTCGTCTGTGAACTTTTTGAAGTTGTTCATCAGCAATGCTACGTCTCCAGCAGTGTACTCCTTTTTGTTGAGTAGTGTGGCTTCATCAGATGAGTCCACATCTTTGCTTTTGTGAGCTGGCCTTCTGGGGTTTTCAGCAGCAACAAGTGCAGCTGTGGGACTTGAAGTAGAGGTTTCTTCAACACCCATTCTTGGCAGTTTATACTCGTACACCTTGAGTACTGAGAACAGCTCGGTGAGAGAAATCTTGCCCAGATCTCTTGACTCTTCCATGTCTGTCACCTTCATGTTGAACTTTGGAGGTAGGGCCTTCAGAACTCTGACGGTTATCTCCTTGTCCGTAAAGGTTTTTCCAAGCTTTAACACTTCATTTAATGTCCTTGTAAACCTTGTATCCATCTGGTCAATGGTTTCCGCAGACTTCATTTTGAAGTTGTCCAGCTTTTTCGGAGCAACACTCAGTTGATGCTCTTTGATGGCGTCGTTTCCTTCACTCATGTCACGAACCTTGTCCCACATCTCCTTTGCAGTTTTGCAATGTTTGACTTTATCAAACCGATCATTGTCCAGGGCTTTGGTCATGATGAAACGGCCAACTTTATCCAGATTGAACAGCTTTATTTCTTCGGCTGTCATCTCTGTTAGATCCTTTTCCACCACTAGTTCAGCTTCATCAACTATGATAGTCTTGGTGAATTTGAATGGACCTTTTATGATACATGTGTACATGTTATCATTATAAGCAGCTAGGAAAATCTCCATCCTGATTTTCCAGTCTTCAAACAACATACCAGCGATGTGGAGAACATGGCTTATACAGTCCATTTTTCAAAAAGTTTTTATTTTTCAGAAAGATGCTCTTTTGAAAAGTTTTAAAAACCTTTGAAAAACACTTGGATCAAGCTCGTTGATCAGGCAGCTGATTCTAATGAACCACCTGCTCTGATACCACTTGTTGGTCCCAAGTGGTCAGATGAGGTCTAGAGGGGGGGGGTGAATAGACCTCTAAACTTTTTGCAAATTTTAACTTTAAAACCTTTTTGGTAACTTAAACAGACTAAGCTGTTATCAACAGTAGGTTCCTTGGCTGATCGCGAACAAATCTTTGAACAACTTCGTAGACCACTAAACTGATAGTTACTTAGCTGATTTTGTTAAAATCAGTTTTAATACTTAGAGTACTTGCAGCGGATTTTCAAAGTGTTTTTCACAAGTATCCTCAGTAGTTTGAAAAATGTTTCCCCAGTTTTATAAAATCCTTTTAAATCTTTTTCAAACAGTTAAGTAAAGTGTTTTATGCAGTCTTGAAATATGCAAGTAAAAATGCAAGGAAAAACACAAGTAATTTTTATAGTGGTTATATGGATGTAAATATCCTTTAGTCCACTCTTCCAAGTCACAAAGATCTTGGGTTATACTAGGAACACAAAGTAACCAGTACACTCTGCTTACGCCTAACAACAAATGAACAGGCCGTAAGTGCGCAGTAAGAAATCACAAAGAAATCCTACTCTCTGAAGTAATATCACTCACTAAGATGGATATCTACTTCTCACAACACTCAGTTTTACAAATTCACTCAGAAGATGTGTTTAGCTTTGTTCTTCAACTTCGCTTTTCGTCAACAAATGACAAAGCTGATGAGTGAGCTGTTCTTGAGACTTAAAGAGTTCTGCTTCGAAAATTTCTCAGAGATTGTGTTGTTGTTTTCTATTCGTCTCTTTCAGCTATTTATACTTGAGGTTTGAAAAATGTCCGTTGAAGAGAGACAAGATTCAAATTCCTCGAGTACTGGTCGTCTCTTTCAGCTATTCGGATTGTTGATTCAACTGCTTCTGGTATCTTGTCCAGGCAAAACTGGATATTATTGGCAATATTCTCAAATGGAGATAATTGTTTCACCCCCGAAGACATCTCTTTGATTGGTTGCTGCAATAGTATGGCATTCAGGGTGGTTGTCATTTGGGCGACTTGGAACTCAAGAGCATTAATTCGGTTTGAAAGCAATGCATAAGGCTTTGAATCTTCTGTATCACTAGTCAGATTGGCAGAGTGGGAACGCATGGGATTATCCAAATGGTTGTACGCTCCCATATCATCATAACTGTTTGGTTTATCCCATTTTGGTGAAAATCTACCAAAACTCTTAATCTTATTGGCTTCTCCTTTTTCCAGTTCACTTGTTGATTCTAACTCACGAATCACCTGATCATTTGATTTACTTATTTCAAAGTCAATACCCTGAAACTCGAAAAGGGTTGTTTGTGTCAGTAATTGCCATTACACAGATTTATAAAATTTATTATCTATGAGAAATTTTTGCACGTAAGTAGTTACCTTAGGGTTCCAATAACCGCCATTGGATTGCACTTCTTTCATCAACATTATTGATCGTTCCTTTGAAAGATACTTTATAAAAAGGTACTTCTGTTTTCAAATCAAGTGCATATTTTGCACGGACTGGACGTACTCGTCCGTAGAATATTATCTGCATCATGGTTACATATTACGTTAACTTAATAAAATATATATTTAAGTAATACATCATATGAGAGAGACCAGTAACTATTTACCTGTAATAATATTAAACAACCAGGTATGTAACCCTCATTTTTTGCCTGGAATGTCCGTACTCCCTCATCTAATTTTGTTATCACAAGGCTCGCCCAATTCATATTGGGAACTTCGTCCAGGTCCTTAAATAGGGAGAGGTAATCACCCGGTATGTTTTGTTGGTTACACGGATAGAGAAACAAACCAAACAAAAATGTCAAGTACTGAACCTTGAATTCGTTTCCGTGAGCCCCTTCTAATATCAATGACTTGTACAACGAGGTTAAGTCAACTCTACCTCGTTTCATTGTGACGAATGAACTGTACTTTTTCACTCCAACCTTATCTGCAGAAGAGTGATACATACTACGACCTTTGCATGGAACCCCAAGAGCCTCATAAACCGCGTAATTTGTGAGCTCAAACTCCTTTCCATGTATTTTGAGTATTCTTGTGAAAGGGCCATACTGATTAATTAACCAATGTATCAAAGTGCGGTTGATATCCTCAATATTATTCAATCTAGCCAACGTTCCGAACCCCATTTCATCTATCACCTCCAATTGAGAATTTAAAAGGCCTTTATTCACCGCCATCATTTTATCGATCGACATCCTTGTGTCCAGTCTTTATGGCTTGCCATGTTCAATGAAAAATGCAAGTGTGTTTAGAATAATAAACTAACACAATTTGTATTTCATTTCACCATTTAATTAATAAGTTAATAATATAATATGACACCATATATGTTTATATTTAAAAATTTAATACTCCTGAATAATTTAATATGATAAGTTGCTTAGAATATTAAAAAGTTTGATCAAGTACTTTAGCAAAAAGAGCAAAATAAATGAGACAAAGGAAATCTAGAGTTTTTAAGGTTTTTTTCAAAACATCCCCGTGTTTCAGTAAACCAAATTTAGAGTTTTTTAAGGATTTGTCAAAACATCCAATGAATTTATATGGGACAAAATGGAATGTAGCCCAACCAAAAATTTCCATTACAACACCTAATGTTGCGTGATGTATATTCAAATATTTTTTTGATTTAGTGACTTGGGTGGGTAGGGTTCTTAATTCATATTATTGCTATTGATTAGATAATTCACATTTTATCCCCCAGAAAGATTTTAATATTCATACTTAACCTCCTAGAATCATAATGATCGCACCTGACCCCTAAATTTATTAATTGACAGGTGTATTAATTCACCATGAGGAATATTACTAATACTAATAGGAAAATTTAAGTTTTGCCCCAATTAAAAGTCATTAAAATTGAGCTCTAAAACATAAAATAACAAACAAAATCCAGAATTAGTCATCAAGTAAAAATAAGTCCTAATTATATGTCAATCAACACAATTACATAATATTAGCATAACCCTAATTATATGACAATCACGACCCGACACATTTTCGACCAAGATATGAGAAATTAATAAATTCACATATGTAATAAAGAAACCAGATTGTAATTGAGACTTACTGCTTTTGGCTTTATGAAATCTTGGTAATTCGAAGCCTTCCTCTTTCCACTTGATGACATGTATAATACCGAAAATATATGTAAATTACTAAAATAATTTTTCGTAATTTTTTCCCCTTAGAACAATAATTAATAAAAGTAAAATAGAAATTATTATTATTTAATTACAACTTAAATAGAAAATTTCAAATACTGGAAAAAATTGAATAAAACACTATATAATAATTAATATAGAATAATTAACAAACTGGAGGACAAAACAAAAATAATTATGAATGGCCTTTAATATATGTAGAAGAAGATTTGCATCCATTAATATATATATATATATATATATATATATATATATATATATATATATATATATATATATATACACACACTACAATCATATATCGAATAACAAACATAAATTGAATATTAATCAAATACAAAAATATGAACACTCACATGTTTTATCAATTCAAATAAACTCAACTCCACACCTCCGAGATTGAACAGATTTTGAATTCGTGGTGTTCGTTTTTTGTTATGTGAAATCGTGGTGAATTTTCTTTTTTTCTTCTTCGGTTTTTGTTATGTGAAATCGTACTGAATTTTTTTGTGATTCTTCGGTTTTTGATATGTATATAAGTAAATTTGTGTCGAATTATTTGTGTAGAAGATGGTTCGATATAAATTTTACTTAATTAAGAGTTTGTGTTTAATTAGGAAACTTCTTCTTTAAAATATATACAAATCATGACATATCTTTTTCAGAATTTATCCAATTACGGAAATAATATAGTTATGGGAGTTTGTTAAATATGGAGTGGGTTTAGTGGCGTGAGTGGTGTGCTATGTGATTTTAAATCTTAAACAAAACTTTACGAATTAATAAACTGAAATTTTATTCCTACATTTTAATAATTGCCTTACATAACAAGTTACAAATCAATGTCAAATAAATAAATGATAGGTCACGACTTTTAGAATTTATTTTTTAGACAACAACTTTTGGAATTTAAAAGACACTTCAAACGGTTTTTATTAAATGAAAAGATGTAATGTACGTATAAATAAGAACCTGATTATTCATTATTAATTAACCCACATAATCTTGATATTTTCTTCAAATATATACAAAATTAAAGATAGTCTCAATATGGATCACAATCAAAATAGCAACAATATTTCCAATGAAACGAACAACAATTCTGCTCAAAACGACAAGGATGATGCGTATTGGTAAGTAAAACAATTTTCTTTTCATAACGTGCCTTAATTTATTTTTGTTTACCTTTAATTTGGTGGTATTTATATATAAGTAAATTTTGAAAACTTGACCCAAATCAATTAGGCAACTATTTTTTTAATTTCTTATGCTAAAATTATATATGCAAATAAATTAATTCCGACACTTGGCCAAATTAGGACTTAATATCTCATGTGTTATTTATAGGGATGAATATGAAGCTGAAATGGAGGAATGGGTACGCCAAATTGATGAGGACAGACGACGTGAGAGAGAGGAATATGAGGCTGCGATGGAAGAATCGAGGCGGCAACTAGAAGATCAAAGGCAAGTAGATGATGAACCTATCAAAGAGGAAGAAGAAGAAGAAGAAGAAGAAGAAGAAGAAGAAGAAGAAGAGGAAGAGGAAAAAGAAGAAGAAGAGGAAGACGAAGACGAAGAAGAATGGACCGATAAAGATGATGATGGAGATAATTCTGATGAGGATACTGATGACATACTGGACCGAATAGATCGTATATTGGGTCTTTAAAATAATTAATTATTTTTATCTTATTTATGGGGATTTTTTTTTAATATTTGTAGTATATTCTATCGTGACATTTTTTATTTTAATAAATAATGTTCAATGTTCAAATTAGTTGGCTAGAGGAAATGAGTAATTAAATGATTTACATAAAAATAGGAATTAATAGAATAATAGTTAAGGAAGAAATTTAATATAAATTGAACAATTGTTAATAAAAAATGCAAAAGGAGTATATATGTAAAGTAAATAAGTAATTAAAATAACTATGCGCAGCAGGTGGGAGTCGAACCCAGATTCTTATATATATAGGCTTTATCTTGTTCCATATATGCCAACAAGCAAACTGATCAACTTTGACGAAATGAGTAATACAGTATTCTTAATTCCTTAGCGGCGATTGTTGTGTAAAGGTCAAGGAATGTAAAATTCAATATCGTACATAATTATAAATGGCTAATATTAATCTAAGGAGGGAGAAAAATAAAAGTAATCCTTGGACATTATGAATAATAAAGTAAGAAATACTAAAAATTATAGTGTGCAAAAAGGGAAAATCGAACCCTTTATCCAACCGGTACTATAGTTTGACTGAAAATAAAGATACTTTATTAAAACCTAAATAAAGGTGTGCCAATAATAAAACCTATTATCATTAATTATTCTATTAATTTAAAGTTCCTCATCACTTGGACCACTACAAGGATACCCTTCTCCTCCAATCGATATCACCTCCGCTTCCTCGTTTTCTTCTTTATCTTCCTCATGTTCTTCTTGACCCACAACTTCGTCTGCCGGAACTTGCTCCAAAATAGCATTTCTTGGTTGAGGTGGGTGGACTGACTTAAAAATTATGTCTAGTTCACGCCAATACATTTCACCCTCATGTCGGTACTTCTTCGCCCACCATTTGTACTGATCATCCTGTAGCATAAATAGAATAAATAGTTAATTTCGGACTAGATAACTTAAAGTAAACAACACATTAAAACAGAAGATTATCAAATGTGGTAACACATTAAATTTTGTTACCTTAACAAGTATTTCCCATACTTTGTCACTAGTTAGCAAACTGTTCTCTTCTGGTAACAACCTCACAAACCGGCATCGCAGTGCCTCCTGCCACGAGTAATAGCGAGTATGCAGCCTATGAAATTCTCTATTAACCATATCGGATGTGTAATTCTTGCCGGTTTGCTGTTGTAGGCTTTCAGCAATTTGCTGAAACACCGTTTTGTTTTTCCAGGTATAATGTATCGTGCCAGCCCTAGTTTCGTCAATCAACATCGCCAAGAAAAGTTGGAGGTCATCTTGAATCCAAAATACGGCAGCCATGATACTAAATTTAATCAAAATTTTTCAATTGTGTTAAATATTTAGGAAATTCACAATATAAATAATAACAATAAAAATAAACCATATCATAAAATTGAATCAAAATAAAAATCGGAACATAAATACTAATTTAAAAACATGAGATAGCACAAACCATCTTAATTATGTCAATCAACGCAACAATGCTGGATAAATATAAGATAAGATTCTTGTTGAAGCACTTTAATACGAGAAAACAAAATATTGATCAATAATTGTGCAATAACGTAAAATTTTTGTTTCAAGATCTTTAACACGACAATACCAAATATCCAGACATATAACCGAGCAATATATTAGGTAAATTGACTTAGGAGCTTTGACATTATAATTCATTATGTTGATCAATAACGCATGAGAAATAAAATATTAGAATATGTTAATCCATACCTTAATTCTCGTTAATGAACTATCGTTTTTTGGTGTTCCAGAACTCCAAACAAGCAGATCAATATTGGCAAGGATTTATTTTATTGTAGGAAGCCACGATAATTTAAGAGTCCAATTAATTTGAAGGATTTATTTTATAGTAGGAAGCCACGATAATTTATGAGTCCAATTAATTTGAGAGTCCTTTTTAGTGTAAGATTTTACTGCCTTTTAAAATTAATATAGATGAAAATTTTAAATCTTGCAATATAACGTGATTTGCTCAATTATCGTAAAAAAGGCGTAAGGAATTTACAGTATTACTTTGATTAAACTGGAATCTATATTCAAGTAGTTCCACTTCCACTAACTACCTTAATTAATTTGTTTCCATGATATCATAAATTCTTGAAATACATAACAAACATGATCATCTATTTACTAGAAAAATATTATATTACCAAGATATGTTAGCAAAACCAAAATTATGTTTCCTTTTCCATTTAAATATTAGATACCATAGGGAATGAGAACATATTGAGTTATTTTTTTATTTTTCACTCCGATTTTTTTTTACGTTGATAAAAAAATGAAATTTTGTTGTTCTTTATTTTCCTGTTTTGTTAGTCAACAGCCGTAATTAGAGGTTATCGATAATAACATTTAAACTTATCTTTTATGTGTATTAAAGTAAATAATAATAAAAAAAAAATCTTATGCTCCTTATGGATGTATAAGTCTCCGTTGTGGGATTAAAGACGGACTTGAAAATTATATTGGATGCCAGAAATATTGTATTATATAATTTATATGGATAAATTAATGTTGTCTGTGTTCGAATTCTCCTCAGAACAAAAACCTGTTTTTTTCCTCTTTGTGGAGAATTTAATACTTTTTTTTTTCATTTTGGCCAAGTTCAATATAAAATATGGCGGGAGAATATTTAAAATTTTTATTTTGTACAAAATAAAAAGTACTTTAAAAAATAGATTATACTTATAAATTTTAGTTAAAAATATGGTATTACGCTTTATTGTTTTACTAATTTATAATAACATATTATTGTAGTAATTGTATAAAGTGTTTATTAATAACATATTATGGTAGTGATAATTAAGTGTTGGTTTTTAGGTTATTATTATTTATCCAACGTTGAAACTCATTTCAAAGTAATTTTATTTACGGGGGTGTTAGTGATACTATAACTCTCGGTTCTCCTTTCCGAGCAATTTTGGACCAATTTCAAAATAAATGGCTAATTAACGATTTACGGAGGTGTTAGTGATACTTTAACTCTCGGTTCTCCTTCCCGAGCAATTTTAGACCAATTTCAAAGTAAATGGCTAATTAACGATTTACGGATGTGTTAGTGATACTTTAACTCTCGGTTCTCCTTTCCGAGCAATTTTAGACCAATTTCAAAGTAAATGGCTAATTAACGATTTATGGATGTGTTAGTGATACTTTAACTCTCGGTTCTCCTTTCCGATCAATTTTAGACCAATTTCAAAGTAAATGGCTAATTAACGATTTACGGATGTGTTAGTGATACTTTAACTCTCGGTTCTCCTTCCCGAGCAATTTTAGACCAATTTCAAAGTAAATGGCTAATTAACGATTTAAGGATGTGTTAGTGATACTTTAACTCTCGGTTCTCCTTTCCGATCAATTTTAGACCAATTTCAAAGTAAATGGCTAATTAGCGATTTACGGAGGTGTTAGTGATACTTTAACTCTCGGTTCTCCTTTCCGAGCAATTTTAGACCATAATTTCAAAGTAAATGGCTAATTAACGATTTACGGATGTGTTAGTGATACTTTAACTCTCGGTTCTCCTTTCCGAGCAATTTTAGACCATAATTTCAAATTAACAATTAATATGACTTGTATTATTATTATTATTATTATTATTATTATTACTCAAAAAAAATATTAACAACTAATTTGAAAATTATAGCACGTGGGTTATAAGCGTTTGAATTTCAATTTTAAGGGGGGTAATTGCAATTTAGGCTTTCATGTTATATTACCTTCTCCGTTAAAATTGAATTCAAAAGCCCTAATTCACTAAATTCCTCTTCTAATTTACAAAAGCCGCGACTCCTCTTCTAATTTTCTTCCACCTTAATCATCAATTCTTCTTCAAAGTTCTTCCACTAATGGTTAAATTTAGGATTCGAGCTGATTTTGGGTTGATACGTAAAAGTGAATTCAACGACATGCCCCCCCCCTCAATATATAGGTACGGTTTTTCTAAATTGGGAATTCATTGTTGTGGTTCTTTGGAGAGTTGCTATTACAAATTATATGCGGAATGTTAATTTGATTTTCCTGTTACTCTTAGTTTTCTTGCCTGATTCCGTCTTTTGCAGTGTATGTCACGTTTTATTTTTCCTTAGCTTGAATGCACTGTGTTCGAATTAGTTTATTAGGTTTAATTGTGTCATGTGTTTGGATAGCTCTAGCCTACATCAATTATTTTCCATTGGCGGTTTGGATAAAGTTCGCGCATGTGATAAACTGGTGGTTTCAATTGATGCACTCTCACTGTCTTTTGTTGTGTCCAACTCAGTTCTTTCCCTGTTTGATTTGGCTTCATAAGCATGCATTGGCTTGATAATGTCAATGTTGAGATTAACGGGGTCTAAACATGGGTATTTATTGTAAAAGAAAACAAGATGTTTGTATGTGGATGAGGTCCACTAGAAGAGGAAATAATAGTATCATTGAAATTTTTTGTCATAGTAAATTAATGTAAATTTTTTATTTGCAGATAAACTACACCGTACCTTAAAGATTTATTATGGTGGTAGTTTAAGGCATGAACCTAATACGGAGTATGTGGGGGGTACATTTAGGTGCGTAGACTATTTCAACTATAAGCAAATGTCAATCGAAAACCTTGATTACATGTGTGATCTGATGGGAATTTGTGGTAAGAAGAATTATTATAGGATTGATGGATACCGTAAGTTTAGGTTGTGTGAATCTGAGACTGAGTTGATTCAATTATTTGGCTGGCCAAGCAGAGTGGTTTGCATATATGTAATTCAGTCCAACGAAGTAGATGAGAAAAGATACAAATTGTCCGAAATAAAGGCTGCAACACTATATCTACTTATAGGAGACGATGAGTATGCATTAGCAAGTCACGTCCAGTGTTTATTGAGAACTCATTTTGAGAAGACTTGTAAAGAGAGAAAAGCACGTAGTGAGAGACAGATAGTTTTGCAATTGCCAGCACCCCGACCATCAACTCCAGAACCAGCAACACAACTGCAATCACCACAACAGGAGGATACAGTGGCAATACAAACCAACAAAGTACAAAGGACATGCAAACAGTGTGGATTGAGAGGTCATTTTGAGAAGACTTGTAATAGGAGAAAAGCATGTGATGAGAAAGGGATATGATTGCAATTGATAGAGCCCCGAGCATCAAGTCCAGAACCAGAAACACAACCACAATCACCACAACAGGAGGATACAGTGGCAATACAAACCAACAAAGTACAAAGGACATGCAAACAGTGTGGATTGCGAGGTCATTTTGAGAAGACTTGTAATAGGAGAAAAGCATGTGATGAGAGAGGGATAGGATTGCAATTGACAGAGCCCCGAGCATCAACTCCAGAACCAGCAACACAACCACAATCACCACAACAGGAGGATACAATGGCAAGTCAACCTTTGAAAAAGGTTTGCTCAATTTGTGGAGTGAAAGGGCATTATAGGAAGACATGTAAAAAGATAGGTGCAGTGAGAGTTAGTCGAAGATTGCAATCGAATGAGTAGGACTGAAGAATGTACTGTTTTCATAATTACTTTTATTGATTTTGGATTTTGTGATGCTATATTTTGGTGGAACATGTTATTTTGAAATTTATTTTGGTTTAGTCAATTTTTAATGTTTACCCGGGTGTATTTTGTCAATTATTAAAGGTATCAAGATGTGATTGTCAATTTTTGAAGTTAACAGGGTGGTTTTTGTAAAATTTTAAAGTTACCAGGGTATATTTTGTCAATTATTAAAGTCAACAAGATCTGATTGTCAATTCTTATAGAATACAGGGCGTGTTTGGTCAACTTTTAAAGTTAGCAGGGTGAGTTTTGTTAATTATTAAAGTAATAGGGTGTGATTGTCAATTTTTATAGGAAACATGTTGTGTTTTGTCAAATGTGTAACTTATCATGGTGTTATTTGTCAATTATTAAATTTAGCAGGGTGTTTTTTGGTCAATTATTAAAGTTAGCAGGGGGTTATTTAAAATAATTTTAGTTACAAAGGGTGCTTTTGTTATATGACTTGAGAGGGTACCTTTTTGCTAATAATAATTAAGTCTCGATTCTCATTTTCGAGCAATTTTAAAACAAAATTATCAAATTTCACCAACTAACGATTCACAGAGGGGTTACTATGACTTTCGGTTCTCCTTTTCTAGCATTTTTTGTTCAAAATCAACAAATTTCACCGAATTTTTAATGGAATGTTTATTTTGAAAATTGAGATAAAAAATTGTATGAATAAGCTTTTTTTCCTTACAAGAACCAAATAATTATAATTGTTTTACGAAAAATCAAACTTCAATTTTTTTATGAATAAGTCAAGAGTCTTGATTTGATTGACCTACTTTTGAGGGTGCATTATGTCATTCCATTGCTAACTCTCACGCATATTATTTAAAAATATCAAATTACATTTCAGTTATAAAATTATCATCCAAAAAATGTATAGAGTAACTAATGAAGGAAGGTGCATGAGAAATTGAGTTTAGGGTTTAGGGTTTAGGGTACAAATATAGTTATATAAATATGCACTAGTAGTTTTATTAAATAAAATCAACAGTAGTGCGCTGGTTAAGGCAATTTGTGTTCATCTTTTTGGTCTGAGTTCAACTCTTTTGGACAGCATTTTATTTTTTGACATTTTATAAATAATTTTTTTATTCTGTTAGTAGATCTAATTAACCTTGATTAAAATATCTCATTATATTTTTTTTCTTAATAAATTATTTCTTTTAGTTTTTCAAGAATATTTAGGGAACAAATATTTTTTGTTGACGTAGATCTCATAACCTAATTGAAAATGAGTTTTTTTTATCGATTACATACTCCTACATTATATTTTTTCAAAAGAAAATGTTGACTCTTACAAGGCGGATTCGATAATAACTCTTATTATAGAAAATATTTTTGACAAACAAACATGCAAAATTCAATTATAAGTAGTGCTGACATCATAATTAGATTTTCACAAAATATCGTACATAATTCATGGAAAATAATGGAATAATGAGAGAATTGTAAACTGCTAACTCCCAAACCCAAATAAAACTGTTTACTAAAATAGCTAATTTGAAAATTACTAGTTACTCTATCGATTCTTCTGGACCCTTTTCACTCATGTCAATTTATGTTGTATCCTGCTCCACTATATTTTTTCTTGGATATAGTGGGTAAAACCCGGAATAAATTATGTCTAGCTCCCGCCAGTACTTTTCACCGTTCTGACGGTACCTTTTTGCCCAGGAATAATGTTGCATAGACTGTAGAAAAACAGTAACCAAAATGTAAATTTCTTGTTACCTTAAGAAGCATCTCCCAGACTTCGTCACTGGCTAACAATTCGTTATCCACAGGGTGCCACCTCACGTAATGGCAATGCAGTGCTGATTGTCACCTTTTATATCGTTCATACAACCTATTATATTTTTCTTCCACAACTTCGAGGTTGTAGTTCTTGCCGGTCTTTTGTTCTAATCGGGTAGCTATTTGCTTAAGGATAATGGTGTTATCCCAGACATAATCGATCTTGCCAGCCATCGTCTCGTCAATCAACATCCCAAAAAATAATTCTAGGTCATCTTGAGTAAATAATTCTCCAGACATGATACTAACCTCAGAATATCACAACAATGAATAATTGAAAATTAAGATTAGGTTTTAATTTTCCAATTTAGTTCCGAGATCGAAAATATGCAAAACTAATGTTTAGACTAAGATATACAAATATATAATTAAGTGAGAAATTGACATGTACAAAGATATAATCACGTAACAATTTACATTAAACACTACTGAATAAAAAAAAAATCAAACCATCGAAAAGCTCCAAATTGAAATATTGTATCCAAATATTTGAACTGCAAAAAATTAAATATAAAATTGACGTATAATTAACGATTTACCAACAAGATGTTCTTCCAATCAGTTTAATGAGTTGTTCCTTTTCCTGTCTCTGGATATTGACCAACAAGAAATTGACGTATAATTAACCTTCGGAATTTATTTGATATTTTTTATTTCTTAATTTTTTTATAATAACGAGTTTTCCTAAATTAAGTGTTTGTTTGAATTTAGGTAACTTCTTCCTTCAACTTAGGGATATGCACATGCAAATCATGCCATATCTTTAATAACTAACCAATCATAGAAATAAATTAAATTTGGGAATTATTTAAATTCGAGAATGGCAGAATTTTTTATGTCAAAAATAAATTGAAAATTAAATATAGATAGTTATGAATTTTGAAAAGGAAATGGATCTACAAAAAGCATAAGCAAATTTAATTAAAAAAAAAAAAAGGTAATAACAACCCTATTAACTTTTAAAAGTCACGGAGGTTACACATCCCCGAATCATCACGGTTATTCATATATATCAAAATATTCTCTCTAATATCATCTATCAAAAAATCTGGAAAATAAGCAGTAATGCAAATCAATTGAGAATTTTAGTCCACAAGCCAAAGATATACATACCACACTAGCAAGGTTAAGGAATTTACAACAATCAATTCAAGCACTTTAATCCGATCGAGAAAAAGAACCACAGGTGAGTATGTGTTTAAATTTTATTTAATAATATTATTATCATTCTTTTCTGAAATATTTGCTTCCAAGTTATATCTGGAATTCTCATCTTATGATTATGCACAATTTGTTACATGAACATTGATTATTCATGCTTATTTAGGTTTTATTACATGATTGATGTGTATTTGTTAGTTTTGTTTTATTAAACTTTTGAATGTAAATTTTCAAATATCTTTAGTGGTTAGAAATTAATTAAAACAACATTTACAAGTCCACTTTTCTTGTTATCATATAAAAACGTCCTAATATGGCGAAATTAATAATAACAAATACACATTCGAGGGGTAAATTGCATATTTTTGTAATTTGGTGGCAAAGGGCAAAAACATATAATTCAACAAATTGCGAAATTATGAAATTTTTTTAGGGTTGTGTAAAAATTGAAATTTGTGATTACACGATTTTGAGCGGATTTTATTAGAAGATTTATGATTACCTAGGTAGGACTCGTTTTTCGCTTAAAGTACAAAATTTCATTAATAGCTGATGATAATCTTGTTTGTCTTTTTTATTCAAAAATAATGTGTCATTTGTTTTCTTTGATTGTGCATGTGTGTAATCAAAGGTTCTTTTGTCCATTAAACACAATGAGATATACTTATAATTATATATTAATTTGATGATGATTATGAATGTTAAATTTAGTCAAATGGCGCGAATGTGGACAACATGCGACGAAGAAATTTTCATTAACTTGTTATTGGAAGAGGCGTTCCAAGGGAACATTCACTGGAATGGCAATAATGAGGAGAGCATTAACAGGATAATTCCAATCATCGAAGCTAGAACGGGAAAAACAATGACTTATAACGAGTTGTTCAAGATTTTCGGTGATCTGCACACTCAATAGTACCTTTGGGAGCAGGTAAAACAATGTAGTCTTGTGAGATGGAATCATACTCTCAATGTTCTGGAGACGGATGATTATATTTGGGATGAGCTTGTACAGGTAAGAGTGGTATGATGATTATTCGGCATAGTGCATAATATACAACAATGCTAACGCGCCATTTTTTTTTTATTAATTAAGGAACATTTTTGGGCAAGGAGGTACAGGAGCGAGGGTTTAAGGTATTGGTGGGAGTTTAGTGTGATTTTTGCGTCGAAGTTTCCCACTGATGATCTTGCAGTTTTACCGGATGAAGAACCAGAAATAGTACGGGGGGATAATGCCGTGGATCAAGCTCCCATTGAGGACATCGTGCCTGGAGGTGACGAAGAACCCATAGGAGAAGAAAAATGGCCTGAGATCATTATTTTAGTAGAAGACAACGAAGAAGATGCTTTAGTTTTTTTGATGTAGTTGAACAAACTAATAATATTTTTAATCTTTATGATTGCTGATACACTATTTCAAGTCAATATAAACATGTCGATATTAATTTAATAGCTAAGTTTGAGCCTGATTGAAAATAAGATAATTATTAAGTTGTAAATTAAGTATTATAAATTTATAATTGTAATCTACTTTTTTATTTAGAAGTACCTTTTATTTTGTAGAAAATCAAAATTTCAAACTTTCTCCCGCTAAACTTTATATTGACCTTGGTCAAAATGGTGAAAGTAGTTAATTTCTCCACAAAGATGAAAAAATCAAGTTTTTGTTGTGAGGTGAAGTCGAACACAGACCACCCATTCAACCTATTACTTAACCATCCCACCAGTTCAATTTCTTTGTTAATCTATCCATACAAAATATATAATACCTTATTTATGGTACAAGTTCATTTTCAAGTCCGTCTTTAATCCCACAACGGAGACTTAGAAGTAATTACAATATTTTTGGTATAACACTGAAATCGTTAATTAGTCATTTATTTTGAAATTTGTCTAACATTGCTCGGACAGGAGAACCGAGAGTTATAGTATCACTAACAACTCCGTAAATTGTTAAATAGCCATTTATTTTGAAATTGGTCTAAAATTGCTCGAAAAGGAGAACCGAGAGTTGTAGTATCACTAACACCTCCGTAAATCGTTAATTAGCCATTAATTTTCAAATTGGTCTAAAATTGCTCGGACAGGAGAACCGAGAGTTATAATATCACTAACATCTTCGTAAATCGTTAATTAGCAATTTATTTTGAAATTGGTCCAAAATTGCTCGGAAAGGAGAACCGAGAGTTAAAGTATCACTAACACCTCCGTAAATCGTTAATTAGCCATTTATTTTGAAATTGGTCCAAATTTGCTCGGAAAGGAGAACCGAGAGTTAAAGTATCACTAACACCTCCGTAAATCGTTAATTAGCCATTTATTTTGAAATTGGTCCAAATTTGCTCGGAAAGGAGAATCGAGAGTTATAGTATCACTAACACCTCCGTAAATCGTTAATTAGCCATTTATTTTAAAATTTGTCTAAAATTGCTCGGAAAGGAGAACCGAAAGTTATAGTATCACTAACACCTCCGTAAATCGTTAATTAGCCATTTATTTTAAAATTTGTCTAAAATTGCTCGGAAAGGAGAACCGAGAGTTAAAGTATCACTAACACCTCCGTAAATCGTTAATTAACCATCTACTTTGAAATTGGTCTAAAATTGCTCGGAAAGGATAATCGAGAGTTATAGTATCACTAACACCTCCGTAAATTATTAATTAGCCATTTTTTTTAAATTGGTCTATAATTGTTCGGAAAGGAGAACCGAGATTGGATAAATAATAATAACATAAAAATCAACACTTAATTATCACTTAATTATTACTACCATAATATGTTATTAATAAACACTTAATTAAATGACTACAATAATATGTTATTAATAAACACTTAATTAAATGACTACAAATAATATATTATTGTAAATTAATAAAACAATAAAGCGTAAAATCATATTTCTAACTACATTAATTAATAAGCACTTAATTATTACTACCAAAAATCAGAAATCAATTTTTGGGTTGTACAAAATTTCCAAATCTAGAATATTACCAAATATCATGTCAATCTATCACTAAAATAAATTGGTTTCCCAGAAAATAACAACTTCTTGCTAAATTCATGAGATCACAAATCACAATTAAAGAGGGAATAATCATTTTCCCCACTTTATCACGTCTTCACGTCTCATGCACAGGCAGGCAGCCTTAATTCTTCTCCTGTCCAGCCGCACAAAATTAAACACCAAACAAAAATCTCAAACGTCTCCAGAAAGATCTTTCTTCCTCCCTCACTCCATCTCTCAAACCCATCTCTCAAACCTCGCGTAGTGCACAGGCCACTTCCTCCCTCACTCCGTCTCTCAAACCCATCTCTCAAACCTTTAATTCTTCTCCTACTCTCTCTCTTACTCCCTCACATACTCCATCTCTCAAATCCCAGTAGTCGTTTCGCTTTCTCTTGCAATAAGGTTTTTTTTTTTTAATTTCATGTTTCGGTTGTTAGATTTGTTCCTGATTTGAAATTTCTGTGTATTTCTTGAAGTATTCATTATGTATGTAAATAATTAAAAATATGTATTATGTGGGGGTTTGGAAGGGAAGGGGACATGCCCAATTTCATCCGGGATTACATGTGTAGTATATGTGGATTTGAAAATTATTTTGTTATATGAGTAGTATTGCATGTGTATTATTATATTATATGTGGATATGAAAATATTTTGTTTTATGAGGAAAGGGCACTCTTGAAGAAGTTACATGTGGATTTGAAAATTTTAAATGTATTTTTTGGGTGAAAATGAATTAGGCTTGTTTTCTTGGTTTAAATTCTTGAATGCATGTGCACTGCAATCCCTAAATTTGTTTCATGCCTAATAAAGTTCAAGTTGTCTTGACATTATTACAAATTGATCGTCAATTTTATTAAATAATCTTGTTAGTTACTTGAAAGTAGTGAATTTTCCTTTTCTCAATCTCCCAATGTAAGATGGAAAACCACCTGTTAGACGTAGTGCAATATGATATTGACACTGAAAACAAACGACATTTTTCTTGGATGAATTGGTGAAACTAGACCAACGGGATGAAGGCATCAATTTGTTTCCTTTGAAGTTAGATGACATCTTTACTAGTGTCCATTGATTATATCTCCATATTTAGTCAAAATGTTGTTAGCTACTTTGATGTGTATTTTCTTATGATACTCATCTCATTAAGACAAAGTTATTATCAATAAGAGCTAATTTCACAATCAATTGGAATTGGTTGCTAGGAAGATTATATTTAAAAGATTGATTACAATGGTTAATTAGTTTGATCCTTTGTGATCTAACAAGAAAATTTCAATTTTTGGTAATCTAATTGATAGTTGTGGTTCTGTGGATGGATTGAAATTGAGTGAAGTTGTTGACTTTTTTATGGTTTTGTTTCCGGGATTTGTCATGCTTGAGGAAGAGGAACTTTGTTGGGCATATTGTACCTTAAGAATTCTTTGTCAAATGTTTAAGTTAGCGGGGTGTTATTTGTCAAATACTAAAGTTAACAGGGTGTTTTTGGTCAATTATTAATATGAACATGATATTAGAATGTGTATGTTTGATGTTTTAGGCCACTGCTTTCAAGTACGATTATAAATTCTCACTAATTAGCTTATGTCTATTGATATTGTTTAAATTGTTCAAATTGCAGAAACATGACAAACACAAGTTTCACCACCCACGAGTTGGAGCTTTTTCTGCAGATGTTGGTGGATGAGAGAGCAGCAGGAAGAATACAGTTTAATGGGGCAAACAAAGACGGTTTTGAAGATATTCGAGCGAGACTAGAAGCATATATCGGGAAGACCTTCACCATTGAATTTTTGGAACATGAATATGGAAGGTTGTATACCCGGTTTGGCTTGTGGAAGACGGCACTTGAGTGCCGACGGGTGCACTGGAACCTGGTCGACAATAAATTAGAAGTTGCATATGAGGATGTATGGAAGTTGCTTTGGCAGGTAAAATGTGTATACAATAATCATTTGTTAATTTTAGTATTTAATTAACTTGTGTGGATTAATTAATCCTAGCTAATTTATGATATATTGACAGGATCCAATTTATTGGATTGTGCCAAAACACTTCCGCGAATCTGGAGAAAGATACTAGTGGGAGTTGGAGGCTATCTTCGGTATACCCGATCCACCAACACCACCTACTATCGAGACTCCAGAGTATATGTCCGAGGAGGATGAAGAGATAGAGATAATTGTGATTTCCTCAAGTTATGAGGAAGATTGAAATTGTTGGACTTGAATTTTAGATAATTGTCCGTAAAAATGTTTGGATGTTTTTATATTTTTGAACATTGTGTAAGTAGTAGTACCTAGTAGTAGTAGTGGTAGTAAAAATGTTCGGATCTTTTTATATTTTTGAACATTGTCTAAAGTAGTAGTAGTAGTTAACTAAATGGTAATTGGATTGTGAAAGAGTTGTGATTGTTGGATGAAGTTTTAAGGCTTGTTTTTGTATCTTGCCAAATGTTTCGAAAAAGGACTCTAAAATTGAGTATATTTGAAATTTATTATTGTTTTGATTAAAAGAATTACATAAACTGTTTACTTTATAAAATCCAAAATTCTCACAGAATGGTTTGGGGTTAATATGCATCGTTCTTGGTCTTATTTTCTAAAACTCGATTCAAATCACGTCTTTATTTTCAAATTTAATTTGAATCTTATTTCAAAGATTTCGTCCAAACAATATAAAATTTGGATAAAGTTCAACTCTTTAAATAATAGGTCGGGTGTGAATTTTGAATTTAAATTATTTTGGTGAGCCATAATGAGTATGAAATCAACGCGAAACAAAAAAATTGTGTTTGTGAATTGTTGAAAACCTAGTGCAAATGTCCTATACCATATACTTTATACTATACACAGAAAAATCTCGACTTAGACAAGAATATTCTATTACGACAAAAATGGCATAACTAGACTAATTAAATTTATGTCAACAAAAAATTAAAAATTGTTTATTCAATTATGAGTAGTGTGGACCTCCAAATTATAGAGATAATTGCCAAGTTAAATTATGTCAACCTGAGAATTCTTCCATGGAAGCCAGATTTATCCTTCATGAACCTGAGTGATTTAGGAGATAAATCTTAACCCTCCTTGGACTATTAGATCGCGATTAATTTGATGGGATAAAAAACCTTCTTTACATTTTATATGGTTTATTATTTCAATTTCAACTATCATCACTTAAAAATGTTTTTCTTTTCCCAGGCCCATGAGAGATTATTAAATGAGTACCTCATTCAAACTAACTCTTAAAAATTGGTATCCGATAGAGTTGTGAAAAGGCCCACCCAGTGGACTGGGTTTGCTTAGTTTGTTTGGGTTTAGGCCCAAGCCTAAAGCACTCAACCAATTTCACCTGAAATGCTTCTGCCAATGTTGCAAATTAACGCATAATTTTGTTATCTCTGAAAATATATATGTATTAAATCTACTTTAATTTGATATAAATTAATGTATTTTCTACACAATTTATGTTACACAACAAACTTGATTTGATATAAATTCCTACTTAATTTTCAACTATTTTTTCAAAATTCAAACAAACCATATAATGCAGATCGAAAATATTTCACGAATCTCTGCCTTTTCCCGAACAATTATCATAAATAATAAACAAATAGGCCCAATCTATTTTAAGCCCTGAATATGGGCTTGTCACGTTCACCTAGCCCGTTAATCCGGAGATGACGCATCAACATTAAAAATTAGTCGGTCTCTAAAATTTATTTTAAAGCCCAATCATCTACATATTGGAAAGATTCAGGCCCTATTAATAGTCCATTTTTTGGGCCTTGAGAATACTACGGGCTGTCAATGGATTGAATTTGGATCGGATTAAATTCAATCCAGATCCGCCTTCGTTTGTATCAGAACAAATTCAAATTTTGCTCGGATCTAAATTTCTTAATTCCAATAGATCATATATCCTATAAATCGTCGATTCCAAAACTTACATTAACATTTTTTTTTCTAAAATAACTTTGTTAACTTTACGATTTTATTAAATTTAGCTCACATGTTGAGTTTTTAGGACCATTTACCAGGGATCAACAAATTTTTCGTAAGAATGAATTTATGAACTTTCTAGTAATTAATATTCATATTTATTTAGATGAAAATATTCGGAAAAATTATATATGAACAAATTATTAACTACTATTTTATTAAATAAAGTTATTGATGGTAAAATATTATCAGTGTTACTTATTTTTATAAAACACTATGCATACATATAATTTTATTTATTTATTGTCGAATACGGATCTCTTAACTAATAGGATCGACCGAAATTTAAACTATTATCAAAGAAATTCGAACTTGATCGACCGAGTAGAAATAAATAAACAAAAGGGGATTAAGGATAATATACATCAAAATTATTGATTTGAGATATTTATTTCGTGGATGCAAAAGTAATTGAGAATTTCATTTTTTTTATGATTCGAAAGTTGTAAAGCAATTTTGGAGAGAATTCATTTAAAAGGTGCAAAAATGGTGGTGAGATTATTGAAGGAATAGATGGTGTAAAAATGGTGGAGAAGTAATAACAAGAAATAATCAATTAAGCTTGAATGATTATGGAATAAAAAGAATTTATTTGTTAGTTTTGAAAGATTAGGAAAGAGAAGGAATTAAGTAGCAAATTAATTGTTAATTTCGGTTTTTAAGTGGGGGTATAAACGTCTTCTTACAACATAAAATTTAATGGGGGTCAAAAGGGTCTTTTCTATTTTCAGTCGGTTTTTTTTTTTTTTTTGACAAACTAACTACAATGGCTTAATAGTAAATTGCATTTTTAATTAGAAATAAACATAAATTAAATCCAATTCCTTTAGTTACACATCCAACGGCTGCTATGGATGGAAGCCGATCTAACGGCTCAGGGTTATGGCCGCATGTGCGGCCGTAACTAAAGAGGCCGCACTGTAGAAAAATCGAACTTAGCGAGCTCGAATCACTATATTTGAGCTTCATTTATTGAAAAGATCAATCAGATCCCACTATTAATGGAACATCGAAGTTATCCATGGTAACTTCTCATGCATGTACATCTCAAATATCACAAATTGTGGGATTTCATAACCAACAAGATCTATTTTCACTGGTATAAGTATGACAAAATTTAACCTAATGTACATTTTTTTTTTTTGATAAATTACCGGAATTATATTACTAAACAAAATAAATTACAAATACATTGTAGTGGCCACAAGATTTAAAAAGAAAATGAACAATGAAGATCCAATCAATTTCGGGAAGACAGAACAAACAAAAGAGAAAAGAAAAAGTGAAGAAAATGCGCCTGATTCCCAGACGAGGTGAAAATCGGTGCCAAATCTTCGGACTGATCCCAAGAGGAAACCTGGAATAATAATCAAGTGCTAAAACCAAAACCAAACTCCCAAAAATGATCTTCTCTTCAAAGAACACAAACTTTAAAAACCATTGTGAACCACCACAAACGCATCTGCAAAAACAAATAAAAGACAAACACAAAGGTACAAGCATAAATAACGCATAATAACGAAGATCCGAAAGCTTTGGAGGCAGGTCAGAGGAAGTAGACCGAGCCGGATCTGGTGGCGGAGGCGGATCTGACGGTGGTGGCAGATCTGGATCTGGCGGTGGCGGCGGATCTGGTGGCGGCGGCGGTAGGGCAGTTATGCGAGCCCAAGTTCTCAATATATGGGTAGTTGCAAGTTTTGTGGGCGAGGATGGCTCTTGCAAAGGAGTTGAGTTAAATGAGTGGAGGTTTTGAGAAAGAAATGGTGGAGTAATGAAGAACAAAATAAAACTTGACATTTCCTCAAATCAAAAGAGGAAGACAAGGGAGAACAATGGAGCACAAAAGCTGAAGAAGAGAACGGCACAAACGGCCGGGGAAGAAAGGCCGAACTGCCGAGGCGCCGACAGGAAGAAACCCTAAGAAGAATTTTCTCTAGAGAGAGAAAAAGCTTAAGGACATTGGTTCCTCTGAGTATATATAGGCATACTCTATTTTTCTAGCAAACTTATATGAAGTTTTCCAACGACATTTTGCTGACTAACACATCGAGGAGGCGGACATGGTCTTTGTTTTGCAAGCTTGGAAGGTCAGGGTATCAGTTTTTTTGAAGTGGACCTATATACCATATTTAACCAAAATCTGATCCACATAATTTTCAGCCGCATCACCGCCTATAATAATTTCATAATAAGAGAATCGTGATAAATATAACATTTCACTCCTCAATTGAGCTACAATGCAAATTGAGTTCTTTAACATTCATTCACCCGTTCGAATAAAAAATTTAATTTTACATATCAAGTGTGTTTATTCATTTTTTCCTTTTTCATAATTCTATTAGAATTTTTTTTTTTTTTATAATTCCACTACAAGGTGGATGAATTGATCAATAAAAGGTTTTACGGAAAAATACTACTTAAAAATCTTAGATCATGAATATTTTAGTTTAGTGTTAATTTTTATTATTTAGAAGATATGAACCTTATTCTAGAAGATTTGGTTTTTTTCCTTCTTATTTGAATGATTTAATTAGATTGTTATATAAATAAATCCAAGCATAGGCTTTCTTGATTTTCATCCCGTGTTTATTTCCTATATTTTATTTCAAAAGTATTATAACTTCATGTATAAAATTTTATGAACATGTTTATCATTGCAATTGGTAGGAAAATATAATTGATTTCTAAATAAAAAATATTGTTCTAAATATGTTAGTTCTTCTAAATTGTAGATTTATGGAACTGTGAAATTATACATCTAAATTCTCCAGTAATTTTTTTCAAAACTCCATACAGATCATTCAAACCAATATGTTATGAAATGTTCTTTATGATAATAATTATACATGATAACAATTACTTTATTTAAAAAAAAAAATCCTAATAATATTTCAATTTAAGTTCGCCCCCTCACTAAAAAAGTTATGGCTTCACCGCTGCCGACGGTATTGAAAAAACATTAAATGAGATGCAACATCTTTATTTTTTATTAGCACTAATAACAATAACAACCTATCGACTAGGGATAGCCCTCGTCACAAAAAATAGAAATAATCCGTTGGTCCGTGGCAATATAACTAAAGAAATATAAAGTTGTGCATCTATATAGGACTGAAAATCAAATCAAGCTACTAGATATTTGACTTTAGTTGGTTTCATAAAAGCTCGTTTGAGCTCGGATCAGTACACTAATCAAACAAGCTTGAACATCATTTTTCATTCGGTAACTTTTGAAGATCGGTTTGATAAGCTAAAAATTCATAATATACATATAAAATATCAAATTACTCGATACTCGAATCGGACTCAATAAAACGAGAATTTACTATCAACTAAACCAGAGAATAGAATATCATTGTGGAATGCTATCCTACCTCTGGACTAATAAAAGAAGACTTTTCATCAATTGGTATTATACTATTATTCGTCACCTACTAGGCTACTACCAGTAAATCTTATATAGATGTTAATTATGTGTTTTTCAATTTTTTCATTCTTCAAAACTATAAAAACAATAGTTATTAATTTTATTAGTCTCTAGAATATCATTTTCTTAACATTTTTATTTTTCCTATATTCAATGCATTTGCCCAAAAATTCGTTTAATTCCGCCACTGTTTACTTATAAGAAATAAGCTTAAAGCTTAATTAAAAAGACTAGGAATATTGCCAGAGCACAAGTATTGTTGCCATAGCAAACTTTTTTTATTACCTAATTTACTCTTGTAAAGTCAAACTCTTCATTCTTATTCTCTTTCATGTTATTATTTGAACAGAACTCGTTTCTTCTTCTCCAATTCTCAACCAATATTTTAAAGAGTATAAAAAGTAAAATACCTAAAAACTTTTCTACCTCTTACCTAAAACTAGAGTGGAAACAAAGGAACGGAATCTTATTCATGTTTTAATGGCCTGGATTGACACCTAAGTCAGCATGTGATCACTGAATGGCACTTCTTTAAATACCTGGAGTGTACAACTATTAGTATAATTTTTTCAGTTTCCAATCATCTTTATCACTACAAATAAGATGCTACATATTTGTTGGACTCTTGATTTAGAGGAATAGTCTAGCCAAATCTAGTGGTTTTGATGGCTGATGTCTAGGAAACTACCACCAGAATGTAATTGAAGTGCATTAGAAGTTTATGGTGCAGTTTTGTGAGAATCGGGACAACTTCTATCTCCAACAATAATTGGCATTTCTAAAATATGATTTCTGATGTTATCAACAAGTATCAAAAGAAAAGAACTCCCCCAGAAACTAAAAAATCTCAATGCTTGAAATAAAAGAGACAATCTTCCACACCAAAACAATACACAAACAATCAAGAATTAACAATCCCCATCATTCTATGTAGCAGTAGCAACAAAACCTTACAACCTCAAATCGATAAGAAGTCAATATCAATAGACAAGAACAACGTAATCGTCGTTCTGTATGGAAGTCACCGTCAGTTGTGCATCTCACGGCAGTGCACAACCATCTCTGCCAACGTGTCATAAAAAGTCCCACACTCGCATTTGACACCATTCTTCTTTTTATGAGCAGCATGCACGATCTTGTTGTGAGCATCAAAGCTAGTATGCGACAGGGACTTCTTGCATCCATACCAATACTAGAAAACATAAAACCACAATTAAAATAAGCAGAACCACCAAATAAGTCAATTTTTTCTAACCATTTATTCATGAATGCATATGACATGAAATTATTCATACTGAAACTAATAAAATTAAGTACGTACTCTTTATCATATTTGAAACTTGGAGCAATTAGTTCCCTCGTATCACGAATGTCCTCACTAAGACCATCACTCGAACTAGCACCCACAACACTCGAGATACCATCTAATCTTTGCGAACTGTTACGAGGACTAGGTGTTGGAGTTGGACTGGGGATGGGGCTAGGAGTAGGATGCATAGGTGTAGGCGTATGGCTCAAAGTGGGAGTGGGAGTGGGAGTTGCTCTCGAAGTGTTCATGTGAAATATATAATAATTTAGTTTAATCACTATTCTGCATGTTTCTCTCTTACTGGATACCTTTACAATCTCAGTAGACCAAAAAATAAGGTTAGATATAACAAAATAAAAACTATATGTACTGATATTCGTACGTATTTTATCATGATATCTATTTGCCTATTCTCGCTTCTTTTATGCACTTCTTGTGTTCCAGGGTAGGTGGATAAATCATTGTTCTGGTTTTATAAGCATTTATTTTTTTTTTATCAAAGTGGGTTTAACATAACTATGTTTGTGCATCTCTTCTTTTGTATTTGACATAGCCTATATCATTTGCAGGATGTGAAGTATTGGATGGTTGCATGCTTGAACTACCCTAAAGAGGTTTCTCTTTACAACTTTTAAAAAAGTTTCATGTAATTTTTTTTAAGGGAAAATTACTTTTTTTGGTACCATAGGATAGATTGACTTGCACTTTTGGTACCACTGGATACAAAAATGCAAATTTGGTGCCATAGGATATGTTTTCATTGCAATTTTGGTACCAAACCCAATTTTTCTACAAAGTTAATGGCAATTTACCCTCTATGAAATGCATAATGTTCAATTTATCCCTCTATAATTTGAAAAAAATCAATTTACCCCCTGTAAAATTTTAATGAAGCAATTTACTCCCTTCAAAAAGAGATTGTAACTCATTAGCCGAAATTGAGAGTATGCATGGAAACTATTTTATTTAACATAGGGGGATAAATTGCTACATTTATCATAACACAATGGGTAAAAAATTACATTATCATAATAAAAATGGATTAAGTGCTGCCTATAAATATATCACGGAGGCGATGTGAAATTTTTACAAAACTTCAAGGGATAAAATGCTCTTTTTTAAACCACGAGGGGTTAAATTGTCATTAACTTTGTAGAAAATTTGGGTTTGGTACCAAAATTGCAATGAAAACCTATCCTATGGTACCAAATTTGCATTTTCATATCCAATGGTATCAAAATTGCTTCTTCTGGACCGAAATTTAATCTTTCGATTTAACTTGTCTTTTTTATTAAACTTCTTCAAAAGTTTGTCAAGCTTCCATTACTTAGCTGATGACTTTTGAAAATCATCAAAACCTCCCTTCACTTCTTCATCTTCATCCAACATTACTACTACTACTATTATTATTATTATTATTATTATGGTGAGAGTTGGGAAAAATTCCATACTCAGCATCAGATCAATATCTTCCTGACCGAAATTTAATCTTCCTATTTAACTTGTCTCTTTTCAATTAAACTTCTTCAAAGGTTTGACAAGCTTCCGTTACTTAGCTGATGACTTTTGAAAATCAACAAAACCTGTATTCACTTCTTCATCTTCATCCAACAGAAGATTCTTGAATTATGAGTTGTTCTACGCGATTGGAAACAAATTGATGAAGCAAATTTGTTAACTCTACAAAATAGAGTTAATTTCTATGTGTTTTTGCGGGGAATGGTATTAGTTTCTTGAGTTCTTAGATCGTTTTCATTCGGTTTAGCTTGGTTCATCTCATTGGTGAGTCACGTACTCATTTTGGTATTTTCTCTTTATTTTGTTGGAAGTGCAAACAGAAGCCTCTTCGCTGGAGCGGAAAATCTCTCCGCTGGAGCGAAATCACTAAGCAGACCTCCGCTGGGGCACAAGATTTCCGCGAATTTTACTTTTAGTGCCCTAATTTGACTTGGAAACATATATCTAAGTGGAGGAAGAGAGAGAAAAGGGATATTGGAACACTTTTTGACAAGAGGGAGACCAAGACCAAAAAATTATCATTCAAGAGCGTGAAAAACATCGGAGAACAGACTTCTTGAAGATTGAGAAACAGATCTACTTCTCTTTTCTCATCTTTTGCAAACTTCTTTTCTCTTTTGTGTTCTTGTACTCATGACTTTGATTATTCTTGAGTTTATTTCCGTTTTAGCTATGAACTAAATTTACTTTTCTAGGATTGCAATGAAATTCTTTGCTTGAATTGATTGTTGTTTATTTTTCCTTATTCTATTTTATTGAGATTTATTGTTTCACAAAACTAATTGAATCGGGAGAGGAAATTAGGTTTTAGGTTAATGATTGGGTAACCTTTGTACGAATTGCACCCACATCGAATTGGGTAATTTGCTTAGCAATTAAGATAGGAATATACTTAATTGCCTTAGATAGTCACAATTATGGCTTGTTCTTGATTCAATTTGGCCTAACTTCATTGGCATAGGAATATAGTTTTTTTATTAGGTTAAATTAGTTTTACAATATTCTGGAAAGAAATTGTAAAAACTAAGTGCCCTAGACTAGCAATAAACCTTAATTGAAATAGAATTATTGAAAAAATAAAAGCAATTAGTTTGACATTGAAGGAAGTTGTAATCCTAGGCTTTAATCATCATAGTTAATCTAGTCAGTTTAGAATTTAGTTTTACTTTCATTGTTGCTTAGTTATAATAATCAAAAATCAAAGATTCGTTTAATTTTGGATAAGAAAAAGAGTGATCCTTTAATAATTAGTTAATTTAGCTCATTAATTCCCTGTGGAGACGATACTCTACTTATCAGTATATTACTTGTTGCGATTGCGTATACTTGCGTTTATAGATCCTGCATCAAAAATATGAAGAAATTTAAAGCTGCATCATTGGTATAAATCATGGAAGCTCATGAATCCATGGTGTTCAATGAACAAGTAAATGAATACTGTTAGTCTGCTGATGTATATTTGCAGAATTTACGTATTACAACAAAAGTTTGAGGAATTGATATATGTATAACTCCTACTCTTTTGGCTGAAAAGTATGATCTTAAAAATGAAGGAACTGTAGATATCTCTGTGATGGCTACTCCCTTGGAAAAAACCTTCTGGAAAATTGATGAGATGCTTGAAAGGCCATCTGAAGGACGAATTTCAGAGAATGGCAGACCTTTTTGCCAACATATGAACATTATTAAGAAAGCATTAGTTGGTCTTGACTCTTGACCTTTTGGTTGCATTTCTAGTACTATTAAAATGTTTGCATTGTAAAGTTGAGCACACAATATGAAAGTACAACAAACTCGCTCCCCAATCTATCTTCAAACATGTAAATTGTGGAGTCAATTTGTTGTCCCCAAAATATGTTATACAAACTTGTTAGTGAGCTTTATGTTGGAATTTATCCCAAACATCTATCTCAAACTTACTCATTAAGAGTTATATATATATAAAATTAAATGTGTACCAGTATTCATAGTGGCGATTTGTCTGATGAGGAATTTATGGAATCGATCACTAGTATGAATTGGAGCGATCAGGTACGAGTTCTTCCTCAACCAAATCACCTTATTTTCTTAAGATCGTCTTCTTGATGGGAAGAAGATAATAGTATATTGATTTGGTGTGTTGGGGATCATAACCCTTGTGCTCTTTATAAGGAAGAGAAATAGGGTTCCCATAATCCTAGAACTCTCCTAAATAGGTATCTACCCATTATTTACTCTACATTCATATTGGAGTCATTAATTAATTAGATCACTTAATGTTAATCCAATAACTTTATAATAGCTATCATAATTGATTAAATAGTCCAATTAAGATTAGGAAATTAAATTTCCTAACACTTTAATTATGAGAGAAAATCAATAGTTTAAGAACCCATTAAGATTTTTTAACATCAATAGACTAAGTTAGCTTAAACTTAGTTGTTGGACTTTTGTTGGTAAGCTTATTTAGCTGTTGGTCAGCCGTGTTAGGTGGTCCCAATGTAAGTGTTCCCAAATCGACCCATCTAAATTAAGTTCATTTGGATAATTGAGTTTAGAAAATTTTAATGGCAATTAGACTTAGAAATTTTCTCCATACATGATCTAGTTCTAAGACATAGCAACAAAACTCATATGCCAATATATTATTCAAATTGGACTATTCCACAATAACAGATAGAGAATATCTATCAAACAAGATTAACAGATTTTAAGACTGCCTTCTCAGTTAAGACTCATGAAGAAACCATTTCAATACAAGAAGAATCCCAAAGTATACCTCTTCTAAATAGATATACCATTAATTAATATCTTGAAAAAGGTTATAGATATATTCATATAGGCTTAGTACAGGTTGCTGTTAAGCCATTAGTTCATGCAGGAGTCGATACTCCTATATATTTAGACCTCCGTGATAAAAGACTAAAAAAGTATCAAACTTCTTTATTATCAATGGTTCAAACAAACATATGTAATGGTCCTATATACTTTAACTGTTCTCCTAATTTTTCGGTAGACTTAACTGACCCAATGATTTTAGAATCTTTAATTTTAGATGTTCAAATCCAAGGTGATGAATTTCATTTATGCAAAAATTTTGCTATTATCTTCTGTGTTTATTTTAGACTTATGTCTTCTCAAATTAATCCAAAATATAATAGGTTGCCTACATCAAAAGATGAGACTCTATTTTTACAGATAGATGTTCAAAAACCTATTTTTTTTACTCCTAAAAGATTAAAATGGAATAAGATAACTATTCCTGAAAAATTCATAATTAATAACCCCTCAACCTCCTAGAAATATTGTTAGGACAGAGGTTTCACAAATCATAAAAGAAAAATAACAATTAGATTTAACCCTCAAAAAGAAATAAGTAGAGAATATATAAGAAAAAATTCTTTCAGAGAACCAGAATATGTTAGACCAGAGTATACTAGACAATTTTCTCAAAATACTGTAGAATCCTCCGGACAATCCTTTTCGGGATTTTCAAGTTATAAGTTTAAAACCCTTATTCCCGAACCTCAAAGAAATACCAGACATATTTATTCTACTCCATCATCTCCTACATCAACAGCCAATCTTTTTGTTATAACATCATGAAAAGATTTTACCCCTGATTTTGAATATTTACATGAAGAAATGAATAGCGATTTTCATAAAGAAAAAAGACGTTGGTTCCTTAAGTTAGAAAAAGATTTACAATCTAAAATAGCAGAGGAATGGAAAAAAGAAATAAAAAAATTAAAATCAAAATTTGTATTTTTTAGCTTCCTAACTGTTTTCCTTTCAAAAAATGGTATAAATGATTATCAGAAAAAATCAACTATAGAAGTTAATACCACTCTTCATAAAAAATGGACTTTAGAAAATAATGAAGTCATTAATTCAGTTCATCCTCCCCTTCAGTGTATAAAAATTCAAACTCATAAAGGAGAAGTAATAGCAGACCCCTTTAAAGAGGAAAAGAAGCTAAAGAACCCGTTGACGGAGAAGATATACATAGGATAATACATCAAAACAATTATTCAAATCAAATTTTAAAAACCATATCAGGACAGGTTGATTACATAGCTAACAATATAACTAATATCTTTAATTTCTTGATTACGGTAAAGAGCCCTTACAAGTTATCTTTAATTTCTTGATTCCCTTCAACCATTATTATTATTTGATATTTGTTTGAAAGTGAATATGAATTTTTTAAGGGGCTATCTGATCGCACCAAATTCTTCTGCCATAGAATTGAGAAGTGTTGGTGAAACTTGGCAGTCCTGCATTGAAAGCGATGAATAATGCAAGGTCTATTTTAATACCTATTAACAAGCTAATTTGTTGTAACATTTGAATTTTTGAACGCATAAGAAAAACAAGAACCACTCCTTATTAGGTCTTATTCCTGTATTATTTGATCACTTTATTGGTTAACATAATAACCCTTGTAATTGATTGAAGCATTTTATGCTGAATGTAATTAGATGAAGCATTTTAACAGACCCGTTAAAGACCCAACCCGTTTCGACACGACCCGCACCCAGCCCGACCTGCACATTTGCCAAGCCTAGATGAAGATAGAGTGCAAGAAGTTAAGGGATGTGTTTGCTGAATTTCAAAACATCAAAATCAGTTAAGTTAGGAATTATAACACAAGGACTCAACCTAATGAATAAAAGGTTGCTGAAGGTTTTTTTAAAGAAAATAAAAAAAATTGTAATGCACTTTGTTAAATTATAATCATATCCGTCAAATTGGACCCGTAAAGTTGGGTTAATGACATCGTGGTATATACCCTGGATGAAAGCTGAATTCAACCACTTTGCGTGAACATGTATACCATGAAGAATATGATCAAATTAACAAGCTTATAAGGTATTCATACAAAAGTCATATATCATCTACCTTTAAAGCCTTTAGATAATGGTTGCTTCTCTCAAAGTTGTATGAAAACAATAGGTAGTTACAATAAAGATGAGATTATCATGGATTAAATTTTTGTTTAGGTAATATATTTCGATCAGTTAAATACTAGAAACTTTCCGAAAAATAAACCGTCGAAAAATCAATAAGTATTCAAATGTTACAAGAAAATATCACAACATTCAAAAAGTTTCAATCTGACAATTCCTCATCATCCTCGTCCTCGTCATCGTCAGATTCAAATTCAGACAATTGTTGTTTCTTGGTCGGGTACATGGGCGGTTTCAATTTCTTTATTTTCTTCATAAATCCTTCGATCAAACGCTCAAATTTATCCATCATTTCTTGAGATTTGGCTAATTGTTCTTGAGATTCGTCAAATAGTTCTTCAGTTCTGGCCAATTTTTCTTTGATTTGCTCGTAGTCCTCTTTCTGGCTTTGCTTTACTTGTATTTTTTTCCTGTACGGTTTGTTCCAAATTTTGAACTCTCGACGCAAACTCTGCATCAACTGATGAACTAGGTCTAGAATAACATGACGATGAAATAGGCTTAACCCGAGCAGGCTCAGAACCTAAACCATAAATAGTGCTCTTCTTTCCAATACATACGATCTCTGTCCATGTCTAAATAACAAAAGAAAATAATAATTAGATTATAAATTTATTTTAAATTCATAAATTTTATTTAAATAAATAAATTATTATTTGTTAACCTTTATGTTACCTTCAACTTAACATCTGGCTAGACTGGAATTGTTTCACCGGTTTTCGAGGTATGGACAAAAGCCAATTTTTCTGCAAACTTATTCTAACATACACGAATATTATAAGTTAGTTAATAAAGCACAACACATATCATTCAACTAATTTATGGGCTATTTGACTTACATATGTTCTCCCCGTACATTCATTGACCCATTTAATCCTTTGTCCATTTACATCGTATAGCGAATGCGTACGCATAAATAATGTTGTTTGACTTACTACCTCTCCTACTTTGGCCTAAAATAAAAAAAAAATAAAAAACACATCATAAAAATATCGATGTCGTATTAAAAAGGTCAAACAAAATAGTGGATTGACAAAAACATTTCTTAGCTGACCATCATATTAAAACATTTCTTAGTCAAACTCACCATTCTACGACCGTGCTCTAAACGTGTAATACTACCATCCGTGTGGTTTGCTGGTCCATCGCCACCACAATTGGATGCCTGGTTCTTTTTATTTCTTATACGTTTGCTTAAAAACTCGAGACTAGACCAAAATGCTTTTAATTCCTTATATTCTTCGTCATTTACGAAATCGGGCTTTTGATTTATTTTTCGATAGTACCTGAATTTGTCACTGATGGATGTTGAGCTGACATAATCAAACAAATTCTAATAATAAACTCATGATCAGACACCCAACGATGAAGGAGATGCAATAAAAAACAAAATTTGAATTATTGAACTACAAGTAATTAGTACTTATATGTACATAATTATAATTTAGTTCAAAACCTGAAACTCTCGAAAATATTTGTCTCTAAGTCTTTTAGGGACATTCTTGCACGAATGATATCCTCTTTCCCAATGTAGACAGATTGTCTCATTGATCACTCGAACGACTTTCCAACTATTTTCTTGAATCTACGTCCAAACATCCTCTACATTAAAAAATTGTATACTAAATTACATTTATAAAACAATTAAAAAATGGGAGAAATCGACGGCCTCCTATCATCATGCCATGTACTAGGACCAACACCGACATTAGTACTCAGACCAACTCCGGAACTCGAACTAGCACCAACATGGCTAGGACCCGATGAAAATTATGTTTAATATTTAGGTAAATATTTTTGAAGATATTTGGGTAAATATTTTACCATAAATATTATATTGGAAAATATTTCGAAACTAACTTTGGAAAAAAATTCGGAACATATGGTTACATTGCCATTGAAGACATTTGAGTATATAATTTTAACCATAGGTTATTCGAAATCATAGGTTATTCAAAATTATTAACCATAGGTTATTCGATATCAGATGGATCGATTCTCGATTTGTAACGTTAATTGACCAAAATCAAATTTATTACCATAGGGTAATGTACATTGAGGTTATTCGAATATAATGGATTGATTTTCGATTCGTAATGTTAATTGATCAAACTCAAAATTATTGACAATAAGATTATGTACATTGAGGTTATTAGAAATCAAATTTATCGATTCTCGATTTTTAACGTTAATTGACCAAAATCAAAATTATTGATATAGGGTTATGTATATTGAGCTTATCCGAAATCAGATTGATTGATTCTTGATTTGTGACGTTAATTGATCAAAATCAAAATTATTGATTATAGGGTTATGTACATTGAGGTTATTCATAATCAAATGGATCGATTTTCAATTTGTAACGTTAATTTACCAAAATCGAAAAAAATCAACCATAGGGTAATGTACATTGAGCTTATTCTAAATCAAATGAATCGATTCGCGATTTGTAACGTTAGTTGACTAAAATCAAAATTATTGACCATAGAGTTATATACATTAATGTTATTCAAAATTAGATTTATCGATTTTCGATTTTTAATGTTAATTGACCATAATCAAAATTATTAACCATAGGGTTATGTACATTGATGTTATTCAAAATCAGATTAATCGATTATCGATTTGTAACGTTAATTTACCAAAATCAAAATTATTGATAATAGGATTATGTACATTGAGATTGTTCGAAATCAAATGGATAAATTTTGGATTTGTAACGTTAATTTACCAGAATCAAATTTATTAACCATATAGGGTAATGTACATTGAGGTCGAAATCAATTCTCTATTTGTTATGTTAATTGACGAAAATCAAAATTATTGACCTTATGGTTATGTACATTGTGGTTATAAGAAATCAAATTGTAACGTTAATTTTCTATTTAATTTATTCCATTTTCCGACGGGTTAATCCCGTCGAAAAATATTTAATTTATTCGATTTTTAGACGGGTTCATCTCTTCGGATATTAATTAATTGCTTTTTTATTTACTTTATTTAAATTTTTGACAATATTTCTTATTTGATTTATTTTATTTCCGACAAAGGTGAACCGTTGGAAAATAATTAAATTCATAGTTGTTAATAGCGGCTGAAGCGCTCGCTAAAGCGCGCTTCTGCGCGAGGCGACGGTCCGGCGCTTCGCGTCGCTATTTTTTTGCTGTTTGGGAATAGCGTTGCTATTCCGGCGCTACGGCGCCTTTCGCCTCGCTACGGATCCAGTCGCTACGGCGCAATTCAGAATTTCTTTTTTTTTTTTTAAAAAAAAAGAATTTTTTACTTTCAAAATAAAGTCAAACAAAAAAATTGGGTCAGACTTCAAACTTACCAAATCGCGAAAAGAGAGAGGGGAGAAGAAGTGAAATTGAAACCCTAGATTTGAAACTCTAACTTACCGCCGCCGCTGCTACCACCAACCGGACCTGCCGCCGCCGCCGCTACCAACTGGGCTCGCCGCCGCGGCGGCCGCCTGCTGCTGCCGTGAAAGTATGATTTCTTCTCAATTCTCAGATTTGTGAGAATTGATGTTTACTGTTTAAGCCTTAGTTATATTTAATAATTAAGGTAGCTAGTTCATTTATATTTAAGGTTCTAGAATCTAGATAGTTCAAGGTGCTAGAATCTAGATAGTTCTCCATTTATATCCCATATGTAAATTAAAATTGATATAAACTATAAAGATAGTTCTCCATTTATATCCCATATGTAATTAAATAACATATATTATGTTAAATATATATAGTAAGTAATCATTCATATACTTAAATATGATTATACTTCAATTATTAATAACATATTTATTACCTTTTAAGTAAATAACATATTCATTACCTTTTAAGTTAAGAACATATATTACGTTAAATATGATTATACTTCAAATATTAATGCATATATAGAATATGATTATACTTCTAATTTTTAAATGGTAAATAATTAATTATGATCTAATTTGTTTTAATATTTAAATTTGTTTTTTATGTGTTAATTGATGCACATATTTATTAAAAATTGATTGTCTTTATATTTAGTCATTTATGTTATATGATTATAGTTTTTTTTTTAGGATATATAATTATAATTGATATATATATTATATTGTACATGAGCGCTATTTTCGGGAAAAGCTAGCGCTTTTCGCCTCGCTTCGCTACAAAGCAAGGCGAGACCCCGTCGCTTCGCGTCGCTATTCGCTATTAACAACTATGATTAAATTATTTTTCTTTAACTTATCTAAATTTCTGACGGGTTACTCCCATCGGAAATTACATCATTTTTTGTTTAATTATTTAATTTTTCGACTGATTAATCCCGTCGAAAACTATTTAATTTATTTATTCTTTAGTTTATTTATATTTCCGACGGGTTAATCTAGTCGAAAAATAATTAATTTATATCTCTAATTTATCTAAATTCCGTCGGAAATTAAATAATTTTCTTATTTAATTTATATTTTCCAACGGATTAATCCCGTCATAAACCCATTTATTTTATTTTTTCTTTACTTTTATTTAATTTATTTACTTTTCTGACGGATTAATCCCGCGGAAACTTATTAATTTATTTTTTAATACTTTTATTTAAGTTTCCAACGGGTGACAACCGTCGGAAAATTAAATAAATATTATTTATTTAATTTATTTACTTTTTCGACGAATTAGTCCTGTCGGAAACTTATTAATTTATTTTTTCTTTACTTTTATTTAATTTTCCAGTGGGTGACACCCGTCGAAAAATAATTAATTTTTTTAATCCTTTTTCTGATGGATATTGTCCGTCGGAAATAATATTTTACTTTATGTATTTGTTTTATTAAGGTATCCGACGGATTTTGTTACCTGTCGGAAAAATCGTCGAAAATTGGGGTACTTTTCCGACGGATATTTACCCGTCGAAAAAAAAAGTGTTTTTCTTGTAATGCACCTTGAAGGCCAATTTTGCAAATTTATTTTTGAATGGGGCCATCTGATCAAATAATCCTATAAACTTAAGCCCATCGAAACTAACTTTCAGAGACAGTTGACAGCCCTATAAACAAGTAGAACATATCCTAATGGTCCATTAATAGGCTTTCTACATTATTTTATTTCGAGAAAGTGATATTTCCTTAGTAAACAATGTTTTCCTATATTTACAACAGTAAACAAAATTATTATATCGTCTTGATAAACCTAATTTATTTTTATGCTCATACCACCATTTGACCTCTATTTAAATAATAATTTAACTCCTACCCGATAAAAATAGCAAATATGAATTTATAACGAGACTAAAAAAACAAGAAACAACTAAATTAATTATATACCACCATTTGACCTCTATTTAAATAACAATTTGACTCGAATATCAACAAAAATTATTGACCATAATGTTATATGTGTTGAGGTTATTCGAAATTATATTGACCGATTCTCAATTTTTAGCATTAATTGACCAAAATTCAAGTTATTGACCATAGGGTTATATACATTGAGGTTATTCGAAATCAAATTGATCGATTCTCAATTTGTAACGTTAATTGACCAAAATCAAAATTATTGATCACAGGGTTATGTACATTGAGGTTATTCGAAATCAAGTTGATCGATTTTCGATATGTAACGTTAATTTACCAATATTAAATTTATTAACCATAGGTTAATGTACATTTAGGTTATTCGAAATCAGATGGATCGATTCTCGATTTGCAACTTTAATTGACCAAAATCAAAATTATTGGCCAAAGAGTTATATACATTAAGGTTATTCTAGATTGATCGATTCTCGATTCTCGATTTTTAACATTAATTGACCAAAATCAAAACTAATAACCATAGGGTAATGTACATTGAGGTTATTTGAAATCAAATGGATCGATCCTCGATTTGTTACGTTGATTGACCAAAATCAAAATTATTGGCCATAGAGTTCTATACATTAAGGTTATTCTAAATCAGATTATTAACTATAGGATTATGTACATTGAGGTTATTTTGAATCAGATTAATTGATTCTCGATTTGTAACATTAATGGACCAAAATCAAATTACTAAACGTATGGTTATGTACATTGAGGTTATTCAAAATCAGATTTATCGATTCTCGATTTGTAACGTTAATTGACCAAAATCAAATTTATTAACCATAGGGTAATGTACATTGAAGTTATTTGATATCAGATAGCTCGATTCTCGATTTGTAACATTAATTAACCAAAATTAAAATTACTGACTATAGGGTTATGTACATTGTGCTTATTCAAAATCATATTGTAATGTTAATCTTCTATTTAATTTATTCGATTTTCCGACAGGTTGATCCAGTCGAAAAATATTTAATTTATTTCTTAATTAATTTATTCGGTTTTCATACGGGTTCATCTCGTCGAAAGTTAATTAATTGCTTTTCTATTTACTTTATTTAAATTTTCGATAATATTTTTTATTTAATTTATTTTATTTCCGATGGGTGACCTGATGAAAAATAATTAATATATTTTTCTTTAAGTTATCTAAATTTCTGATGGGTTACTCCCGTCGGAAATTAAATAATTTTTTTGTTTAATTATTTAATCTTCTGATGGATTAATCCCGTCGGAAACTACTTAATTTATTTATATTTCCGACGAGTTAATCAAGTCGAAAAATAATTAATTTATTTCTCTTTAATTTAAATAAATTTTTTTATTTAATTTATTTAATTTTTCGACGGATTAACCTCGTCGAAAACTTATTAATTTATTTTTTCTTTATTTTTGGGGATAATTACAGGGACTTCCCCTGAGGTTTGAAAAACCCTAACGATTGCCCCTGAGGTTTCAAAAACCCTAACGACTACTAACTGAGTTGGAGGGAATCGACGAAATGACGCAATTGCCCACCTCAATTTAACAAACAAAAAAGCCAAAAGTTCGTGTAAAATATCAGAACCCGGGATTGACTAATTTGTCCTGCCTTTTCATATTTCCGTTCTCAATCCAACCCCTCGCATACAATTACAATCAAACCCTAGTTTTTTTCTTCTCAAACCCTTATTCTCTACATCTTCAACCTCCATTGTTGCACCAACATCAAAATTTTGCAAACCCACCTTACAACATTCACAATGCCCGTACCACCAACAAACCTCAACACCTATTGGAGTACGACTTCTGCAAAGAAAGACCACAAAAAGCAAAGGTAAAATGAAAGTTTTCTTTCAATTTTTTGTTAGATTTTGTTTTTTTTTTTCGTTTGCAACAACACAATTTTTTTTTTATATGCATTGCTAAACATACAAGTGAGTAGTTGATATATAGATTAGATTTGGAAATAAATCATATTTTTATTAATGGTAGTTGATTGCAGCAATCGTGAGTTTGAAGTGATGTAAAAAAGCATGAAATTAAATAGACTAACATATGCATTATATATGAAAAAAAGATTTTGTTTGTTACTGATTAGTAGGTTACACGGGGTGATATTCGTACTTTTTTACTAATTTTGGTCTCATATTCTTACATTATTGTTACTGATTTTGTTGTTACTTCGAATGTATAGATAATGTCTCATGACATTGTACTCCACTACTTGGGGTGAGCTGTTTATTATCAAGAACATTCAATCAAGGACTTATAGATACCTTGACCTACTGCACGATGTTTGTGAAGTTGCTTTGAGGAATGTTGAGGCAAGACATGATGTGTGATGATTCATAAAGATACATCCATGAACATGTTTAAGAAATTTAACTTGTGGTGTGGTGAGGATCTCCACAATATGTTTAAGAAGAATATGATGAAGAGAACTATCGACTAGTTTGTCTTGTTTGTCAAAGTAGGGAATGAAAACCAAGCAAGGGTTGCAAGTGATGAAGGTGATTTTTCTGAATCTACTGATGAAGGTGATGAAACTGATGATGGTGAAATGAAAGGTGTTGAAACTGATGAGGGTGAGTTGGAAGATCCTAATAATGTTACAAGGGAGGAAAATGTAGGAACTAAAAGAGCTAACGAGGATGAAAGTAATGTTGAAAGTGATATTGGGGGAAGGAAATGACCAGGGTGGCAATAAAGGAAAAAACCTTGCAAATTATGATAATGCACTGAGTGATTATGAGTCTGATGATCACTGTGAATCCAAAATTAGTTCAGATGAGGAGTTTCAAGATGACCTTATGGTTGGACACATTGACAGGAATGAGTTCATTATTCATGAGAATGTTTCTGATAAGATGATTTTTACTGTTGGGATGGAGTTTCCCACAGTCGATCACTTTAGAGATGTATTGAGGGAATTTGTGATTGGGGATGGATTTGAGATTATAAGACAAAAGAATGATAGGACAAGAGTTACAACAACTTGTGCTGCACTAGATTGCCCTTGGAGAGTTCATGCATCTCCTTTTCCTGATGAAATTACATTTATGATCAAGTCTCTCAATCTTGTGCATACATGTGTTAGGATTGGTGGACTTAATGAGGCAAGCGCGAACTGGATGGTTGACAAGTTGGTCAGTGTGCTAAGAGAAAATCCAGGTATGAAGCCCAGAAGGATGAGAAATGAGCTGAAAAAGTATGGTATTACTCCTAACTACATGCAGTTATACAGGGCCAAGTTAAAAGATATGGATGTTGTTGAAGATGGGCATAAGGAGCCTTATTCTATGTTGCCTAAGTATGCTAAGATGGTGAGGACTACAAATGTTGGGAGTCTTGTGGAGATCCAATTTGAGAGTGCACATGCCTTCTACGTTGTACATGTGCTGAGTGGACAAACTGAGTTGGTATCATATCAAATAAGAGAACAAATATGAAAGTATTTTTGATAATTTAGAATATCTAATATTTTATAAAGTAGAATTACGGTAAGACTTAAACTCCTTACCAAATGATCTGTCTCTATCATCACGAAGACATGAAACGCTGCAGTTTTACTAAGATGTTTGGGAATTCTCATACGAAGGATGTTTTTAAGTTCACGACCGAAACTTGATTATGGTAGATGGTATTGATGTCTTTAAAGAATTGATATTCATTAAACCATTGGTACTTTTTAACTCCATGTAATGTGAATACACTGAGTTCAAATATGTTGGTCGATGACCTATAAAGTATCATCTTATCATTTTGCTCAATTTCATTATCTCTTATTAATTTACTCCATTGCCTTCGAAAACGAATTCCCGTTGTTGGCAGCCACCAATATTTATGCATGTTTCGTATTATTATTGTTTCTACAGGAACTTCTTGTATCTCTATTTTGATATGTTCTGGTAAAGCCTGCAATTCTTTTTTTTTTTTTTTTATATATGCTAAATTATTCAGTGAAGTGTATCATATATGGTAAAATTGAATTGTATATAAACGTAATACTTACATCCATATGTGTGATCACTTTTTTTTTTTTGGTGTTAAAAAAAATTGGGTTATAGATCCACCGAAGTGGGTAGCCTTAACCGGATGTGTATGGTAACAAGGAAAGCCCGAAGGCTGTTCCCGTCCCTGTCGGGGGAGATCCATATGTGTGATCACTGAATATGATAACATGAAATATATTCCTTTCACGTTATTCATGTTGCTAAATTGTGTAATCTCATGGATTATAATTTCCATAGTAGTTATGGAATTCATTCATGTGATTCCACTAGCCAAGTTTCCTAAAATGTTACATCCAATGTGCTAGTGCCGTCACAAACTCTGACAAGTATTTCTCTCTACCAAGAAAAAAGTATCGAGTTATTTATGAGTACATTTATAGATGCCATTTAATTCGTAATATGTAATAGTAACATGTGTTAACCTTGATACTGCTTCATATATTCTTTTGCATCCAAAGCATGTGTATTTGTAACTAGCGTATGCATTTATGCGCAGACAGCAATTAGTACAACTCATGTAGAAGTATCGTATTGCTGGAATTACTTTCATCGAATGTACTCCTACCATAAATTGATTCTCCTGCAATTTTAAATTATTAAATGATTATGGTTATAAACTGTTATTGTAAATGATACATTATTATATTTATTTACAATATTAACTATCAATTTGCAAACATTGTCCTCAGTTAAGATGATTGTGATAGGCGTAGTATTGTTCATTGAAGAAGGGCTTCCATTTTTTTTGCATATAAAATCTTGCCTTGCTATCATTATTTGGGTGAGAGATTGTAGATTTCTTAGACGAATGCAAAATACATATATACATATATATATAGTTAAAGCTTGCCATAGGATTTTACCATGCATATAGATTGGCTGCTTCTAGTATATCTGGATTGATAACCACTACTGTTGATGATGTTGATCCTAAGGATCCTCCTGAAAAATGAATACAATGATTATATCATTATTTAGTTAGATAAGCTAGTTTGTTAAATTAATATTAAGATTATAGTTCGATGTATATACCATGATAATTTGAAATTGTCAATCTAGTTGGTCGTATTATCGGGATGTATTCTCTGCAATTATCTAGGAGTATGCCTTTCGACTCAGCTATGTCATTCCACAAAGTTAGAATATCCGCCTTTTGTCTGCAAATTATTTATACTAACATTAGAACAGATACAATTTGATTTTGAAGAGCATAACACTTGTATTGACATTAGGTATCATTGTTGAAATACCACAATTAAGTTTTGACTTTTATCTTTATAATTTTTAAATACAATTTGTCACATTTAATTATTCTTAAAATACCAGGGACAAGAAAAAATTTGAGTAATTATATTTTGTACAAAAATATGTTTACAGTAATAGTTTAGTGCAATTTTAAAATGATTGATAATCGAAAGAGGCAAGCTTATGTGATTAGTAATTGAAGGGGTGAGAGAATAATGTACATAGTTGCAAGGGTGGAAATGAAATTTAACTAAATTAGATTTGATCATATAAAATTTCTAGGTACTATAACACATAACACATTCAGTTAAATATAGCACCTCAGCAAACGTGCCAATCATGAACTCATCTATGAGGATATATATTTTTCTTTAATTTTGTAGATGAAATGAGAGCAGTACTTGTACTTTTAAATAGGCCAAAGTATTTTTTACTTATATTTGCAGCCATGCATAAGATATTGTATTGTTCATAAGATATACTTAGATAGGACTTACTCTTCATTTATAATAGTGTATTCTTTCACGAACAGTTCGTTTCCTTTTACTTTGACAGGGGGCCGTCCTCGATTTTCTAGGATTACTGCAGGTACATCTGTTTAAGAAGAAAGTTTCATAATATCATGTTAGAATTCTTTAGAAATGCTGTAATTTTAAAGTTAGAATATTTTGTTCGAAGTAATTAACCTGTCGATATATTCTGACTCATGAAATTCTTCAAGCCACGCAAGGGTGCGAAATAGAACCTGAGCGTTGAACGATCTATAGGTTCTCTCCTTTCTAATCGAAAATTAGTTCTCTTAATTATACATTTATATGGATAATTATATAAGTTGTGTCGTAGTTTAAGTAAAATTACTTTAGCATTTGTGATGATGTACGTTTCGTATAATTTAAACCTGTCTCGAAAAAACTCTATGTCCTTGCCAAAGATAGTTGCAACAACCTTTTGCTCTTGATACACGAAAAACAATATTATTAAAAAAATTCAGAGTAAGAGGTTATTGAAATTGGCAAAATAGCAAGGGTCTGATACCGTAGTGTCCATAAGAGTAATTCTTCGGTAAGGATCAAGACCGAATTATGAGAAGCGGGTTTCTATTTTGTCACAAACTATAATTTTAACTTTCCACCACTCGGAATGAGGATTAACATGACAAATATTTGATAGCATCGTTGAAATGTTCTACATATGTTAAGAGACAAAATTGTTATTGATGAACTACAAAGTATAGAATTTATATTGTTTGAAAACACTTTTATTGAATATCACAATAAACACTACACCAATAACTAAAATAAAATATTGCAGCAAGGTCTATATAAGAATAAGATTTCGAACAACAGAAATCTACACAAGCAACATGCCTCATTATATTATAAAAGGTTGATGCTTAAGATTTCGGTTCAATTATAACAAATCTCTTTTAATATCTTCTATACACAAGGATAAGTAACACGATATGAAGCGAGAAAACTGATTTAACAGTTAATCACACTATTACAATCAAGCCGAGGATCTAAAAACATTGACTCTAACGTGCACATTTTTCTAAAACAAATAGTTGGAATGACTACACCTTGATTCCTTCATTTTACTTCACTAAATTGATTGTTTCTATATGCTTTCGATTCAGTTTTTGTACCATTTACACTGGCAGAGAATGCAGGTTCGTATATACTCTTAAAGCAAAAACAAACAAAGAGGAAAAATTAATTCCCAAGAAACCTTACTATTATTTAGTTAGAAGAAAGAACATTTAGCAGGCTCCAAATATATATATTTAACAACCTTCATATATATATATATATATATATATATATATACTATGTATATATGTCCAATAGTAAGCATATCCAAGCCATAATACAACGAAGGAACTAACTACTATATTTGAGTCACACTAAACCTAAAAATAACATATTTCAAAGAATAACTATACAATTAAAATTGATGAACTAAACAATATAACTCTTTTCAATTTCAGAGGTTCAGCAAATGAATTCTCAAATGTTTGATAAACCAAAATTTGCAAGTGAAAAAACAGAGAAACTTACGAAGAAAAAGACAATAACTTGAAAAGCAACAAACGCGATGTGAAAATAAAAACTGTTTTGGGAATAATTACCTTATGTGAGATTATACGGAGATGGACTTTTGGGTGAATTAGTGGTTCCATTCCTCTTTATATAGAAGCAGCACTTGAATTATAAAACTAAATAAACCTAATTCGTACTCCCAAAATTGTAATGTCTCGTCGCCTTAAAATTGTAATGAGAGAAAAGATAAGAAAATTATTTTAGGATAAACAACAGAATTCTAGAAAAACAATCATTACAAGTACTGGGAAAGTAGAAGGGGAAAAGAAGACCAAACTGAAAACCCTGGAGGAGTAGATGAAGTAGTGGAAGAAGAAGAAATTGAAGGCATTCCAACTGGTCCAAGATTTAAAAGATTTTCTTTCTGGGTTTGGAAACATTAAAAGAGGTTTTTAAAGTGGATGCAACCCATTTTTGGGCTTTGATGGGTGCCATTTAAAAGGACCATACAAGGGAATCTTATTGTCAGCAGTTGAATTGGATGGGAACAATGGTATTTTCTCTTTGACATTTGCTGAAGTGGAAAATGAGAATAAAGAAAGTCGGGGTTTTTTCTTCCACTTGTTGGAGAACTTTTTGGGAGGATTCAACACTGAAAGGCTCTGGTCTTTCATGACAGACAGACAAAATGTAAACTTTCATACTGTACATATTTGTAATTTTTAATTATTCATAAGGACTTATTTGTAATGTTTAATAGCTTATAAGGACATATTTGTAATGATTAATAGTTTAGAAGGACTTACTAGTAATGTTTATTTCAGGGTCTAGTTGAGGCTATCAATGGGAAAGTGCCCACTTCTATCAACAGAAAATGTGCCAGACGTATTTATGCGAATATGAGGACCCAATATCCTGGTATGTTGGTGAGAAAGTGGTATTGGGCGGCTGCAAGGGCATACAATAAGTCCATGTTTGATTTTGCCATGAAGAAAAGAGAGATAAAACCCCGAATTTATGATTAGTTGATGAAAATAGATGTTAGGATGTGGTCAAGTCATGCTTTTGATACTAGACTAAAAAATGATCATGTGACTAACAATATATCTAAATCTTTTAATTAACTTGATTGGAGATCTTAGAGCTTCACCTATTCAGAATTTGATGGATGGTTTGAGATTAAAAATTATGAATAGGGTAAACAATATGTATGCTAATGGGCTGAAGTGGACTGGTACTTTGTGTGATAGTGTTATTAATAAGATTAACATGTTAAAAGTAGAGGCAAATACGTGTGTTGCTAATTGGTGGAGAAAATGAGCTTGAAGTGAAAGATAACAACATTCACATTATAATGAACTTGAGTACTAGGACATGTAACTGTAGATTTTGGGAGGTGAGTGGCATTCCTTGTAGGCATTCATTGGTAGCTATACAACATAACAGAGAAAATGTGGAGAACTACACTAACAAAAGCTACTATAAAGGGTTTTACATGATGGCCTACCATCATAGGATCAAGGGCATTCCTGATCGTATTTTGGCCTACATTGGAGTATGTTGAACCTCAAGTTGGCTTCCCCCACCTCTGAACGGCAGCCAGGTAGACCAAAAGGGCATAGGAGAAGGGAGCAAGGAGACGCATCAAGGGTCATCCCATGATTAGGCCCCTTCTCCTTTTCGAAAGCATTTGTTCTGTTCCATTCTTCCTCCTCATTTTCATCATCTATGACATCCTTCTTTTTCTTATTATCTTGAAATAACCTTGGATTGGATAATGGGGTATAACCACAGTAGTAGTTTGTTTCAGCATATTATATATATAAATGTATCTTAAGAAGAATCTGTTTCATTAATTGTGCAGCAAAACAGCTTACAAAATGATAGAAATACAAGGAAATTTGAAATTTAGGCTATCTTCTTCCACTTTTCCCAGCTTGGCCACTTCCTTCCTCTTTCTCCATTGTCATCTTTCTTTTCATTTTATTAGATCCCTCACCATCTTCCCCCTTCCTGAATCCTTTTGTCAGGATTACATTTGCAAACGATTCCTTGATGTCAAGCAACATCTTTTCCAATATATCTCATTTCAGAAATCAAATTATCATTCATCTTCTGATCCCGTTTTTCAAACAATTCCTTGATATCATAACCAACCACATTCAATTCTACCCTAAAATTTCGAACATGTTCTTTAGCCATATTAAATTCATTGAGTTGAGTGTTTGAATGAAGTAACTGCTCGTTTGAGTTTTTATCAAGGTTTCTCAGAGACCTCGTGAAATATTCCTTCCAATCTTCAGGAGTATTCACTTGTTGGTTCTCAATATCTTATGGCATGTTGAACATATTCCTTACATGTTCATGCTCTATCTTTTCAGTGTCGACATCACTTGAAGAGTCAGGTGATGCACTTTCCCTTCCTTGTGGAAACCATCTTGAGATTCCAGCATAAAGAGGTTGTTGTGGTTTCCTCTTCCCACCCGAGCAAGGTTCATTGTCATCATCATCTGAGGATGAATCTGATGCAGTAAAATGTGCATCTCTGTCATTATCAGCTAACTTCCCACTTAGCTGTACTCCTTCATTCTGCTTCTCCTCAGATGTCTTCTGTTCTCGTCCTCATTCTCCATTCCATCATTGTAGTTGTCAATTAACACAAGTCATTCTTCCAAAGATGCATTTTGATCTACAACATTCTCATTTTCTTTCAAAGATGCAACCTGTTGTAGTTCAATTTCATGATACGTTTTTTCTTTTCCCTTGGCAGACGTGACTATTCTTTCCACACCAAGCTGTTCTTCACTACGCTGATGTTCTTCTTGCAAAGGCTATGTGTGAATTGGCTGTTAAAGTTCAATTGCTCAAAAGGAATAAAGATACACTGATTATTTCTGAACCTGTTAAAGTTCAATTACTCAAAAGGAATAAAGATACACTAATTATTTCTGAACATGTGCAGTTAGAACACCAGCGTATTGGAGAACAAGTTGGTGTGGAAAGAACAGTCGCGTCTGCCAAGGGAAAAGAAAAGATGTAACCTGAACTTGAACCACAAGAGGTTGCATCTTTAAAAGAAAATGCATTTGTTGTAGATCAAAATGCATCTTTGGAATGATGATTCGTGTTAATTGACAACTACAATGATGGAATGGAGAATGAGGAAGAGAAGAGAAGAGAAGATAGTTGAGGAGAATCAGAATGAAGGAGTACATCTAAGTGGAAAGTTAGCTGATAATGACAAAGATGCACATTTTACTGTATCAGATTCATCCTCAGATGATGATGACAGTGAACCTTAATTGGGTGGAAAGAGTAAACCACAACAACAACCACTTTATGCTGGAACCTCAAGATGGTTTTTACAAGGAAGGGAAAGTGCATCACCTGACTTTTCAAGTGATGTCGACGCTAAAAAGATAGAGCATGAACATGTAAGGAATATGTCAACATGCCAGAAGATATTGAAAACCATCAAGTGAATACTTCTGAAGATTGGAAGGAGTATTTCACGAGGTCTCTGAGAAAAATAGACAGTACCCTTGATAAAAACTCAAATGAGCAGTTACTTCATTCAAACACTCAACTCAATGAATTCAATATGGCTAAAGAACATGTTCGAAATTTTAGGGTAGAGTTGAATGTGGCTGGTGATGTTATCAAAGAATTGTTTGAAAAACATGAGCAAAAGATGAATGATATTCTGATGTCTGAAATGAGATCCATCGGGAAAGATGTTGCTTGCTGACATCAAGGAATCGTTTCTAAATGTACTTCTGGCAAAAGGATTCAGGAAGGGGGAAGATGGTGAGGGATCTAATAAAATGAAAAGGAAGATGACAAAGGAGAAAGAGGAAGGAAGTGGCCAAGCTGGGAAGAAGAAGAAGAAGAAGAGAAGATAGCCTAAATTTCAAATTTCCTTGTATTTCTATCATTTTGTAATCTGTTGTTTTGCTGCACATTTGATGAAACAAATTCTTCTTAAGATATATTTATATATATAATATGCTGAAACACACTACTACTTTGGTTATACCCCATTATCCAATCCAAGGTTATTCATGATAATAAGAAAAAGAATGATGTCATAGATGACGAAAATGAGGAGGAAGAATTAAACACAGTAAATGCTTTTGAAAAGGAGGAGGAGCCTAATCATGGAGGAATGGATTCTACTTCTTTGATTGATGTGAAATAATCATCACCTATTGACAACAACTTCCTCCTTCAACAGTTGAATCTACTGTTTGGAAAAAATAACAATTAACAGACACTTACATATAAAGAAAGCACTTGAAAAAACCCTAAGTCCCGAGGGGCTGTCAACTACATCCTCAGTTTTAGAGACCTTAGAATCGAAGGTCTCTAGTTCAAATGAAAAGAATAATACCACAACCCCAAATCAATTTGACATAGGACCAAATGTTGGAATGTGTTATAGTCTTGTCAATCCGGAGTCTTTCCCGAATGCTATTTGTTATTTCTTATTTGACGATGGCTTGAACTTGAGGTATAGTCAATTATTTTACATTGCCAAAATGGTGATGTTTCTATATCAATTTTAACATAAATTAACTATTGTAAACTACATGTATTTACAGACAAGTGGTGGCAGACCATGGGGCTTGGTCCTGCACTAGGGACAACATCATGTGTTTAAAACCAGAGACATTTCTCAATGGAACCGTAAGATTTCAAATGAAACAATGTTTATCTTATACTAACTTGTCTTAAAAACATTCATACATATAATGATAAATGTGCTTTTGTAGGTTATGGAATGCGTTGCATACTATTCCACGGTCATAAATAGAGAGGAGAATCAGAGACAAACTTGTTGGTTTCTTCCCCCAATCTTCAGTGTATGTTCCCAACTTTTTATCAAACGAATATTGATTTTATTACATATAAGTCTAAGTCTTTATAAATTATTATCACGGTTTTGTGTGTTGCAACAAATGTGTTTAATTCCACACATGACAAATGAAAATATTTTAAAGACATTCTTCATTTTAGAATATAAATTTGTGTCACGAATGAAATTTCTGGATAGAATATTCATACCAATCAACGACTCTCATCAACATTGGTTCGTTGGCAGTATAAATTTTAATGATATGCATTTGTGACACACCACCATCCGATATGACATGGAACCATTGAGAAGACTAATTACAAACAGAGTGGTATATTTCTTCATCTATTAAATTATTAATATTATGAAACTTTTTTAATGGATTACCTAACATAGTTGGAATCAAATAGGTTGACCATTTGGAAGTCTTGTTACAAATGTGGCCAGCCATTAATTACAAGAACCGAAAACCTAGCTCAGACTTGGTTATGGTTCAAGCCCAACTGGGTGCCGGTGCAACCAAAATGGTATTGTTAATATATATCTGCATTTCTTTACCTTATAACTATCAATAGTCTAATGTAAAGATTATAATGTTTAAATAGGTATGACTGCGGGCTTTACGTTTGTTTGATAATGATGTTCAATATGGGGATGGAAAGACAGCTAAACCAGGTAAATTATCAAACAATTCACCAATTATAATTGATTTATTTTCATAGTAATTATTTAATCTCACAAATAATAATTATGGCAGGCTTGTCGGTTATAGCTCGCAAGAACTTGGCAGTACAACTCTATCAAGCCAAGATCAATAGATTTGCATGGAATCTTTAGATCATAATATAACTGTCCAGTTATTTCATAGGAAGTGTACCCATAATGAATCTGTTTTTTTTTTGGTTCTAAATAATGCATTGGTAATTTATTCTATTTTAAGTGTATGTTCCCAACTTTCTATCAAAATTAATTCCTAATTCAATCCCAAAATTAAGCCCTAAACAAAGCCCAAATTCAATCTCAAAGTTAAACCCTGATTTAATTCCTAAACAATCCAAAATTAATCACCAAAATTAAGCCCTGGACAAAGCCCTAATTCAATCTCAAATTTAAACCCTCATTTAATTCCTAATATAATTTCTAATCCAATCCAAAAATTTAGGACATAATGCAATCGTAATCTAATTTCTAATTCAATCAAATAATTAAGTCTTAATTCAAACTGTAAGTCAAGCTATAATTCAAGACTAGAGTAGAATTTGTCAATTTCTATAACAAAGCCAAACTATTTGTACTAAAATATTGAAGAAAACATTGTTATTTTAATGGCATAATTCATACCTCGAAATGTCGTAGAAGGGAAGACTTGAGGATAGAGAGAGGTTGTGGTGCGATCCGGTGAAGACGGTGGTACGAAAAGCGAAGAAAGTCGGGAACCTTCGGGTGGAGGCGGTGGTGGAAGAATTGCTTGAAGATGGTGGTGGAAGAAAAAAAATGGTGGTAAGGAGAACGATATGGGGCGCCTTACTCAATTTTCGGTTTTAGGACTAAGAAACTGCGACGACCTAAATTCGGTTGCAATTTTTAACCGAAATTGCAACTGAAAGAAGATTTGATTGCAGTTTATTGCCATAAATTATGGACCGTTCGCAATGTGACATGGGCTTTGAACCCAATTTGCATCTGAATTTGATTTTGTCACAATTTAGGTTCAAAATCCGCCCAAATATTGCTACCGATTTGGATTCAATCTCAATTTTTCTCTAAATTTGCGATTGATCTAGATTCGGTCGCGATTTTGCTAAAATTGCATCCGAATTTTTATCACAATTTTAGCCAAAATTGCGACTGAATCTAGATCTGTCGCAATTCCTTGCCAATTTCCAACGGATTTTATTCAACTGCAAATTTCCATTGAGAAAATCCATCTTTTCATGTAGTGCAACATCATAAACAACCGAACAATTACGTTCAACACTTCACACCCGCAGATGTTTTTCGCAAATATAAGTCTCTTGAATTTACTGTTAGATTTAAGTTTCAAGAAATTCCCAAATTGAGAGTAATTTTTAGCATCATGGAGGTTAACAATATGACATCTGAAAAGATCATTTCATCAAATCCTCTTGTGTATAACATATCCGACATCTCCAAATGAGCTGAAACTGACACTATGACTAATAAGTTTGACACTGTTATAAACTTAAGCAAATCGAAACTAACTTTCAGGGCCAATTGATAGCCCTACTCGCACTAGAACACATCCAAACGGTCCATTAGTAGTAAATCTAAAAAAAATCATTATATCATTTTGACAAACCTAATTAGTGTGATGATCATACCATCGTTTTACATCTATTTAAATACTAATAATTTAACTACAACACCAACAAAAACAGCAAATATGAATGTATAATGAAACTAAGAAAACAAAAATAAGCTAAAATAAATATACATGTGAAAGCAAAGGAATCATACAATTTCACATAATTTTGATAATACTACTTATATTTTTTATTCATTAATTTTGTACCGTTATATATGAGGATATACATGATTTATTTTAGTAAATAAAATAATTTCAAGCATAAAGTAAAAGTAAAAAATTATCTTACCGAGCTAAAAAAAATTCCAATTCCGCCCATACCAATCCAACATTTGAGTTCAATCCATCAGCCAGTACCTCATATTGAATATAAGTCTTTCCATTATCACAAGTTTGCTTCATACCCAAAAGTTTATGATTAATCAATTACCAAAAAAAAAATTTAATAAAAGGTGGGGTTGCAGAATTGTAGATAAGAGAACTTCCCGAGAAAGTAAAAAGACAAATGGGCGAATGTTTGGAAATTAAAAGAGAACGGAGAGAGAGGAAGATGAAGGGGTTTTAGATGAAAGAATGAAGCGGCTGATAATAAATTAAATTAGGGTTTTTTTTCAGCATTTTTCTTTGGGTCAGTTATCTTCTCTCTCTCTTTTTTTTTTTTTTCCAAAGTTGACCCAATGGCTCATTGTGCAGACATTATAATTAAACCTTAAATATTTTAGATATTTTGCATCAAATAATCACTTGTGGAATTTAAATTATACTAGACCATCATCTTTATATAATAATAATAAGAGTAAATCGAGCTTTTGGTAGGATTAACTTTTATACCTTTGTCCTCCTTAATTTTTTTTTAGTAAATTGGTCTCTCTTATCAATGTAGTATATCACATTTGTCCCTCTTAAATTTTTTGTATCAAATTCGTCCATCTTATCAATGTAGTGTACACATTAGTCCCTCTTAAATGTAAAATATATCACTTAAATTCAAAATATATTTTAAAGTGGACGAAAGTTGATGTATTTTGTATTTAAGAGGGACTATTGTGTTACACTACATTGATAAGGGGGATGAATTTGCTATAAAAATTTAAGAAGGAAGAATGTGTTATAAGAGGGACGAATGTGATATATTATATTAATAAGAGGGACCAATCTGTTACAAAAAATTTAAGAATGATAAAAATAAAAAATTCGACCCATAAGAAGAACAAAAATGCTATTCACTCTAATAATAATAATAATTAATACTTATAATTAAAAACGTGAGAATACTTTAGTAGCTTGATATTTCTTTTACACTTTGATATCCTTAAAAAAAAAATCAAATTATTTAACTATGACTAAGTACTGATCATTAGGAGTGGGCGTTGGGTACATTTAACCCAAACACGACCCCTTCCATTGTTCGAAAAATTCAAATAGGAGTGACATTTCAGATTTGGGTATCCATATTTAAAAGTCATGTTGAGACTTACTATTAAACACAGGCAAAATTGCAAAAATCGTTCCAAACTAATCATTGATTTTGGATTTTCATCCCAAACTATTCAACTTGGCGAATTTCATTCCGTAATTTAATATTTATTTTGAAAGATCGTCTGTAGGACCTCAGGCGCTACCACTTGCCCCAAAACCAATTGGTGGTGTTAGGGAATGCGCATACCCTTCCCTTAAGCATTCACGCAAGCGCCCACGATATTCGATTGTGGCTCCACCCGCACACACAGTTTGGGTCTCCATCCGCACACTCAGTTTGGATGCCACAGGACAATTGCTGTCACCCGCACACTTAGTTTGGGTGCCCAACAATCTCCCCCTCAGCAATTGCTCCTGCTGGGAATCGAACACGTGACCTTGGCTCTGATACCACTTGTAGGACCTCAGGCGCTACCACTTGCCCCAAAACCAATTGGTGTTAGGGAATGCGCATACCCTTCCCTTATAGTGCATTCACGCAAGCGCCCACGATATTCGATTGTGGCTCCACCCGCACACACAGTTTGGGTCTCCATCCGCACACTTAGTTTGGATGCCACAGGACAATTGCTGTCACCCGCACACTTAGTTTGGGTGCCCAACATCGTCCCACCGTTAATTATAAGACGAAAATTGCACATTTGTCGTTAAATTACCACATGGATGCTTACGTGTCATGATGTGGTAAATTTTAATATGAATAATTATATAATATTGTAGAACTCATCCCAAACTAATTACAAGATTGAACAGTCTTTTTCACTACATTAGAAATTCAATATTGAGACTAAATTCATACAAAATGGTAAAATTATGGGACGAAATTCGGCGAGTTGATATAGTTTGGGATGAAAAATCAAAATTAGTAATTAATTCGGGATGATATTTCAAACAAATATTAAATTGCAGGATGAAATTCGGTGAGGTAATATAATTTGGAATGAAAATCCAAATCCACTAATTAATTTGGGATGTTTTATGCAATTTTACCCAACACCAAATACCCAAATTCGTTATCTCCTTTTACAATTACTTGTATAATTATACTTAAGTATTTATGTCAATAAGGTGTAGTCAGTAACTAAAGTTGAGGCTTCAAGATCAAAGATAATATATTTTGGTTTCAACTTTCACTAATGTTGATATTTCTCTAAATTAATACTAAGTCTCAATGGTTTATTTATCTTTATATTTTGTCTTTGACAGAATGAAAGTGATTAAACAAATTTTCGATATAATGACTTATATAATGATGTAATATCGTTTCTGGAAAAAAAAAGTATTGATTACAAATAAAAATAAGTTAGTTGATTAATTAATAAAGTATTATCTGATAAAGAACCTTTTAAATTTTGACCTAATATCTTGACTTTTTTAATTCTATCGACGATTTCTGCTTCAATCTTAACTTCGAAGAACTCTTCAAAACTTAACTTCATAATTCATATATTGTCTATTTCGTTTCTTGTCTCGAACTAATCCCAATCCATCCCTACCGGACCATTCCGTACCGTACCGAATCGTATTGTATGTTAGGTTTTTTTTCTTAAAACCGAAGGACTTAGTATGGATGAAAAACTTACCGAATATTTTGGTATGGTTATGATTTTAGACTTTTCATACCGTAAAAAACCGTACCGTACCGAAATTGAGAATAAACATGGATTAACTATTCATTTTGTTATATTTACAACTAAATTTTTTAATTTATAATTCAAATATATTCGAATACTATATTATTTGTAATTAATTTATATTATAGTCCTTCATAGTTTATTATTACTACATTGCTCGCATTCAAAAAAAGACATGCTCGAATATAACACAAATTAAACTTGTTATATTTTGAAACCTTAAAATGCAAAAATTCTAGACAACAAATACCAAGTAGTAAGTTTCTTCACATAATAAAAACAATGATCAAAGAATTAACCAATTAATTTTATTTAATTAGGTCGAATTTTAGCGTCAAATTTGTGAACATTTTATTTTCCAATGCTTTATTTAATGTAAAAAAATAGTTTGTAAGATATTATATTTTTAACTTTTATTTAATTGTCAACCATGTAATCGATCATATAAGAAAAATGCATGAAAAAAATTTGTTTGAAGAAACCGCAAAACTGTACCGTACCGTACCCGAATCGCACAAAATCGAGTTAGTTGGCATAATTCATAAAACTCTAGTTTGGTTTTGAGTTTTTAAAAATCGCACTAATTGGTACGGTATAAATTTTGTTAAAATTACCGCAAAACCGTAACATGTGCACCCCTAGTACTACTTGATCCAATAATATGACTAATTAAATCAGTAAAACAAGTAGTAAAGTTCGATTCAATTTACTAAAGCAGATAATAAATGTACAATGTTATATTCGTATGATTAGTTAAGCCCTCATCGTATTTAATATATATTAAACTTATGATGCTTTACAATTTACAACTTTATACAACTTTTCGATTATCACTGTCATTTAGACAAAAATACTTTCTATATAATCCATTGCACAATCAAATTACAACCTCAAACTTGATTTACAATAATAAAACAAAGTAAATTGAAACAACTAACAATCAACACACTTAACACACTCACACATTTGGTGAATCATAAATTTACAAAAATATTTATACAAATTGTTCTACAAATTATAATTACAACCCACAATCACATTTTACTACAAAATGCAAAAATACATATATTATAGATAAAGAATACAAAAATTCTGGAGGGATCCCCGGTTGGCGTGAAAGTCTCCGTTACTACGTGGAAAAAGAAACAATCAAAAGCTTCATTTTAACAAAATATGAAGAATCAATCATTTCACACACTTTAGCCACTTCTTGGTTTCTTGAATCTTTTAAATTGAGAAAATTGCACTTGTGGTATAAAAATATATATCGATTCTCACCTATGGTATCATAAAAATCGAGGCCAATATATTTGGTACCACAATTTAAGAAATCAATCATTTTTTGTACCACCGTTTAAAATAGAAGTTAAATGATGATGTGACAGTAAAGTGTTATCGTAAAATTGATATTATTACTTATGTTGACTGGTAATTCTTCCGGTTAATATTTCAAGTTATCAAAATAACCACACATTTTCAAATTTACTAACAATTTTAGTCCACATTGTTGTGGAATTGGCTCGAATAAGACACGTGCATATCACTTTAGAGATTTTACTTATTATATTTATATATTTTTTTAACTAATTTAGTTTTATATATAATATTAAGTTATTAACATACCAAATAATACTTTAATATAAATTCGATAAAATATTAATTAAATCTAAACTTTATATAATAATATTACTATAATTAATATTTATTAAAAAATAAAATTATATATATTTTTAACAAAATAATTATATTTAAAAAAAAAAACCCATCCCTCCCCCAACCCCCAACCCGTCATAACCACCCCCTTCCCCACCCGATACCTTGTTGACCACTTGAGACCAAATAATTAAAATTCTAGGAAACCAATTTTAAAAGTAATTTTTGAGACGACAACCTAAACAAATTGTAAAAATATAAAAAGTGAGTATTTTTCAATCACCTCTCTCTTTCATATAGCTTTGATTTAGACTCCCATTGGGAATCTTGCGAGGATACTATCCGTTATATATGTAAATTAATATAAAATAAGAACATATAAACATATCTAGTTTATACCTCGTTCCTCGCAGATCCAAAGCAATGTTGAACTCTGTAGAAGTAGTCCTCTCCTTTGCTTTGTACCTTTAGTCCCAAGCTTTAGGTAGCGTCCCACGTGTTGCGCCTCAACGAGTTGGTACACCACAATTGCACGAAAACATTGATAGGACTGATCGGCTAGAACACAGATCTTATCAAGATATAAAACGAGGAAAGAAAGCACGGAGAAAATCGAAGCAAGCCTTCAATTTCATCACTAGGGCGACGGTTATGTGAGGGTAAAGGAGGAGTTTTTTTTCTTTTCTTTGCAAGAGTGTTTCTTTGGTATCAAGTACGCACATGTGTTTTGTGTGTGTTCTATATTTTTAACTCATGCAAGACTAAGGGTTATATATAGGCTACTCCTCTCCTAATCCAACTAGGAGACCTATTAAACCATAACTCCTTTTCCTACATGGTTAGGCCCCTTTTTAATTAGCAAGACCTAGTATTCTAATTAATTAATGACCCAATCTTATTTAATTAATTAGATCCCTATTTAATATCCAAATTAATTAACTCATTAATTAAATCTTATTTTATCCTATTTAATTAAATCGAACTCCAAGCCTATTTAATTAGATGATCCTTTAATTAATTAATTTCAATTTAATTAATCATCTTATAAATTAAAATTCAATTTATCTGATCCAATTGGATCGAATCTCACCCTGCTCTGGATGGGTCGACCTAGTATACATTCATTATTCGTTTCATTGTTTTCGCTTCATGTGTATTGTGTATGTCCTCGTCGGTTCACCACATAATTGACCGCATATTATAATTAAATATATATTTAATTATTCGAGTAAACATATAACTCAAAATCAATCTAACACTCTGTCGATTGATCATTCCAAAATTAGCACCCCATCTAATTTGGAAATTCTCCCACACTCCACAGTGATGTCTGGCCACAAACCCATGATACCCAATCATTGGTGAATTAATTCAGTGAACATTTAACCTTTACATTACCATGTATGCCTTAATCCTTCCATTAGTTGGTATCTCAGTCAAGACTAATGTTATGGACTTTCATCGGAATCCTTACTTGTCTCGACTATATGTATTCTGGTGATCTCGAAACTATTCCCTTTGACTAAACCTTTATGAGCTTCTTTTATAAAGTCGTCAGATACCTTGGTCAATGATTTACTAGAATATATTTCTCATGGTGATTCATAGAAGAAGCTCCCAACCTATCAAATCGGGTTAACGGATCCTTTGTTGATGATATGAACCTGTATACACGTTCCTCTATACCCAACATGAATCTGCAGAGACCGTCTGGTAGACTTTAGTCAACCGAGACTCATATCAAAGCATAGACGTTCGTGCACCAGATAAACACTATCACCTTAAGTAATAAGGATCTATCCTCGTACACTATTATAAATAGGAATAATTTCATCCCCGAAATGCGACTACTGTTTCCATGGTGAGTTATTTCCTAGTTAGGGTATTCAGTGCGGTTGTCATCCCAGCAAGCCACCAACTCATGTGTATCGACCATCCCAGTCACGCTCGTGGACCCCAGCGTCCTCCAGTTCATCGGAGTATACACACTCGTGAGGGTCTAACCGAATCCATTGATGTCCCATCTCAAATGGATTCTATGACCTTTGAATTTATTTTAGATCATGGCCTTGGAGATCAGTCCATAGGTTGTCCCATAGGCCTGTGATCTGAGGACTTTCATCCTTATGTTAGATAATTATTCATAAGATGAATGTGACAATATAAATAAATGCATTTATTTAACGAATTGAATGGTCATTTTAATTTTAACAAATTAAATGCAGCCAAAATAGTTGGCTTGCATGACACTATTATATCAATTTTAAGCAACAAGATTTTTATTTCTAGAAGTCTTCACGGTCAAATATGCTATGCATTAATTAAATTCCCCATATATGATTATATATTAGATATGCTCCTATATATTTGTATTGGATTCGATGAACAAAATTTACAAAATATAGGATAATTTGTTTAATAATAATTTGCCACATATTCATTAATTTTGAATCCAAAGTGATTTAAATTTAGTATTCCCAACCAACTCTTACATTCAAAATTTGTAAAACCATTTCATCACATATGAGCTTGAATATTAATGCAATTATGACATTTGACTGCCAATTATGGTATATTTTAAATTAATTATCAATATAAGATTATATACTAGATATGCTTTTATATATTTGTAGTTGATTCAATGAATATATAGGAGCATATCCGAGATGCCAATTCGTTGGTTAATTATTTTCAATTTTACATATTCGCTGACGATCAAGACCGAGTAGAATAATTTGTCCATTAAATTTATAAAAGCTCAACTAAACCAACATCAAATGAAAATTTTGAAAGAATAAAATAAATTTAGTCCTCTCCGTCTCTACCCCTCTATTTCGTACACATAATTTTTTACGCGTATCACTCTATCTACACTTCTCAAATACACAAAACAATCTTCAAACCTCTCTGTCCTCTCCGTCTCTCTCTCTCTCTCTCTCTCTCTCTCTCTCTCTCTCTCTCTCTCTCTCTCTACCCCTCTAACTCCTTTTCCTACATGGGTTAGGGCCCTTTTTAATTAGCAAGACCTAGTCTTCTAATTAATTAATGGCCCAGTCTTTTTTAATTAATTAGGGCCTTATTTAATATCCAAATTAAATAGCCCATTAATTAAATCTCATTTTATCATATTTAATTAAATCGAGCTCCAAGCCCATTTAATTAAATACCCCATTAATTAATTTATTCCAATTTAATTAATTATCGTGTAAATTAAAATTTGATTTAATTTATAAACTCGATCCAATTGGATTGAATCTTACCCTGCTCTGAATGTGTAGACCTAGTCGATCCATTCACTCTTCATTTCTTTATTTTCTCTTCATGTGTATTGTGTATGCCCACATAAGTTCACCAGATAATTGGCCGCGGGTTATAATTAAATATATATTTAATTATTCGAGTAAATATATACTCAAAATCAATCGAACACTCTGTCGATTGATCATTCCAAAATTAGCACCCCACCTAATTTGGGAATTCTCCCACACTCCACAGTCAATGTCTGGCCATAAACCCATGGAACCCAATAACTGGTGAATTAATTCAGTGAACTTTTAACCTTTACATACCATGTATGCCTTAATCCTTCCATTAGTTGGTATCTCTATCAAGACTAATGTTATGGACTTTCATCGGTTTCCTAACTTGTCTCAACTATATGTATTCTGGTCTCGACACTATTCCTTTTGACTTAACATTTATGAGCTTCTTTCATAAAGTTGTCAGATACCTTGGCCAAGTCGTCAGACTTAACATTTACTAAAATATGTTTCTCACAAAGATTCATAGAAGAAGCTCCCAACCTATCAAGTCGGATCAACAGATCCTTTGTTGATGATATGAACTTGCATACACGTTCCTCTATACCCAACATGAATCTACAGAGACCGACTGGTAGACTCCAGTCAATCGAGACTCATATCAAAGCATAGACGTTAGTACACTAGATAAATCCTATCACCTCAAGTAATAAGGATCGTTCCCAGCAAGCCAACAACTCATGTGTATCAACCATCCCAATCACGCTTGTAGACCCCCGCGTCCTCCAGTTCATCGGAGTATACACACCCGTGAGGTTCTAACCAAATCCATTGATGTCCCATCACAACTTTTGAGCAAGAGCTAAAGTAGCTCCTAATAATACTGTTATTATGCCTATCAACGAGATAAAATTCATTATCTACGACCTTTGAATTTGTTTTAGATCACGGCCTTGGAGATTAATCCAAGAGTTGTCCTATAGCCCTATGATTTGAGGACTTTCATCCTTATGTTAAATAATTATTCATAAGATGAAGGTGACCATATAAATAAATGCATTTATTTACCGAATTGAATGGTCCTTTTAATTGTAACAAATTAAATGCATAAAAAACAGTTGGCTTACATGACATTATTCTATCAGTTTTAAGCAATAAGTTTGTATTTCTAGAAGTGTTGACTGTCAAATATGCTTTGTATTAATTAAATTCCCAATATATGATTATATATTAGAGTTGATTAACTGTTGTTATATCTATGGGTTGTTGATGTAATTTTTGATAAAATTGGTAACTTCACGTGATTAGACATATAGGCAGAAATCTCTATGTAAATTTCTTAAAATTAAACAATGTTTATTCATTCCCACCCTGACCTTTTTTTATCACTTGGGGACCAACATTTTAAATAATTAAAAATCCCTGAAGCCATTTTTAAATGTAATTTTTTAGACGATTACTTAGACGAATTTTAAAAATATAACAATTAAGTATTTTTCAATCACCTCTTTCTTTCAGAAAGCTTTGATGATTTAAGCAATAATAGTTACATTTCTCAAATTCTTGAACGCCAAATATGCTATATATTAATTAAATATCCAATATATGATTATATATTAGATATACTCCTATCTATTTGTATTGGATTCGATGAACAAAATTTACACATTATAGGATAATTTGTATAAAAATAATTTGCCACATATTCGTTAATTTTGAATCTAAAATGATTTAAATTTAGTATTCCCAACCAACTCATACATTCAAAATTTGTAAAACCATTTCATCACATATGAACTTGAATAGTAATCCAATTATGATATTTGACTGCCAATTATGCTATATTTTATATTAATTACCAATATAAGATTATATACTAGATATGCTCCTATATATTTGTAGTTGATTCGATGAATATATAGGAGCATATATGAGATGCCGATTCGTTGGTCAATTGTCTTCAATTTTACATCTTCGCTGACGATCAAAGACCAAGTAGAATAATTTCTCCATTAAAATTATAAAAGCTATACTAAGCCAACATCAATTGAAAATTTTGAAAAAATAAAATAAATTTATGAGTTGTCAAATGCTAATTATTTAACTTCTCATTCAAACAACCTACATCTCTCTCTCTCTCTTAGTCTCTTTCTAGTCTTCTCTGTCTCTCTGTCTCTACCCCTCTACTTCTTACACATACCTTTTCACGCGTATCACTCTATCTACACTTCTCAAATACACAAAACAATATTCAAACCTCTCTGTCCCCTCTCTGTCTCTCTCTCTCTCTCTTTGAAATTTAAAAATGATCATATAGTACTCCATCCGTTTCATTTTAATTGTCACATTTGTCAAATTTTTTTCTTCAAATTAATTGTCAAATTTAATTCCAAGTAGACTTTTTTTTTTCTTTTTAATTTTTCTATTTCTTACTTTTATGTTTACACATTTATTAATTAATGTACACACAGATTAATAGCAATAAGTAAAAGGTTTTCTCTCTCTCCCCCCTCCCCCCCTAACTCATTTTCCTACATGGGCTAGGGCCCTTTTTAATTAGAAAGACCTAGTCTTCTAATTAATTAATGGCCCAATCTATTTTAATTAATTAGGGCCCTATTTAATATCCAATTTAAATAGCCCGTTAATTAAATCTCTTTTTATCTTATTTAATTAAATCGAGCTCCAAGCCCATTTAGTTAAATAATCACCTAATTAATTCATACAAATTTAATTAATTATCTTGTAAATTAAAATCCGATTTAATTTATAAACTCGATCCGATCCAATTGGGTTGAATCTCGCATTCCCTGAATGTATCGACCTAGTCGATCCATTCATTCTTCATTTCCTTGTTTTCGCTTCATGTGTATTGTGTACGCCCCCATAGGTTCACCAAATAATTGGTCGCGGGTAATAATTAAATCTATATTTAATTATTTGAGAAACAATATACTCAAAATCAAACGAACACTCTGTCGATTGACCATTCCAAAATTAGCACTCCAGCTAATTTGGGAATTCTCTCACACTCCACAGTCGATGTTTGGCTATAAACCCATGGAACCCAATCACTGGTGAATTAATTCAGTGAAACTTTAACCTTTACAATTACCATGTATGCCTTAATCCTTCCATTAGTTGGTCTCTCTGTCAAGACTAAGGTTATGGACTTTCATTGGTTTCCTTACTTATCTCGACTATATGTATTCTGGTCTCCAAACTATTCCCTTTGACTTAACTTTTATGAGCTTCTTTCATAAAGTCGTCAGATACCTTGACCAAGGATTTACTGGAATATGTTTCATACAGAGATTCATAGGAGAAGCTCCCAACCTATCAAGTCTGGTCAACGGATCCTTTGTTGATGATATGAATCTGCATATACGTTCATTTATACCCAACATGAATCCACAGAGACCTTCTGGTAGACTCCAGTCAATCGCGACTCATATTCAAGCATAGACGTTCGTGCACCAGATAAACCCTATGACCTCAAGTAATAAGGATCATTCCTCGTACACTATTGTAAATAGGAATAACTTCATCCCCGATATGCGACTACTGCTTCCATGGTGAGTTTTTCCTAGTTGGGGTACTTAGTGCGCTTGCAATCCCAGCAAATCACCCACTCATGTGTATCGACTGTACCAATCACGCTCGTGGACCCCAACGTCCTCAAGGTCATCGAAGTATTCACACTCATGTGGGTCTAACCGAATCCATTGATGTCCCATCTCAAATGGATTCTACGACCCTTGGATTTGTTTTAAATCACGGCCTTGGAAATCAGTCCACGGGTTGTCCTATAGCCCTGTGATCTAAGGACTTTCATCCTTATGTTAGATAATTATTCAAAAGATGAAGGTGACCATATAAATAAATGCATTTATTAATCGAATTGAATGTTCCTTTTAATTATAACAAAATTAATGCAACCAAAATAGTTGGCTTGCAGGACACTATTCTATCAAGTTTAAGCAATAAGATTTTTATTTCTAGAAGTCTTGACTGTCAAATATGCTATGTATAATTTAAATTCCCAATATATGATTATATATTAGAGTTGATTAACTGTTGTTAAGTCTATGGGGTGTTGATGTAATTTTTGACAAAGTTGGTAAATTCATGTGATAAGACCTATAGGCAGGAATCTCTATGTAAATTTATAATTATACAACTTCTATTCATTCCCACCCCAACCTTTTTTATCACTTGGGACCAACACTTTATATAATTAAAAATCCCTGAAACCATTTTTAAAAGTAATTTTTTAGACAATTACTTAGATGAATTTTAAAAATATAACAATTGAGTATTTTTTATTTACCTCTCTCTTTCAGAAAGCTTTGATGTTTTAAGCAATAATATTTACATTTCTAAAAATCTTGACCGACAAATATGCTATGTATTAATTAAATTTCCAATATATAATTATATATTAGATATGCTCCTATTTATTTGTACTGGATTCGATGAACAAAATTTATGCAATATAGGATCATTTTGTATTAATAATTTGACACATATTAATGTTGAATCCAAAATGATTTAAATTTAGTATTCCCAACGAACTCATACATTCAAAATTTGCGAAACCATTTCATCACATATGAGAGTGAATAGTAATGCAATTATGACATTTGACTGCCAGTTATACTATATTTTAAATTAATTACCAATATAAGATTATATACTAGATTTGCTCCGATATATTTTTAGTTTATTCGATTAATATATATGAGCATATCCGAGATGTCGATTCAGTGGTCAATTGTCTTTAATTTACATCTTTGCTGACAATCAAGACCAATAGAATAATTTATCCATTAAAATTATAAAAGCTCAACTAAGCCAACATCAAATGAAAATTTTGAAAACATAAAATAAATTTATGAGTTTTCAAGTGCTAATTATTTAACTTCTCATTAAAACAACCTCCCCTCTCTTTCTCTCTCTCGCTCTCTAGTCCTCTCTATCTCTCTCTAGTCCTCTCCGTCTCTCTCTCTACCCCTCTATTTCGTACACATAATTTTTCACGTGTATCACTCTACCTACACTTCTCAAATACACAAAACAATCTTCAAACATCTCTGTCCTCTCTGTCTCTCTCTTTCTCTCCCCCCTACCCCTCTATTTCGTACACAGTTTTTCACGCGTATCACTCAGTTTCAGATACAAACATAACAATCTTCAAATGGATAATGAATCATACATTTCTGAAGATGTACAATTCTAATTAGAATAAATCTACATCAATTTCATTTTTAATCTAACTCATCTAATTAGTTTGTTCATTTGAATTTGCATTTTTCAGTTTTTCGATACGGCTGTATGGGACTCGGAGTTCAATTGCTATCGGGTGAAAGGAGTACTTTTCCCGAAAGCTCTCAGTAAGATTCCACTAGATCCCGCATCGCCATCGCCACCACTATGTGCATCTCCACAAACCCTTTCTAAAGTGGTTAGGGTATGACTTTAATTTTATTTTAATTTTCGTTCCAATACACTTACCTTGACTAACTAAAAAAATTCAAATATACACACCTCAATTAATTACATCATTATAATAGACTTTTTTTTGTCTCGATCCATGTTTATTTCTTGATTTTTTTCGCTTTTGAGAATGTTAAAATTTTAATCTTAAGGTTTTTGGATCACAACTAAGGAAACCTAGTGAATTCTCCTGTTTCATAGACTTTATCTTTAAGAAACTCCACATAAATATTTATTTATCTCAGTTTTCTCTTACCTAAGTTCTTGTATAAGTTTTCCGATTTTCAAGTTAGTCATGCATTTGTCATTCAATTTGGAACTTTTTCTTAAAAAAAAAAAAATTAAAACTAGAATAAGTTAGCTATTTTTCCTCCATTAATTTCCATTTCTTATAATTTATTTATTTTCTTTCACCTTTCATTACAATATGGTTGGTGTTTTTTTCATAGTTGTATCCAAAAACAGTTTCATTCAGTATATACCAAGATTTAAAGATTTGAAGTAAAAAAAATTGTAACATGGGGTGGATATTTTCTATGTATATTTTAGCATTCTTTTTGCATGGTAGACATTTTTTTTTTGTACTTTTCAATTTTATTGTGGTGTAAATGTTATATACTAATGTTTTCTCATGTTCATGTATGTCTCTGTATTCATTAAATAAGGAAAATGTAATTACATTAATTAAAGTTCTAATGTGAAGTAAAGTTGATAGATGTTAGATTTAAGATGTATTTTTTGCCTCTATTTTTTTTTCCTCTATTTTTATAAGAACACTCGTTAGTGAAAGAATATGTGATATTTGAAAAAGGCTTTAACGAAATAAAAGATTAATGTATTATGATTTTCTTTAAGGTTTACTCTTGTGTAGCTTGGTTAACTGTATTATGAGTTAATTATTCTCTATCATCTTATCATTTTTTAGGAGGATCATCCAGCCCCCGGTGATGCAAGTTCCTCTTCTAAAATTAACAAAAGAGAGCTGAAAACGGCTAGAGTCGTTGAAAACAATGAAGTGTCATTCAGACTACTACAATGCCAAAGAGAGGATGAAGAGAATATAAATATTAAGGAGTATATTCTAGAGAAATGTGAGGTATTTATATATCATGATACTTTAGAATATAGGATAGATTTGACTTAGTGATTAAAAATTTTTAATAAAAAAATCGATTTGCAAAAATTAATGATAAAATAATCTATTCTATTAAGAGTTATACTTTATTATAGATTTTGGGGAAAAAATTATTTTGCTTTAGAGATATCATAAAATGGCACGCTAAGGCCAAACATAACAATGATCACAAATGACTTAAATTGGTTTCGATTTATACCTTCAACATCACGATAGAGGTCTAAAAGTACTTTAAAGAGCTCTTACATTTAGGTTGAACTCATATGTACTATATTAGCACTAATATGGATGTACCTTTAATTTTATAATAAAACTTTCTTATTACAGGTTGCAAAAAATTGTACTACATACTATGTATTACACCCAACGTTCAAAGATGCAAAGCATAAGCTTGAAGCAAAACAATTTGATTTAGGAGGACGTGTAGTGCTTCCAGTGATGGAAGTGGTTAATCTTCCTATCGAAAGTGTGTCAAAATTATCGCTCACAGATCGATTAGCGGGAAAATGGACTATACAGACTAGAAAACGCAACCTTCAATCACTCAAAATTGATAAGGTATGTAATAGGTTAATTGCTTGCACAATAATAGTTGCATGTTTTCTTATAAAGGTAGCATATATGTGGCTTGGGCTAGATCATTGAAGTATTGTCTATGAGCACGTAAATAATAGGTTCTTTAAAAAAATAGTAGATCCAATAAGTGTTGAAATCAAGAACAGGACGTCGTTGGATTTTTTTACATGTATTTCAAATATTAATTTTTATTATTTGATTGGTATTTTTCATAAATCATTTTAGGGAAAAAAATAAGTAATTGTAGAATTAAATCGGTAAGGACATATGCTTGAGGAATCTGTAATTTTTATATTCAGTTAAATTAATTTATTGTATGTGTTGATTTACTTGAGTTATTTTTTATCTAGTCAAGCCTAAGTTCGACCACCTTAATATTAACTAAATCTAACCGTATATTAATCTTCGCCCCTACTAACAATTGGTTTGGGTTGAATCTGGTTATGATTCGGGGCAAATCATGGGTCACATCTTTATGAGATCACAAAACTATTTCTCGAAATATAAGGTAGATATAACATATTATATCATTTTGATTGAAATGTACAAATTGATTTTCTTGAAAGAGACGTTTGCGATTGATCGTGATATTTATTTTTAACACCATATTTGACTTACATTTACTAACCAAATAATTTTGTAATTTCAGTTCTATTATCATGAGAAAGTCGAGAAAAGCATGAGATCATTAAATGAAGTTGCGACTTTCATTGTGTACGGTGTAATCTATTGATTATGAAGATATCAAAAAGGGAACATCGATCTATAGATGGAACACATCAGCCTAAACTCATAAATTGCGTTCATATCCGAGTTTGAATTAAAATCTGCACCTTGTTATATTGTTCTCGACATAGCCGTGGTTTAAAATATTCATAATTATATGATTAATATATATGCTAATGATGGTTTTCTTTTCCTTTGTATATAATATTTGATTTCATTTTTTTTAATCATCAGTATGTGTAAAACTATTAAATTTTATGTTAGTTCTAAATCATTACTTCATTAATGGCCGTCAAAAAGCGAAGGAGAAAGAAAATTGTGTGTTTAATGAGTCATGAATGAATAGTGAGTAGTTGATAACTCTGAAATATTGAATCATTTTCGACAAATGGAGGGATATAGGAAGAAGTTATGTGTGCCAAAATATTATGTATCATAATATGTATTCTACCTATTCCCATAAACGTTGGCTTAGTTAAACTTTTCTAGTTTTAATAGATAACTATTTAGTTAACCTTTCCATCAATAAACATGTAAACTAATGACTCAGACATCTCTGAGTTGAAAGTAAGAGAGACTAATGTGAAGCTTGTTGGTCCCAAGTGGTCAGATGAGGTCTAGAGGGGGGGGGGGGGAGGGGGGTGAATAGACATCTAAATTTTTTAACAATTTTTAACTTTAAAACTTTTACTTAACTGTTGAATAAACTAAGCTGTTACCGAACAGTAAGTTTAAAAGGCTGATCGCGAACAAATCTTTGAGCAGCTTTGTCGACCACTAATCTGATAGTTACTTAGCTGATTTTGTTAAAATCAGTTTTAATACTAGAGTACTTGCAGCGGATTTTCAAAGTGTTTTTCACAAGTAAACTTAGTAGTTTGAAAATTTTATCCCCAGTTTTGTAAACTCCTTTAAACTCTTTTCAAACAGTTTTGAATGTGTTTTATGCAATCTGAAAATATGCAAGTTGAAAGCAAATGTAAAAACACAAGTAATTTTTATAGTGGTTATATGGATTTAAATATCCTTTAGTCCACTCTTCCAAGTCACAAAGATCTTGGGTTATACTAAGAACACAAAGTAATTAGTATACTCCACTTACGCCAAAACAACAAATGAATCTGGCCGTAAGCTCACAATAGAAAATCACTAAGAAAACCTATCCTCTGAAGCTAGATCACTCAAAAAGATGGATTTACACTTCTCACAACACTCAAACAGTTTTTCACTCAGAAAATGTGTTTGTCTTTTATCTTCAACTTCGGCTTCAGTCAACAAATGACAGAGCTGATGAGTGAGCTGTTCTTGAGACTTAGGAGATTTTGCTTCGGATTTCTTCTCAGAGATTGTGTTGTTATTCTTCTCTTTGTCTCTTCAGCTATTTATACTTGTAGGTTTGAAAAATGTCCGTTGAAGTGAGACAGAATTCAAAAACCTCGGGTACTGGTCCTTAATTTCCGCGAACGGCTCTCTGCACAATGTCCGTACTTTCAACAGTACTTTTCTGCAGGCAGCATTAAATGCACCAAGCTGATACGAAGTCTTTCTTCAATCATTTGTCTTTAATAACCTTGTACTTCAGCATTTATTACTTCCAGGGGCATTTATTACCGTTGGGATGACTTCTTGATCTTTTCCACTTGGCTGACGAAAGTGCAAGTCTGATGACGGACAAAGCTGATCCCAAACTTGAACAAATCTGATTTGAGTCGGCTGATCTTCGCCAGTCTGATTTCTTTCCTTCCGCAGATCAGTAGTCTATTGGACCTTGAATTTTGACTCGTCTGTTTTGTCTTCTTACTTAGTCAAAATTCTTCTAAGGGATTTTTACAACTAAGCTTTCCATACTTAGCTGATCTTAGGTTTTGGAAATCATCAAAACCACCCTTTACAAATTATCTTCAGTGCTTTCATCTTCATCTCTATCCAACAATTTCCCCCTTTTTGATGATGACAAAACTTCAGCTAAGTACCTGTTAACCTACACTAAAGTTTTGATCCTCAAAATTTTCTGAGATAGAAAAGATTTGTTGGAAACAGAACTTGAACTTTTTATTGATATTTGAAAATTATTACAAGTACAATTCTGTTGGAATCAGATGACTGAAAAAGAAATAAGAAAAACTGATTACAAAGGATTTGCCTATACTAGTTATCAGCTTCTTCATCATCTCCTTCAAGCACTTCTTCATATTCATAAGAAGATTCTTCATCATCTTCTTCTTCTTCATCTTCATCAGCCTCCTCATCCAAAAGTAGATTGGACTTAACAGCTTCCATTTTGGCTTTGATCTCTTCTTCTCTAGCTATTTCGTCCATCTTCCTCTTGATCCTCTCTTCATTTTTATACTTGGTATAGGGCTCTGATTTATCTTCATCAGAATCCTTGGAAGCGGCCTTTTCTTCAGCAGACTTGGCTTTTTCCTTAGAAACTTCAGCAGATGTCTCTTTGCCTTCAACCATTCCAGGTTCAGCAGCTTCATCAGTCTTCTTAGCTTCAACAGCAGCGACAGTTTCCTTAGTTGGTTCTTCCCCTTTATCTTCCCCCTTTTTGTCATCATCAGACTTGGTGACATTATCAGGTTCAGCAGGCGGGTTAAGTGCAACAGCAGGAATCTTCATAGCAGCACATAAAGCCTTGATATTCTGATTAGCTACATCATGGCTGGCATTCAAATGATCGAGAGTTGTGCTGATGAAATCATTCTTGTCATTTAGGCAATCAATGTTGAGTTACATGGTGGAAAGTTCTTCATGGATAACATCTCCAGCTTTGTTAAGTTCCTGCAACAGCCCAACATTAATAGCTTTCTTTTAATCGCTGATTTTGATGAAGTTTGCAGTGAGATCAGCTATGTTGTTTTCAGCTCTCATCAGAGCAGTGTGAAGATGGTCTACATCAACCTTCACATCTTCAACATTTCTGTTCATTTCAACAACACTCTGCATCATTGGCCTAGAATGATCTTCAGGCATGGGAAAACTATCAATAGCATTCTTGATAGTCCTTGCAGTAAGGAGTTGCATACTCTCAAGCTGTAATCTGTTAGACTCTGCCAACTCTTGCTGCAATGCCTTCAATTGCTTGCGGTTCCTTTCTTCCATTTCTTTCATTGAATTCTCCATTAATAGTTGGAAGGCTTCCATCAGTGATGGATGTAAATCAGCTGATGAAGCAGGATGATCAGCAGCTTCACTATCTTCTTTACTCTCCTGGTGGACAGGAGCATCCTTCAGTTCAGTCTCCTGATCAACTTTGGACTCCTTAGCTTTCCACTCAAGTGCCAAGGGTTCATCAGCAACTTTGGGCTGATCAGTTACATCTTCAAAGATCTTACTTATGATCTTGCCGTCATTAGTAAAGGTTGTTGTTTGACGGATTTGTCTCACAACAGGCCATAAATCTGGAGTAGGATCCTTTACCTTAGGCACTTCAAAGTAATCTTTTACCTCTTTGCCGAATGTGATCTGTTGAATGCTTGGCAGCAAAGGCAATTCACTTGACGAACCTTGCTGATATCTTGATCTAGCAGCCCATTTCTTCGAAGCAGTCCTAACAGCAATCTGAATTGCTCTTTCAATAGCATCATCATTTTTTCTTTTCTTTGCAGGCAAAGTGTTTTCAATGATCTTGGCCTCCTCAGTAGCATAATCTTTAGCGTACTGATGCATAGCATCTCTTACAAAGTGAGGATCCAAGGCTTGTTGGATAGAATTTGTCTTCAACCACTGAAGAACCCACTTTTCTTCATTAGCCAAATCCTCTTCAATGGATTTATTCAGTCTATAATCCCTCCACTTTATGTATCTAGGCTTTTCATGAGTGAATAGAGTCTTCAGCATCAGCTTCTGGTCATAATATGCTAAGGCCTTCTCAAATCTGTTGAAGAGAGCTTTATCAGAATTGATAATGTCAAAAGATCTTCTCACTTCAAACTTTGCCTTTGGCTTGACTTCGCCAGCAGGCATCTTGGGCTTAGCTGCTTTGGCTTCATCAATCTTGATTCCGCCAGCATGAACAGGTCCATGGGCATCAGTTTTGCTCAACTCAAGGACCATAGCAATTTCAGCGTCTTCAGCAGCTTTTCTCTCTGCCTCAGACATCTTCTTTCTTTGTGCATCCTTAGCAGCCTGAATCTTGCTTAGTTCAAGTACCCTCTTTTCTTTTTGTTCGTCCCTCTTTCTTTGTTCAGCTTTCTCCCTCTTTCTCTTATCTGCAGCTGAGATCTTCTTTTTCTTGATAAGAATTTTTCTTTTCCCTTTATCAGCTGGGGCAGGAGCGGGACCAGCAGATGCAAGAGGTGCAGCTGCAAGGGGACTGATGATCACCACATCTTGATTATCTTGAGGTTTTGAGGCCTCAACTGTTGGCTTTTCCTTAGAGATCTGTTGCACATCAATCTGTTCAGCAACAGATGCCTCTTCAGCTCCAACAGGCCTCTTTGCGGTCTGAGGGCTTTCTCTATCCAAATCTGTTAACCCAGTGGGTGAGTCAACAAATGTCATCCTTTTTCTAACAGTCCTTCTTGCCCTTCCTCCATCAGGCACAGAAGCTCCTGTATCTCTGATTTGGCTTCTTGTCCTATGAGCAACATTCACATCAGGACGCTCCGCATATTGTGTTCTTGAAGAAGAAGCAGGAGACATGTTCTTGATTTCCTCTGTAGTCTGATTTATTATAGCATCAACTACCTCCCTTGCTTCTGACTGATCTGTTCTGGCTTCAACAGCTGGCTGGGCTGTTTGAACAGATGTCTTGACCTTCTTAAATTGAGCCACTTCCTTGGGCTCATCAGCTTTCTTTTTAACAGCAAGCTGAGCTGTTTTAACCAGTTTCCTCTGCTTTTTGGCAGAAACTTCTTCCTTAGGTTCCTCCAAGTCTTCAGCATCCTCCACTTCATCAGCCTTTCTTTTCAGAACAGGCACATACTTTGCCATTGCTTTAGATGTATGGATTTCTTTTCCATTGGTCATTCCACATCCCATACTGTGAAGCAGATAGCTCAAAGTAATTTTGTGATTGGTTTGAGGAGCAGCCTTCTTCCCTGTCTTCTCGTGAAAATGAGCCAGTATGTACCAGATGACAACAGCCCAGTTCACTTCCAGAGAGTAATAGTGTTGGTCCCAAGTGGTCAGATGAGGTCTAGAGGGGGGGGGGGTGAATAGACCTCTAAACTTTTTGACAATTTTTAACTTTAAAACTTTTGTTCTAACTTGAACAGACTAAGCTGTTACCGAACAGTAAGTTACTTGGCTGATCGCGAACAAATCTTTGAACAGCTTCGGTGACCACTAATCTGATAATTACTTAGCTGATTTTGCTAAAATCAGTTTCAATAATTAGAGTACTTGCAGCGGATTTGTAAAGTGTTTTTCACAAGTAAACTTAGTAGTTTGAAAGTTTGTTCCCCAGTTTTATAAAACTCCTTTCCTTATAAACTTTTCAAACAGTTAAATCAAAGTGTTTTTATGCAACTGAAAATATGCAAATAAAATGCAAGTAAAAACACAGAATTTTTATAGTGGTTATATGGATTTAAATATCCTTTAGTCCACTCTTCCAAGTCACTCAGATCTTGGGTTATACTATAATCACAAAGTTTACAGTATACTCTGCTTGCGCCAATTAACAAATGAAAAGGCCACAAGTACACAGTAGGAAATCACACATAAACTCCTACTCTCTGAAGTAATATCACTCACAAAGATGGATATCTACTTCTCACAACACTCACGATTACAAAATCACTCAGAAGATGTATTTTTCGTTGTTCTTCAACTCTGCTTTTGTCAACAAATGACTAAGCTGATGAGTGAGCTGTTCTTGAGACTTGAAGAATTCTGCTTCGAAAATTTCTCAGAGATTGTGTTGTTTTCGTATTCTTCTATTCGTCTCTACAGCTATTTATACTCAAGGTTTGAAAAATGTCCATTGAAGAGAGAGAAGATTCAAAAACCTCGGGTACTGGTCCTTAATTTCCGCGAATGGCTCTTTGCAGTCTGTCCGTACTGTCAACAGTACTTTTCTGCAGGCAGCATTAAATGCACCCAGCTGATGCGAAGAATTTCTTCAATCATTTGTCTTTAATAGCCTTGTACTTCAGCATTTATTACTTCCAGGGGCATTTATTACCGTTGGGAAGGCTTCTTGATCTTTCCACTTGGCTGACGAAAGGACAAGTCTGATGGCGAACTAAGCTGATCTCAAAGTTGAACAAATCTATTTTGAGTCGGCTGATCTTCACCAGTCTGATTTCTTTCCTTCAGCAGATCAGTAGCCTTTGGACCTTGAATTTTGACTCTTCTGATATCTTCTTTACTTAGTCAAAAATTCTTCAAAGGGATATCAGCTAAGTTGGTTTGTACTTAGCAGATTTGAAGTTTTGTAAATCATCAAAACCTCTCTTTACTAATTGTCTTCAGTGCTTCTTCATCTTCATCTTTATCCAACAATTTCCCCATTTTTGATGATGACAAAACTTCAGCTAAGTACCTGTTTTACCTATGCTAAAGATTGTAATCCTCAAAATTTTCTGAGATAGAAAAGATGTGTTGGAGTAAACTTGACTTTCATTTATATGGAAAATATTACAAGTACAAGTTTATCAGATGAGATGTCTGAAAGATAGATAGAGTAAACTGATTACAAAAAGATTTATATATTCTAACTATCAGCTTCTTCATCAGATCCTTCCAGCACTTCTTCATACTCATAAGATGATTCTTAATCATCATCTTCTTCTTCTTCATCAGCATCCTCATCCAAAAGCAGGTTTGACCTGGCAGCTTCCAACTTTTCTTTGAGTTGCTGCTCCTTCAGTTCTTCCATTGCTTTCTTGGCTGATTCAGTATTTTTGTACTTGGTAAGTGGCTCTGTTTGATATTCAGCAGAGTCCTTGGTTTCAGCCATTTCCTCATCAGATTTGGCTTTGTCCTTAGTCTCTTCTTCAGACTTCTCTTTGCCTTCTACCTTTCCAACTTCTTCAGCAGCTTTAGTCTCTTCAGTAGCTTCATCAGTCTTCTTAGCTTCAGCAGTAGTAGTTTCCTCAGTTGGTTATTCCCTTTTATCTTCCCCCTTTTTGTCATCATCAGTAGGGGTGAGCCCGGTCCGGTTTACCGACCGGACCGAACCGGAACCGAATTTTCGATCCGGACCGTTTACCGGACCGAAATTTCGGTCCGTTAAACGGTTCTCCCCCCAGAACCGAAACAGGCTTCTTTCGATTTTCGGTAAAACCGGTCGGTTTACCGAACCGAACCGGTTTACCCGAATGTTTTTTTTTTCATTACCCATTTACCAAACCCAAAAACCGAACCCAGATGCCAGAATTTACCAATTTACCAAACCCATTTACCCATTACCCATTCTCTTTCATTTATCAAAACCCTAAGCCCTAACTTCCTTTTCCTTTCCAAATTCCATCCACCGCCGGTCCGCCGCCCACTCCGCTGCCGTCCGGCCATCCGCCGCTATTGTCTCCAGCCGCCGCCGCTCCAGCCAAACCCAATACCCAATACCCGATTTGATTAAATGTAGATTTCTTTTCTTGTTTTGTTGGTTTTTAGAAGAGAAGAAGAAAGAATAAAGAAAGAAGAAGAAGAAGAAAGAAGAAGATAGAAGAAAATCGCTCCAGCCAAACCCAATACCCAATACCCGATTTGATTAAATGTAGATCTCTTTTCTTGTTTTGTTGGTTTTTAGAAAAGAAGAAGAAAGAATGAAGAAATAAGAAGAAAAGAAGAAAGAAGAAGAAAGAAGAAAATGAAGAAAGAAGAAAGAAGAAGAAGAAGAAGAAAATGAACTGGGCAGTGAGCACTCCACTTTTCTTAAAAAAAAAAAAAATTCGGTACATATTTGGACCGAACCGGAACCGAACCGGATCGGTCGGTATTTGTACCGAACCGGATCGACTATTTTGGTCCGGTAATCGGGCCATAACCGAACTTCGGTTCGGTTCGGTCCGGTTCGGCTCGTTTGCTCAGCCCTAATCATCAGTCTTGGTGACATTATCAGGTTCAGCAACAGAGTTAAGTGCAACAGTAGGAATCTTCATAGCAGCACATAAAGCCTTCAAATTCTGATTTACTACATCATGACTTGCAGTAAGATGAGTGAGAGTGGTGTTGATGTTGTCAGTTTGATCATTGAAGCAGTCAATGTTAAGTTGCATAGTTGAAAGTTCTCCATGAATAACATCTCCAGCTTTGTGAAGTTCCTGCAACAGCCCAACATTGATAGATTTCTCCTCATCACCGATCTTGATGAAGTTAGCAGTTAGATCAGCTATGTTGTTTTCAGCTCTCTTTAAAGCATCATGAAGGTAATTGACATTAGCCTTCACATCTTCAACGTTTCTGCTCATCTCAACAAAGTTGTGCATCATCTGCTTGGAATGATCTTCAGGCATGGGAAAACTATCAATTGCATTTCTGATAGTTCTTGCAGTAAGGAGTTGCATACTTTCCAGCTGTAGTCTGTTGGACTCTGCCAACTCTTGCTGCAACTTCTTCAGCTGCGTGCTGTTCTTTTCTTCTAAGTCTTTCATTTGATTCTCCATCAGCATCTGGAAGGCTTCCATCAGTGATGAATGCTGATCACCTGATGAAGCAGAATCAGCAGCATCCCTTCCTTCATTCTCTTCCTGGTGGACAGGGGCATCTTTCAATTTTGTCTCCTGATCAGCCTTTGACTCCTTAGCATTCCACTCAATTGCTAAGGGTTCTTCAGGAGCTTTGTGCTGATCAGTCACATCATCATAGACTAAACTCACGATCTTGCCATCATCATTGAAGGATGTTGTTTGACAAATTTGTCGCACAATAATCCAAGGATTTGTAAAAGCAATTGTTTCCCTTAGGCACTTCGCAGTAGTCTTTGACTTCTTTGCCAAATAGGATCTGTTGAATGCTTGGCAGCTGAGGCATTTCACTTGAACATCCTTGCTGATATCTTGACCTTTCTGCCCATCTCTTCAAGGCGGTCATAACAGCTATGTTGATTGCCCTCTCAACAGCATCATCAGATTTTCTTCTTTTAGCAGGCAAAGAGTTTTTGATAATCTTGGCTTCTTCTAAGGCAAAGTCCTTAGCATATTGATGCATAGCATCCCTTACAAAGTGAGGATCCAAAGCTTTCTGAATAGAGTCAGTCCTTAGCCAATTTAGAACCCAGTGTTCTTCATCAGCTATTCCTTCCAACTCTGAAGCTCTGCAACAGATCTGTTCAGCCTGTAATCTCTCCATTTCATGTATCTAGCATTTTCATGGGTGAACAGAGTCTTAAGCATCAGCTTCTAGTCATAATAAGCCAAGGTCTTTTCAAACCTTTTGAAGAGTTCTTTATCAGCATAGACAATGTCAAATGCTCTTCTTATTTCATACTTCTCCTTTGGCTTGACCTCTCCAGTAGGCATCTTAGGCTTCTTTGCAGTCTCTTCATCAATCTTGATACCTCCACCATGAACTGGTCCATGAGCATCAATTTTTCTGAGCTCAATGACCACATCAAGTTCTGCATCTTCAGCAGCCTTTCTCTCAGCCTCAGACATTCTTCTCCTTTCTTCGTCCTTGGCTTGCTGAATCTTGCTAAGTTCAAGGGCCTTCTTTTCTTCTAGCTCATCTCTTTTTCTCTGCTCAGCTTCCTCCCTTTTCTTTTTGTCAGCTGCAGAGATCTTATTTCTCTTGATCAGAACTTTTCTCTTTCCCTTGTCAGCTGGGGCAGGATTAGGAGCAGCAGATGCAAGAGGTGCAGCTGCAATGGGATGGATGATCATCACATCAGGATCATCCTGAGCTTTAGCAACCTCAACTGTTGGTTTAGCTTGAGTTGTCTGTTGCACATTAGTCTGTTCAGCAACAGAAGCTTCTTCAGCTCCAATAGGTCTTTCAGCAGTTTGAGGACTCTCTCTTACTAAGTCTACCAGCTCAGTAGGTTCCTCTATAAATGTCATTTGCTTCCTTGCTGTTTTCTTTGATCTTCCTTGAGTAGGTCTGGAAGAAGCAGTATCTCTCAACTGACTTCTGGTTCTATGAGAAACAGTCTCATCAGGCACTTGAGCAGTTGGAGTTCTTGAAGAAGATGCAGGAGACATGTTCCTGACATCAGCAGTGGTCTGATCAATAATTTGGTCAACAGGAACATCAGCCACCATCTTCACTTTCTTCGGAGCCTTCTCCTTCTGAGTCTCAACAGCTAACTCAGCTGTTTTGACTAATCTCCTGGGCCTTTTGGCAGGAACCTCCTTTGATTCCTCAGCTTTCTCCTCCATATCAACTTCTTCAGCTTTTCTCTTTGTAACAGGCAAGTAATTGGACATTGCCTTTGAAGCATGAATCTCCTTACCATTTGTCATTGCACAGCCCATCTTGAACAGCAGATAGCTGAGAGTGATTCTATGATTGGTTTGGGGACCCTTGCCCTTCTTTTTCTCGTGGAAGTGAGCCAAAATGTACCAAACAATAACAGACCAATTGACTTCTAGTCCGTAGTAGATGGCGGCCATGATGCTGAACCTTTTCATGGTAACAACATCTAAGGAAAATGTGCAATTCTCAATCAGCTTAGAGACCATATCAGCCATCCGCTGATATTCATCCTTCAGTTGTTTCTTCTTGATGTTGCCAGACAACATCTCTCCTTCCTTGGCACAGATTGCCCATAACTATTGGTGCTTGTCTTCTGTCAGCATAGTGACGTCATGTCGTCCTTTGTTTGAAAGCCCAAAGGTTTCGTGTAGAAGAGTGGGGGTAATAATGATGGATCGTCCTCCGACAGTAGCTTTGATTTCCTAGGTGGTGAAATCAACAATAGCAGTCTTATAGTATTCCAACACCTGGTCAGTCCAGATCACTCCTTCGTTATACTCCATGAAATTCACCAGTGAGGCCGATTTGAACTTCTCTAGCAGCTCCTTCATCAAATCGGTACCAGATTGGTAGTAGGAGTCATATATCAAATACATACCCTCAGCAACCATAGTAATTCTATTGAAAGTTATAGAAACAAGAAGAATTTTGCAGAAAATTGAAGTAAATTTCTCACAAGTGCTCTTTGAATATTTGGGGTGCGTAAAGAGCTACTAAGCTGATCAGATCTGGATTTATAGAGTTAGGGTATCTTGGTTTCCGTGAAACCAGCTAACCGTTAGATCCGTTTCTGATCGTGCGGCGTCAGTCGCGACCTTTCAAATTCAAATCGCATTAAATGAGGAGCGGGAAATTTACCGCTCTTTTATCACTTGTAAAAGCGCGTTTTTGAATATAACGTTTTAAACAGTAAGCTTTTACATAAGTGATCAGATTAGTAAAACAAATACTTATCTGATGGACTATTGTCTTGATGACAAAGCTGTTATCAGTGAAAGCCAATAACTAATAACCTTCATCGGCTGTTTGTCAATCCAGCTAGATAATAAGTCTTCAATCTTCAAGACTTTAATCTTCTGTTGAAAACATAACTTCAACTAACTGTCATCAACAAATTTCATCTTTTAATCAGAAGTACCGCTAGTCTTACACGTTCCCCCTGACTTTAAGAATTCATAAATTAACTAGTCTGTTGAGAGTTAATCCTTGAAGATAAATAAGATGAGTAAACTGTTGAACTTCAGTCTTCTGTTGAGTTCCCCCTCAGCTTATGCCACCAATTTCAATAAACCCAGTTCAGCTCTTAGAGTTGAAAACCTTGTCTCACTTAGAGGTTTTGTGAAGATGTCAGCAATCTGATTTTCAATAAATACATATTCTATCATGACATTTCCTTTCTCCACATGATCTCTAATGAAGTGATGTTTGATCTCAATATGCTTAGTCCTTGAATGACTTGTAGTATTCTGAGTAAGGCTGATTGCACTTGTATTGTCACAATAGATAGGGATTCCACTGATTTTTATGTTATAATCTTCAAGTTGATGTTCCAACCATAATATTTGTGCACAGCAAGCTCCAACAGCAATGTATTCAGTTTCAGTAGTTGATATGGATACTGAAGTCTGTTTCTTACTCATCCATGAGATCGGACGACTACCTAAGAACTGACAGGCACATGTTGTGCTCTTTCTGTCAATCTTCCAGTCAGCAAGGTTAGAATCTGAATATCCAATGAGTTCAAATCCAGATTCCCTAGGATACCACAATCCCAAATCTTCAGTACCTTTAAGATACTTGAGTATCCTTTTGGCAGCTAAGAAGTGAGATTCTTTAGGATTTGATTGATACCTCGCACAAACCCCAACAGAGTACATAATATCAGGTCTGCTAGCCGTTAAGTATAACAGTGACCCAATAATTCCTCTGTACTTGGTTATGTCCCCTGATTTGCCATCTTCATATTTATCCAAACGAAGACTAGTAGACATTGGAATATTAGCAGTAGAGCTAGTTTCCATACCAAATTTCTTGAACAGATCCTTTGTGTATTTTGCTTGGCTGATGAATATTCCATCAGGCAACTATCTTACTTGCAAGCCAAGAAAATAATTAAGTTCTCCCATCATGCTCATTTCAATCTTGTTCTGCATCAGCTTTGAGAACTTATCACACATCTGTTGATTAGTTGAACCAAAAATAATATCGTCCACATATATTTGCACAAGCAAAATATGTTCTTCCCATTCAATAGTGAACAGGGTCTTGTCTACCTTACCTTTACGAAATCCTTTAATTAAAAGAAAATCAGATAAGGTATCATACCATGCTCTTGGAGCCTGTTTCAGTCCATAGAGGGCTTTCTTCAGACGATACACCTTGTCTTCTTCTTGATAGGCTTCAAATCCAGGTGGTTGTTCAACATAAACTTCTTTTGGCAATTCTCCATTTAGAAAAGCTGATTTCACATCCATCTGATAGACTGTGAAATTCTTGTGAGCAGCATAAGCAAGAAAGAGTCTGATAGCCTCTAATCTTACTACTGGTGCAAATGTTTCATCAAAGTCAATGCCTTCTTCTTGGCAGTAACCCTTGACCACTAATCTTGCTTTATTTCTGGTGACAACACCATCTTCATTCATCTTGTTCCTGAATACCCATTTAGTGCCGATGACTCTTTGATGACTTGGTCTAGGAACTAAGTACCAGACTTCATTCCTTTCAAATTGATTTAGCTCTTCTTGCATGGCTTCAATCCAGTTTGAATCACTAAGAGCTTCTTCAATCTGTTTGGGCTCAATTTGAGATAGGAAGCTGACGAACATTGTATCACTTGTAGCAGCTCTCCTTGTTTTCACTTTATCCAAAGGATCACCAATCACCAGCTCTGGTGGGTGATTCTTGAGCCATCTAAGATTAGGTTGCAAATCATAATGTTGTCCTTTGTTTTGATCTTGCAACACTACTGTTGGAGATTCAGTAGTAGTCTGTTGAACAGTCTCTGGTCTGTCAGCTGTTTGCAACTCGTCTGTTAGACAATCAGCATTGTGATTTTGAACAGCACTTGAGTTATCAGCTGGGTTGAGATCAGGTAGTATGATGGGAACATATTCTTCATTCTTTCCATTATTCAACTTCTGTAAATCAGTAGACATATTTTGATTAATACTTTGATTCTTTTCAGAAGATTGATTTGGTTCATCAAATACTACATGAATGGATTCCTCTATAAGTAAAGTTCTTTTGTTAAAGACTCTATAAGCTTTACTAACAGTAGAGTATCCTACAAAAACAGCTTCATCAACCTTTTCTGCAAATGCAGTAAAGTGATTTTTCCCATTATTTAAAACAAAGCATTTACAACCAAATATCTTAAAGTAATGAATGTTTGGTTTCCTGTTGTTCCAAACTTCATATGGAGTCTTGTTTTGGTGCTTGTTGATCATGCATCTCTTTTGGGTAAAGCATGATGTATTTGTTGCTTCTGCCCAAAATCTTTGAGGCAGCTTAGCTTCAGCTATCATTGTCCTGGTAGCTTCTTTAAGAGTTCTGTTTCTCCTTTCAGCAACTCCATTCTGTTGAGGGGTTCTGGCAGCAGAGTACTCATGACTGATTCCTCTGACATTACAATCCTCTTCAACAGTAGAGTTTGTAAATTTTGTCCCTTTATCTGATCTGATCTTAAGTATTTTCATACTTTTCTCATTCTGTATCTTTTCCATCAGATTTGTAAGATGCTCCTTGGTTTCACTTTTTTTCTTCATGAAAATCACCCAAGTGTATCTTGAATAATCATCCACAACAGCTAGGCAGTATTTCTTTCCACCATTGCTGACATGATCAATGGGTCCAAATAAGTCCATTTGTAGCAGCTCCAATGTTCTTCCAGAAGATTGATGCTTCTTGCTTTTGAATGATGACTTGATTTGTTTACCCTTCTGACATGCGTCACAAAGCTTATCTTTGCTCATGACTGTCTTTGGAATTCCTTCTACCAGATTATTCTTGATAAGTCTGTTGATGGTCTTGAAATTTACATGATTCATTATTTTGTGCCACAGCCAACTGACTTCACTTGGTGTTGATGCCACCAAACAAATGTTTGAATTCTTATCAGCAGAATTCCAGTCCACTGTGTAGACATTTCCTTGTCGTCTTCCAGATAAAATAACCTTCTTTGTACAAATCTGTTCAACGTAACACTTATCTGTTGAGAAGATGACTGAATATCCTTTGTCACAAAATTGACTTATGCTCAGCAAATTGTATTTGAGGCCTTTAACATAAGAGACGTCATATATCTCAATGTTGCCTTTGATCAGCTTTCCAGTTGCTACAATCTTGCCTTCTTTGCTGTCCCCAAAAGTAACTTCAGGACCATCCACATCAACAGCATCAGTCAGCTCATGTATATTTCCACACGTGTCTTGAACATCCACTGTCCAAGTACCAACTTTTCTCTACTTTACTCCTACTCCTAATCCTAACCTACAAAACAAAATAAAATTGTTTTAGGTACCCTTATTGTGAGGGTCCTGAAGGATTAGTTCCACATTTGACAACCCAAGATGATGAAGTCTTAGGCTTATTAGGTTTCTAATGTTTAGCAGAAGCATGAACAGTTTTCATCTTCATAATGTTTATCAGATTTGCTATGTTGATGATAATCAGCATGATAAGGATAATGCTCATAAGTAGAATAAGATGCATGATAAGGAGGATATGCATGCATTGGATGAGCAGGATATGATGCATAGTAAGTAGGAAATTGAGGTGCATGATACATAGGAGGATATGCAGCAGGTTGCACATAATTTGACTCATTTCCATACCAAGCATTTTGATTTTTCTTGTTTTTATGCTTCTTTGGCTTACTAGATGCTTGCTCATTAACAGACGACTTAGTTTTATCACTAGTCTGATTGGTTTTGACCTTATCAGAAGACTTCCTAGGACTCTTCTGTTTGGACTTACCAGTCTGTTTTCCTACACTATGCTCTTTGCTCTTTTTAGCCTTAGGAGTTTTCGTCTCCTTTAATACTTTCTCAGGTGAAGCATGTTTAGTAGTCTGAACATACAAAATGACCTTACTATTGTCAGCTGATATAAATTTTTCAGTATTGTTCAGTTCTAACTTATCCTGATCTAAAGGTGTCTTCTGTTTACTAGACATGTGAGTGGATGCAACAGATGACTTCTCATGAGACTCAATAACTTTCTCGATTTTACCCTTATAAACTTCATATTCAGCTTTCAGAGATTCATTCTCTTGCTCAAGCAGTTTGTATTCAGCTGATTCTCTTGGCTTTTCAGCTTTAAGTTTCGGTGAACTGTTTTGCTCTTTCAGCAATATCATCTCTTCCTTAAGCTTTTTAAATGCATCAGCAATACTTGTATTGTTGAGCATCATTTGTTCAAATGAATTAAATAATTCATTATCAAGAGGAGTTACCTCATCATCTTCGGAGTCATCAGATTCCTTAGCCATCAGGCAGAGAAGAGCATGATGATAGGATAGTGCCCTGCAAGCCAACAAAATAGCTTGTAATAGGAACATTATTTTATCTTGACAGAATCTTTGATTTATCAATTAATACGAACTGTTTATTTTATTGAGAATTCATAATATAAACAAATGGCCATCTTCATCTTTCGCGAACACATTTAAGCGATTGGTTGAAACCCTGAGATCACTCATGACTACGGGATTATTCACTTCAGTATTGGGTGCGATTAATCATGAAACAGTCTCAAAGGTCGTGATCTCAAAAATGTTCCAAGTCATAGATTCATATCGAGACGGGGTATCGAATGAATCGTTAAGACTTGTAGGATTATGCATGATTCACTAAAAGTGAATTTGTTGTCGTTTCATGAACAAGACATTGTTAATGTCAGTGCATATGACTAGGTGGTTCGATAGGGGATCGGACGCATCGAACGACCCGAACAGAGAGACCCATTGTGGAAGTGCTTAAAAAGCATATCGGTGGTGGGATGTCTCTCAAGACTTATAACAGTGTACGATTTAGTCCTTAGACTTGAGGTGCTAGGGCGAATTCGGTATACGGGTGTGCATACTTTGATTTAGGAGTCGGGCACATAGCCTGTCCATTGTGCGCCTACGTTGGGTATGTATAGTCGTATGCGCGGATGGTTAGCATCAATATAGGATCTACCGACTCATTGTAATGGATGAGGGAATTTCCTGTACATTCTTCGATTATACATTCCGAGAAATCCATGCCCATGGTCAGTGACGGATTTGGAAAGGGGTTTCCAGATTTAGCAGTCACACTGGAAGTATTATCCTGAATTAGAAAGTACAGAATCGAGATGATTAGAGGTGCCGACCAATTCACACACCCTAGGTCTCGATCGGGAAATTAGTCGTTAGAGGGACCGTATGTACATGGTACTTATAAGAGGTTTAAGGTTCACTAAAGTCAATTCACCTGAAGTTGGGCCTCATGGGCTTGTGGCTAGACATCGACCATGGGGTGTGGGTACTCCCGAATTAATAGTGGATTAATTCTGGAGTGGTCAATTGAAAGTAGTTTGATTGATCGGAGCAATTCACTAATTAAATCACAGAAATGTGAGCCTGCGGCCAATTGATGGTGAACCTAGAGGGTCACACACAAAAGCTGGAACTGTGATAGTCAGTGGCAGAACGAAATGATTTAAAGTAGTTAAATCAAGATAAGGAATTAAAGGAATAATTCCTGGAGAGAAATTAATTAGATTTATCTAATTAATTAAATTGAATCTTTAATTAGATTTATTGGATTATTTAATTAAAGTGTTAATTAAATAAATGGGCCATTTAATTAAAGTGGTTAATTAAATGACTTGGGCTATTTAATTAAAGGACTAATTAAATAGAGAGGGATTGGGCCGGACTTATCTGATAGCCCATTAGCTAGGAGATAAGATTAGGGATAGGGTTTGAACTCTCCTATAAATAGGAGTCTTCAAGAATCAAAACCCTAAGCAAGGAAAAAGCAAAACCCTAATCTCCTCTCCTCACTAGCCGCCGCCCCCTCCCCAAGAAACCCTAGCCGCCGCCGCCGCTCCTGGTTGTAGATCGGCCGTGCAGCATCTCTCTTCCTCTTCCGTTCTGCATCTAGAGTTGGATCTAAATCCAACTCTCGAATCTGAGCTGCTTTTCTCCTAGTTCTGAGCCTGAGAATTAAAGTGATCGCAGATCCAGCCGGTGTGGACTATTCTCTAGAGGCACAACATTTGGGGTGCTCTAGTGACCCAAAAGAAGACCGGAGAAACCACCACCTTTGCCTGTGGTGAGGTAAAATGTTATTTTACCAACTTTTCGTTTTAGTATCTGTGCTGAAATGAATTCATACTTATTTATATGTGCTAATAAGAACCCTGGGTTGTGGTGTATAAAAATTTTAAATTCCGCACCGTTGTAGTTGACAATTATACCCACGAAAACCCAACAGTGGTATCAGAGCCTAACTTGTTATGCGCATATAAATAAGGCATGAACGCATCAATTTATGTGTTTTATATATGATTGCTGTGTTCTGGTATTTGATTCTTGCTTGTTATGATATATTGAGTGTTCGGATTTTTGCACTTTTCGGTTTTTGGGCCTAAAATGTAATTTCCGAAAATTGGAGGGCTTGTTTGCAAATTGCGATTTTTTTTATAAATCTGGACAGAAATTGAAATTTTGTTTTTATGCAATTCTGGACCAAATTGTAAATTCTGAAATTTTTCAAATTTTGGGTCATTTTGCAATTTACGAAAGGTTAGGGGTGTTTTTGCTATTTTCCGTAAAACTGGGGTCTGTTTTGCAATAAACAAAAGTTTCTGGAAATTTTATCAATTTTCTGCTTTCTGGTCCAATTTGCGTATTCTGGAAATTTTGGGGCTATTTTGTAATTTCCAAAAGTTGAGGGGTCAAAGTGTAATTTTTGAAAATTCAGGGGCCGAACTGCAATTTTTCAAACTTGAAAAACAGAAACTGTTTTGTGCACTAAAGGTGTTTAGTAAATCCGGAAAGTCAATTTTATCATAATTAGTAGGGACTTAAAGTGAGAATCAAAGGGTCATTTTAAAGGGGTTTAAAATGATGTTAGGGATTGTTTTAGAAGGGGTTTTAAAACTAGAATCTAAATGTTTTAATAGGCTGTTTTAAAACATAATTAGAAATAAGAAAAAGGGGTTTTTGCTTGTTTCTTGCTCTACGTGAAATTGTTTACGTGGTTTTTGATCGCGCCGAGCCTTGACCCTTAGGGTAGATGTGATTGGTTATTTTTATCTTATTGGTTTTATTTGGCCTGCGAGCCTTAAGTTTTGGGCCACTTTGAGCCATTGTAATAGATAGGGCTTTACTGTTGTATTAGTTTAGAATGGAGGCCCGTTACAAGCAAGGTGGGAGCCCATGAAGACTAAAGGCCATGTATGCATGGTAAAATGTGTAATATAGTAGGTCTCTTTGAAACCTAATAGATTGACCAATAGGACCATCGTCTTTGGCTCGATGGTGGTCCGCATAGGAGGCTCCCGATCGAAAACATACTGTGGTAGCATGCATGCTAGGTGTGTATGTATTTATTTACGTATTTATATATGAGCTTGTATGGTGATGCGCGCTAGTTATAATTAGATCGTAAATAAAAGATTATGCATAACTGGAACGGTGAGATCTCGAGGAGAGTTACCTCAAACTCTTAAACCCGAAAATCCTCTCTTGAAAATAATATTAAGTCATATTGGGTACATTTAAAATGATGTTTTAAAGATCCAAGCCTTCCATCAATAGGGACTAGTGTATGTTGTCTACTTATCGTTGAAGGTGATCCAGAGTCTGGCACCCTAGGCGAAGAAAGGGACAATGCACGAAATTCCTTGATTCTCGTTTTTAACTAAACTAGACAAGGGTGGGGACTGGTCGGGATGTGATTATCGACCGATAACTAGTTACGGGGACTTCACGACCGGGCCAGTTGCTCATCATGATTGATGGGTTAGACTTAACGATTAGTACCACTTATGATGTAGCAGTGCTAGATAAGTGCGAAGACCGAGGCAAAATAGCTTGAAGGTTGTGGAGGAACACAATTGGTAAAAGTATACCTACCTGGGGAGTTAATTGTATGGCCACGAGTCGTGGGTGCAATTAATGTCTGCTGGGACGTCAAGACCTACTAGGAGATTAGATTTCCCGAACAATTAAAGGGGTAATTGTTTCGAGAAAATAGTGGGAGAACTTTTTCGATAACAAGTCCAACATCGTTAATTATAAGTATTAATATAGATCAGTCAGCTAAACGTTATCATTTACTTTTGTAGATCAATTCTGCAAAAATGTCTAAGAATCCATTAGCTATCATCCTTGACTCTAACAAACTGAACGGATCAAATTTTATCGACTGGCTTAGAAATCTGAGGATAGTCCTCGACTCCGAGAAAAGGGGTTACATTCTCGATGCACCCATGCCTGGTGCACTTCCGGAAGGGGTTTCGGAAGAGGAACGAGCTACCCATCAAAGGTGGGTCGACGATGATATTCAGGTTCGTTGCCTCATGCTGGCATCAATGACCAATGAGCTGCAGAAACAGCATGCAAGGATGTTGCATGCTGCTGACATAATTCTTCATCTCCGAGAGCTATTTGGAGAGAAGTCTAGGACCGAAAGGTTCAAGACTACAAAAGAATTATTCAATCTGAGAATGGCTGAGGGTTCAAGTGTGAAAGATCACTGTTTGCGCTTCATTAATCTGGTTGAAAAACTGGAGAACTTGGAGGTAGACCTGCACGCTGATCTTTCCACTGACCTGCTCCTCCATACTCTGCCGCGCTCATTTGATCAGTTCGTGTTGAACTACAACATGGAAGATAGAGCACACGCTCTACACGAACTGACCAATTTATTGGTCACGGCAGAATCAACCCTGAAAAGGGAGAAGTCTATCATGATTGCTGAGCAACCCAAGGCTGCAAAGCCTAAGAAGGGCAGGAAAAAGAAGAAGAAAGTAATCTCTTCTAAAACAACCAAGAAGGTTGTCGAGAAGAAAAGAAAAAGCCCAGAAGATGAATGTTTCCACTGCAAGAAAGCAGGGCACTGGAAAAGGAACTGCCCAGACTACCTGAAAGAGGCGGTCAAAGGTATTTTCTTTATTGAAGTTAATATTTCTATTAACTGTGCATCTTGGGTGTTAGACACCGCAGCCGGTTCTCATATCTGCAATGATTTGCAGGTGATGGGAGCAGTAAGGCCTCTTAAACCCGGGGATAGAATCCTGCGCTTTGGAAACGGAGCTAGGGTTGCGGCATAGGCCATAGGAGACGTTGAATTAGTTCTAGGAAATTTTTCTTTGGTTTTGAAAGACTGTTTGTACGTACCGACAATTATCAAAAACATTATTTCTATTCCTTGTTGGATAATGATGGTTTTTGTTTTTCCATTTCAAATGGAAGTTTTAGCATAATAAAAGGTGGTTTTACTTATGCTTGTGGTACTTTGATAGATGGTCTTTATTCCTTAGAACCTGCTAATTCTAATGTCATGCACATTCAATCAAAGAAAAGAAAACAAGATGAAAACAATCCACAACTTTGGCACGCTAGGCTTGGACATATTTCCAAGAGTAGAATTCAAAAGTTGGTCTCCTCTAGGGCTCTTGAAATAAAGAACCTAGATGATCTCCCAACTTGCGAATCCTGTCTCAAGGGAAAAATGACCAAAGCGCCTTTTACTGGGAAACCGGAGCGAACCAAACAAACCTTGGATTTAATCCATACTGATGTTTGTGGACCACTGAGTATCAGTGCGAGAGGAGGATTCTCATACTTCATAACCTTCACTGACGACTTCAGTCGTTATGGGTATGTATACCTGATGAAGTATAAGCCCGAAGCTTTTGATAAATTCAAAGAGTTTCGAATGGAAGTTGAGAATCAACTTGGACATAGTATCAAGGCACTTCGGTTGGATCGAGGTGGTGAATACTTAAGTCAAGAATTCCTCGATTATCTTGTAGAGAATGGAATTCTCTCTCAGCGAACTCCTCCTAGGACACCGCAGTTGAATGGTGTGTCTGAGAGAAGGAACAGAACTTTGTTAGACATGGTTCGTTCCATGATGAGTTTCGCTGACCTTCCTTTTTCGTTTTGGGGCCAAGCCCTATTAACTGCTTCGAAGATACTTAACATTGTACCTTCAAAGTCGGTGCCGACGACACCATACCAAGAGTGGTTTGGTAAAGCACCCATATACTCATATCTACGAGTATGGGGATCTCCTGCCTATGTAAGAAACAAGAAAGGAGATAAACTAGAGAGTAGATCTAGTTTGTGCAAATTTGTGGGGTATCCAAAGGAATCCATTGGATACCTGTTCTACGAACCTAAGGAACAAAAGATGTTTGTGTCCAGGAACGCCCACTTCTTGGAGGATGACTTCCTCACTAAAAGAAGCGGGATATCCGTAGAACTTGATGAAGTCCAGGAACTGGACCCATCCCCACAAACAGTGGGAGTTGATCCTGAACCCGTTGAACCATCTAGTACACCAGTACTTCGTAGGTCCGATCGAGTTCGTAGAGAGCCTGAAAGGTATGGCTTTATTCATGAAAACGATCAATTGGACACTGATCCAAGGACATACGAAGAAGCTATGTCAGACATAGATTCGGGTGCGTGGCAGGAAGCCATGCAATCCGAAATGGATTCCATGCATTCCAACAAAGTATGGACTTTGGTTGATCCACCTGAGGGAACCATCCCTGTAGGCTGCAAGTGGATCTTCAAGCGCAAGCTAGGAATGAATGGAGAGCTCTTAACTCATAAGGCTCGCCTCGTGGCAAAAGGTTATTCTCAAAGGCCTGGTATAGACTATGATGAAACCTTCTCGCCAGTAGCGATGTCTAAATCCATTCGGATACTATTAGCCATAGCCGCGTGGTATGACTACGAGATATGGCAAATGGATGTAAAGACCGCCTTTCTCAATGGCGACATTGATAAGGAAATCTATATGCAACAGCCAAAGGGCTTTACATCTAAAGGAAGTGAGCATAAGGTTTGCAAACTTCAAAGGTCAATCTATGGCCTAAAACAGGCGTCCCGAACCTGGAACATACGTTTTGATGAGACAGTCAAGGGGTATGGCTTCATCAAGAACGTTTATGAGTCATGTGTGTACAAGAAATTCGATGGGAGTTCGGTACAATTTATTGTGTTATATGTCGATGACATTCTGTTGATCGGAGACGATATCAGAACGTTGACGCAGACGAAAGCGTGGTTGTCCACGCAATTCTCCATGAAGGATATGGGAGACGCATCTTACGTACTAGGCATACGTATCTATAGAGATAGATCGAAGAAGATGTTAGGTCTCTCCCAATCCCAGTACATTAACACTATACTGAAGAGATTCAGTATGGAAGAATCCAAGAAAGGATTGCTTCCAATGAGACATGGAATCTATCTTTCTAAATCAATGTGCCCTACGAGTGATGAAGAAAGAAAGAGAATGTCTCTCATACCTTATGCGTCTGCCATTGGCAGCATAATGTATGCAATGTTATGTACTAGACCTGACGTAGCTCACGCTCTCAGTGTAACGAGCCGCTACCAGTCGAATCCAGGGGAGGAACACTGGACCGCCGTAAAGGCTATCCTAAAGTACCTGAGAAGGACTAAGGATATGTTCTTGGTCTACGGTGGGAGTGGAGAATTGAAACTCGAAGGATTCACTGATTCGAGTTTTCAGTCTGACGTGGATGATTTTAAATCCAATTCTGGATATATATTTTGCCTCAACGGTGCAGCGGTGAGTTGGAAGAGCTCCAAACAGTCGACCACTGCAGACTCAACCACTGAAGCAGAATATATCGCCGCATCAGATGCAGCAAAGGAAAGTGTTTGGATGAGAAACTTCATCCAAGAGCTGGATGTGGTACCTAGCATTGCAAATCCCATAGTAGTCTTCTGTGACACCACAAATCCAAACACGTATTGAGGAAATACCATGTGACCAGGGAGATCATAGGTAGAGGAGACATTCAAATGGAGCATGTCGACTCAAAGGATAACGTAGCTGATCCACTAACTAAGCCATTATCGCAATACGTGTTCGAAGAGCATCTGACAAGGATGGGTCTTAGAAACGTTTGTGATTGGCTTTAGGGCAAGTGGGAGATTGATAGGATAGTGCCCTGCAAGCCAACAAAATAGCTTGTAATAGGAACATTATTTTATCTTGACAGAATCTTTGATTTATCAATTAATACGAACTGTTTATTTTATTGAGAATTCATAATATAAACAAATGGCCATCTTCATCTTTCGCGAACACATTTAAGCGATTGGTTGAAACCCTGAGATCACTCATGACTACGGGATTATTCACTTCAGTATTGGGTGCGATTAATCATGAAACAGTCTCAAAGGTCGTGATCTCAAAAATGTTCCAAGTCATAGATTCATATCGAGACGGGGTATCGAATGAATCGTTAAGACTTGTAGGATTATGCATGATTCACTAAAAGTGAATTTGTTGTCGTTTCATGAACAAGACATTGTTAATGTCAGTGCATATGACTAGGTGGTTCGATAGGGGATCGGACGCATCGAACGACCCGAACAGAGAGACCCATTGTGGAAGTGCTTAAAAAGCATATCGGTGGTGGGATGTCTCTCAAGACTTATAACAGTGTAAGATTTAGTCCTTAGACTTGAGGTGCTAGGGCGAATTCGGTATACGGGTGTGCATACTTTGATTTAGGAGCCGGGCACATAGCCTGTCCATTGTGCGCCTACGTTGGGTATGTATAGTCGTATGCGCGGATGGTTAGCATCAATATAGGATCTACCGACTCATTGTAATGGATGAGGGAATTTCCTGTACATTCTTCGATTATACATTCCGAGAAATCCATGGCCATGGTCAGTGACGGATTTGGAAAGGGGTTTCCAGATTTAGCAGTCACACTGGAAGTATTATCCTGAATTAGAAAGTACAGAATCGAGATGATTAGAGGTGCCGACCAATTCACACACCCTAGGTCTCGATCGGGAAATTAGTCGTTAGAGGGACCGTATGTACATGGTACTTATAAGAGGTTTAAGGTTCACTAAAGTCAATTCACCTGAAGTTGGGCCTCATGGGCTTGTGGCTAGACATCGACCATGGGGTGTGGGTACTCCCGAATTAATAGTGGATTAATTCTGGAGTGGTCAATTGAAAGTAGTTTGATTGATCGGAGCAATTCACTAATTAAATCACAGAAATGTGAGCCTGCGGCCAATTGATGGTGAACCTAGAGGGTCACACACAAAAGCTGGAACTGTGATAGTCAGTGGCAGAACGAAATGATTTAAAGTAGTTAAATCAAGATAAGGAATTAAAGGAATAATTCCTGGAGAGAAATTAATTAGATTTATCTAATTAATTAAATTGAATCTTTAATTAGATTTATTGGATTATTTAATTAAAGTGTTAATTAAATAAATGGGCCATTTAATTAAAGTGGTTAATTAAATGACTTGGGCTATTTAATTAAAGGACTAATTAAATAGAGAGGGATTGGGCCAGACTTATCTGATAGCCCATTAGCTAGGAGATAAGATTAGGGATAGGGTTTGAACTCTCCTATAAATAGGAGTCTTCAAGAATCAAAACCCTAAGCAAGGAAAAAGCAAAACCCTAATCTCCTCTCCTCACTAGCCGCCGCCCCCTCCCCAAGAAACCCTAGCCGCCGCCGCCTAGCAACCGCCGCCGCCGCCGCTCCTGGTTGTAGATCGGCCGTGCAGCATCTCTCTCCCTCTTCCGTTCTGCATCTAGAGTTGGATCTAAATCCAACTCTCGAATCTGAGCTGCTTTTCTCCTAGTTCTGAGCCTGAGGATTAAAGTGATCGCAGATCCAGCCGGTGTGGACTATTCTCTAGAGGCACAACATTTGGGGTGCTCTAGTGACCCAAAAGAAGACCGGAGAAACCACCACCTTTGCCTGTGGTGAGGTAAAATGTTATTTTACCAACTTTTCGTTTTAGTATCTGTGCTGAAATGAATTCATACTTATTTATATGTGCTAATAAGAACCCTGGGTTGTGGTGTATAAAAATTTTAAATTCCGCACCGTTGTAGTTGACAATTATACCCACGAAAACCCAACACATGACTCTCTTCATCAGAAGTGTCTGAATCTGAATTAGATGAGTAGACAGCAGCTAGCTTTTCTGCTTCTGCTACCAGCACCTTGCCTTTCTGATGCTTTATTTCCTTTCTGATTCTCTTTTCTTCTTCTGTATACTTCTCAGCTTTAGGATATGGGCAGTCTCTGATGAAGTGACCCAGTTTCCTGCAATTATAGCACATCATTTTGGATTTATAAGAATCCTTATCCTGAGAAGAAGAAGTAGGGTTAGAAGTAGAAGCATTGTTATATTTGTTCTTCATTTTTCGTCTGTAGAACTTTTTGAAGTTGTTCATCAGCAATGCAACGTCTCCAGCAGTGTACTCCTTTTTGTTGAGTATTGTGGCTTGATCAGATGAGTCCACTTCTTTGCTTTTGTAGGCTGGCCTTCTAGGATTTCAGCAGCAACTAGGGCAGCTGTGGGACTTGAAGTAGAGGTTTCTTCAACACCCATTCTTGGCAGTTTAAACTCGTATGCCTTGAGTACTGAGAACAGCTCGGTGAGTGAAATCTTTCCCAGATCTCTTCACTCTTCCATAGCTGTCACCTTCATGTTGAACTTCGGAGGTAGAGCCTTCAGAACTCTGACGGTTATCTCCTTATCAGTGAAGGTTTTTCCAAGCTTTAACACTTCATTCAACGTCCTTGTAAACCTTGTATCCATTTGATCAATGGTTTCCGCAGACTTCATCTTGAAGTTATCCAGCTTTTCCAGAGCAACACTTAGCTGATGCTCTTTGATGGCGTCGTTTCCTTCGCTCATGTCACGAACCTTATCCCACATCTCTTTGGCAGTCTTGCAGTGCTTGATTTTGTCAAATCAATCATTGTCAAGGGCCTTGGTCATGATGAAACGGCCAACTTTATCCAGATTGAACAGCTTTATTTCATCGGTTGTCATTTCTGTTAGATCTTTTTCCACTACTATATCAGCATCATCAACCGTGATTGTCTTGGTGAATTTGAATGGACCTTTGATGATACATGTGTACATGTTATCATTGTAAGCAGCCAGGAAAATCTCCATTCTGATTTTCTAGTCTTCAAAGCTCATACCAGCTATGTGGGGAACATGGCTGATACAATCCATTTTTCAAAAATTTTAATTTTTCAAAATATGCTCTTTTGAAAAGTTTGAAAACCTTTGAAAAACACTCAGATCAAGCTCGTTGATCAGGCATCTGATTCTAATGAACCACCTGCTCTGATACCACTTGTTGGTCCCAAGTGGTCAAATGAGGTCTAGAGGGGGAATGTGGGGGGGGGGGTGAATAGACCTCTAAACTTTTTGACAATTTTTAACTTTAAAACTTTTGTTCTAACTTGAACAGACTAACCTGTTACCGAACAGTAAGTTACTTGGCTGATCGCGAACAAATCTTTGAACAGCTTCGGTGACCACTAATCTGATAATTACTTAGCTGATTTTGCTAAAATCAGTTTCAATACTTAGAGTACTTGCAGCGAATTTGTAAAGTGTTTTTCACAAGTAAACTTAGTAGTTTGAAAGTTTGTTCCCCAGTTTTATAAAACTCCTTTCCTTATAAACTTTTCAAACAGTTAAATCAAAGTGTTTTTATGCAACTAAAAATATGCAAATAAAATGCAAGTAAAAACACAGAATTTTTATAGTGGTTATATGGATTTAAATATCCTTTAGTCCACTCTTCCAAGTCACTCAGATCTTGGGTTATACTATAATCACAAAGTTTACAGTATACTCTGCTTGCGCCAATTAACAAATGAAAAGGCCACACGTGCGCAGTAGGAAATCAGACAGAAACTCCTACTCTCTGAAGTAATATCACTCACAAAGATGGATATCTACTTCTCACAACACTCACGATTACAAAATCACTCAGAAGATGTATTTTTCGTTGTTCTTCAACTCTGCTTTTGTCAACAAATGACTAAGCTGATGAGTGAGCTGTTCTTGAGACTTGAAGAATTCTGCTTCGAAAATTTCTCAGAGATTGTGTTGTTTTCGTATTCTTCTCTTCGTCTCTACATCTTTTTATACTCAAGGTTTGAAAAATGTCCGTTGAAGAGAGACAAGATTCAAAAACCTCGGGTATTGGACCTTAATTTCCGCGAACGGCTCTTTACAGTCTGTCCGTACTGTCAACAGTACTTTTCTGCAGGCAGCATTAAATGCACCCAGCTGATGCGAAGAATTTCTTCAATCATTTGTCTTTAATAGCCTTGTACTTCAGCATTTATTACTTCCAGGGGCATTTATTACCGTTGGGAATGCTTCTTGATCTTTCCACTTGGCTGACGAAAGGACAAGTCTGATGGCGAACTAAGCTGATCTCAAAGTTGAACAAATCTATTTTGAGTCGGGTGATCTTCACCAGTCTGATTTCTTTCCTTCAGCAGATCAGTAGCCTTTGGACCTTGAATTTTGACTCTTCTGATATCTTCTTTACTTAGTAAAAAATTCTTCAAAGGGATATCAGCTAAGTTGGTTTGTACTTAGCAGATTTGAAGTTTTGTAAATCATCAAAACCTCCCTTTACTAATTGTCTTCAGTGCTTCTTCATCTTCATCTTTATCCAACAAATAGATTGCAGTCATGATGCTGAACCTCTTCTTTGTAACAGCATCCAAGGAAAATGTGCAGTTTTCAATCAGCTTTGCAACCATATCAGCCATACGCTGATATTCATCCTTCAATTGCCTTTTCTTGATGTTGCCAGTCAACATCTCCCCTTCTTTGGCACAAATTGCCCAGAAGTCTTGGTGCTTTTCCTTAGCAATGGTGGTGACGTCATGTCGACCACAGTTGGGCAGGCCAAAGTTCTCATGGAGTAAAGCAGGGGTTATGACCACATATTTTCCCACAATAGTAGCTGTGATCTCCCTTTTTGTAAAATCAACAGTAGCTGAATTGTAATACTCCAGAACTTGATCTTTCCAGACCAAACCTTCGTGCAACTCCATGAAATTAACCAGTGAGGCAGCCTTGAATTTCTCCAGCAATTGTTTCATTAACTTTCGTACCAGATTGATAGTATGCATCATAGACCAGATACATACCCTCAGCTTTAGCTTCGACTCCAGAACTCATCTTGATCTATTGAAGTTAGTGAAAGAACAAAAATGCAGAAGATAGATTGCAAGAAATTTTTCTCAAGAAAGCTCTAAGTGTTTTTATGGTGCGTAAAGAACGACAAGTCTGATCAGATCTGAATTTATAGAGTTAGGGTATTTTGGTTTTCGTGATACCCCCTAACCGTTAGATCCGTTTCTTGTCAGTCCTGATCGTGCGGCATCAGTTACGCCGTTTCAAATTCAAAAAGCATTTAATGAGATGCGGGAATGCGAACCGCCTTACTGTACTTATAAAAGCATGTTTTAGATAAAACGTTTTTAATACACTTAGCTTTTATACAATTGATCAGACAGGTAAATAAAATACTTATCTGATAGGACTACCATCCTGATGACAAAGCTGTTATCAGTGAAAGCCAACAACTGATAACCTTCCTCGGCTGTTTGTCAATCTAGCTAGATAATTTATCTTCAATCTTCAAGACTCTAATCTTCTGATGAAAACATAACTTCAACTAACCGTCATCAACAAATTTCATCTTTTAATCAGAAGTACCGCTAGTCTTACACGTTCCCCCTGACTTTAAGAATCCATAAATTAACTAGTCTGTTGAGAGTTAATCTTTGAAGATAATATAATGAGTAAGCTGTTGAACGTCAGTCTTCTGATGAGTTCCCCCTCAGCTTATGCATCCAATTTTAGTAGACCTAGTTCAGCTCTTAGAGTTGAAAACCTTGTCTCACTTAAAGGTTTTGTGAAGATGTCAGCAATCTGATTTTCAGTAAACACATATTCTATCATGACATTTCCTTTCTCCACATGATCTCTAATGAAGTAATGCTTGATCTCAATATGTTTAGTCCTTGAATGACTTGTAGTATTCTGAGTGAGGCTGATTGCACTTGTATTGTCACAGTAGATAGGGATTCCACTGATTTTTATGTTGTAATCTTCTAGTTGATGCTTCAACCATAATATTTGTGCACAGCAAGCTCCAGCAGCTATATATTCAGCTTCAGCAGTTGACATTGATACTGAAGTCTGTTTCTTACTCATCAAAGAGATCAGACGACTACCTAAGAACTGACAGACACCTGTTGTGATTTTTCTGTCAATCTTGCAGCCAGCAAGGTCAGAATCTGAATGTCCAATCAGCTCAAATCCAGATTCCCTAGGATACCACAATCCCAAATCTTCAGTGCCTTTAAGATACTTGAGTATCCTTTTGGCAGCTAAGAAGTGAGATTCCTTAGCAGTTGATTGATACCTCGCACAAACCCCAACAGAGTACATAATATCAGGTCTGCTAGTTGTTAAGTATAACAGTGACCCAATAATTCCTCTGTACTTGGTTATGTCCACTGATTTGCCATCTTCATCTTTATCCAAACAATGACTTGTAGACATTGGAATATTAGCAGTAGAGCTAGTTTTCATACCAAATTTATTGAACAGATCCTTTGTGTATTTTGCTTGGCTGATGAATATTCCATCAGGCAACTATCTTACTTGCAAGCCAAGAAAATAATTAAGTTCTCCCATCATGCTCATTTCAAACTTGTTCTACATTAGCTTTGAGAACTTATCACACATCTATTGATTTGTTGAACAAAAAATGATGTCGTCCACATATATTTGCACAAGCAAAATATGTTCTTCCCATTCAATAGTGAACAGGGTCTTGTCTACCTTACCTTTACGAAATCCTTTAATTAAAAGAAAATCAAATAGGGTATCATACCATGCTCTTGGAGCCTGTTTCAGTCCATAGAGAGCTTTCTTCAGACGATACACCTTGTCTTCTTCTTGATAAGCTTCAAATCCAGGTGGTTGTTCAACATAAACTTCCTCTTGCAATTCTGCATTGAGAAAAGCTGATTTCTCATCCATTTGGTAGACTGTGAAATTCTTGTGAGCAGCATAGGCAAGAAAGAGTCTGATTGCCTCTAGTCTTGCTACTGGTGCAAAAGTTTCATCAAAGTCAATACCTTCTTCTTGGCAATAACCCTTGGGCACTAATCTAGCTTTGTTTCTGGTGACAACACCATCTTCATTCATTTTGTTCCTGAATACCCATTTAGTGCCAATTACCCATTGATGACTTGGTCGAGGAACCAAGTACCAGACTTCATTCCTTTCAAATTGATTTAGCTCTTCTTGCATAGCTTCAATCCAGTTTGAATCACGAAGAGCTTCTTCAATCTGTTTGGGCTCAAATTGAGATAGGAAGCTGACAAACATTGCTTCACTTGCAGCAGCTCTCCTCGTCTTTACTTTATCCAAAGGATCACCAATCACCAGCTCTGGTGGGTGATTCTTGAGCCATCTAAGATCAGGTTGCAAATCATAATGTTGTCCTTTGTTTTGATCTTGCAACACTACTGTTGGAGTTCCAGTAGTAGTCTGTTGAACATTTGTTGTCTGTTGAACAGTCTCTGGTCTGTCAGCTGTTTGCAACTCGTCTGTTAGACTATCAGCACTGTGATTTTGAACAGCACTTGAGTTAGCAGCTGGGTTGAGATCAGGTAATATGATGGGAACATATTCTTCATTCTTTCCAACATTCAATTTCTGTAAATCAGTAGACAGATCTTGATTAGTACTTTAATTCTTTTCAGAAGTTTGATTTGGTTCATCAAATACTACGTGAATGTATTCCTCTATAAGTAAAGTTCTTTTGTTAAAGACTCTATAAGCTTTACTAACAGTAGAGTATCCTACAAAAACAGCTTTACCAGCATTTTCTGCAAAAGCACTAAGGTGATTTTTCCCATTATTTAATATAAAGCATTTACAACCAAATATCTTAAAGTAATGAATGTTTGGCTTTTTGTTGTTCCAAACTTCATATGGAGTCGTGTTTTGGTGCTTGTTGATCATGCATCTGTTTTGGGTAAAGCATGTTGTATTTGTTGCTTCTGCCCAAAATCTTTGAGGCAGCTTAGCTTCATTTATCATTGTCCTGGTAGCTTCTTTAAGAGTTCTGTTTCTCCTTTCAGCAACTCCATTCTGTTGAGGGGTTCTGACAGCAGAGTACTCATGGCTGATTCCTCTGACAATACAATACTCTTCAACAGTAGAGTTTGTAAACTCAGTCCCTCTATCTGATCTGATCATCAATATCTTCATGCTCTTTTCATTTTGAATCAGTTCCATCAGATTTGTAAGATGTTCCTTGGTTTCACTTTTCTTCTTCATGAAAATCAAGTCATCCACAACAGCCAGGCAGTATTTCTTTCCACCATTGCTGACTGGATCAATGGGTCCAAATAAGTCCATATGTAGCAGCTCCAATATTCTTCCAGAAGATTGATGCTTCTTGCTTTTGAACGATGATTTGATTTGTTTACCCTTCTTACAGGCGTCACAAAGCTTGTCCTTGCTCATGACTGTTTTTGGAATTCCTTCTACCAGATTGTTCTTGATAAGTCTGTTAATGGTCTTGAAATTCATATGGTTCATTCTTTTGTGCCACAGCCAACTGGCTTCACTTGGTGTTGATGCCACCAAACAAATGCTTGAATTCTTGTCAGCAGAATTCCAGTCCACTGTGTAGACATTTCCTTGTCGTCTTCCAGATAAAATAACCTTCTTTGTACAAATCTGTTCAACGTAACACTTATCTGTTGAGAATATGACTTAATATCCTTTTTCACAAAATTGACGTATGCTCAGCAAATTGTATTTGAGGCCTTTAACATAAGAGACGTCAGATATCTTAATGTTGCCTTTGATCAGCTTTACACTTGCTACAATCTTGCCTTCCTTGCTGTCTCCAAAAGTAACTTTAGGACCATCCACAACAGCAGCATCAGTCAGCTCATGTATGTTTCCACACATGTGTCTTGAACATCCACTGTCCAAGTACCAGATTTTCTCTACTTTACTCCTACTCCTAATCCTAACCTTATTGAGAGGGTCCTGAAGGATTAGTTCCACCTTTGACAACCCAAGATGACGAAGTCTTAGGCTTGTTAGGCTTCTGTTGTTTGGCAGGAGCATGAACAGTTTCATCTTCATCATGTTTATCAGATTTGCTATTCGTACAACGGATTAGCAATCCGACGCTTTAGTCCACTCAGCCATCTCTCCCAATTGCTATGTTGATGATAATCAACATGATAAGGATAATGCTCATAAGTAGTATAAAATGCATGATAAAGAGGGTATGCATGCATTGGATGAGCAGGATATGGTGTATAGTAAGATGAAAATTGAGGTGCATGATACATAGGAGGATATGCAGCATGTTGCACATAATAAGACTCATTTCCATACCAAGCATTTTGATTTTTCTTGTTTCTATGCTTCTTTGGTTTACTAGATGCTTGCTCATTAATAGACGACTTAGTCTTATCACTAGTCTGATTGGTTTTGATCTTGTCAGAAGACTTGCTTGGACTCTTCTGTTTGGACTTACCAGTCTGTTTTCCTACACAAGGCTCTTCTGTTTACTAGACATGTGAGTTGATGCAACAGATGACTTATCATGACACTCAATGACTTTCTCAAGCTCTATGATATTACCCTTATAAACTTCACATTCAGCTTTCAGAGATTCGTTCTCTTGCTCAAACAGTTTGTATTCAGCTGATTCTTTTGGCTTTTCAGCTTTAAGTTTTAGTGAACTGTTTTGCTCTTTCAGCAATATCATCTCTTCCTTAAGCTTTTTAAATGTGTCAGCAATACTTGTATTGTTAAGCATCATTTGTTCAAATGAATTAAATAATTCATTATCAAGAGGAGTTACCTCTTCATCCTCAGAGCCATCAGATTCCTTAGCCATCAAACAGAGAAGAGCAGGACTCTCTTCATCAGAAGACTCTTCATCATAAGTGTCTGAATCTGAATCTGATGACTACACAACAGCTAGCTTTTCTGCTTCTGCTACCAGCACCTTGCCTTTCTGATGCTTTCTTTCCTTTCTGATTCTCTTTTCCTCTTCTGTATACTTCTCAGCTTTAGGATATGGGCAGTCTCTGATGAAATGACCCAGTTTCCTGCAATTATAGCACATCATTTTGGATTTATAAGAATCCTTATCTTGAGAAGAAGAAGTAGGGTTAGAAGTAGAAGCATTGTTATATTTGTTCTTCATTTTTCGTCTGTAGAACTTTTTGAAGTTGTTCATCAGCAATGCAACGTCTCCAGCAGTGTACTCCTTTTTGTTGAGTAATGTGGCTTCATCAGATGAGTCCACGTCTTTGCTTTTGTGAGCTGGTCTTCTGGGATTTTCAGCAGCAACAAGTTTAGCTGTGGGACTTGAAGTAGAGGTTTCTTCAACACCCATTCTTGGCAGTTTATACTCGTACGCCTTGAGTACTGAGAACAGCTCGGTGAGTGAAATCTTCCCCAGATCTCTGGACTCCTCCATGGCTGTCACCTTCATGTTAAACTTCGGAGGTAGAGCCTTCAGAACTCTGACGGTTATCTCCTTATCAGTGAAGGTTTTTCCAAGCTTTAAAACTTCATTCAGCGTCCTTGTAAACCTTGTATCCATCTGATCAATGGTTTCCGCAGACTTCATCTTGAAGTTGTCCAGCTTTTCCAGAGCAACACTCAGCTGATGCTCTTTGATGGCGTCGTTTCCTTCGCTCATATCTCTGACCTTATCCCACATTTCTTTGACAGTCTTGCAGTGCTTGACTTTGTCAAATCTGTCGTTGTCAAGGGCCTTGGTCATGATGAAACGCCCAACTTTGTCCAGATTGAACAACTTTATTTCTTCGGCTGTCATCTCTGTTAAGTCTTTTTCCACCACTATATCAGCATCATCAACCGTGATAGTCTTGGTGAATTTGAATGGACCTTTGATGATACATGTATACATGTTATCATTGTAGGCAGCCAGGAAAATCTCCATTATGATTTTCCAGTCTTCAAAGCTCATACCAGCTATGTGGGGAACATGGCTGATACAATCCATTTTTCAAAAATTTTAATTTTTCAAAAATATGCTCTTTTTGAAAAAGTTTGAAAACATTTGAAAAACACTCGGATCAAGCTCGTTGATCAGGCAGCTGATTCTAAGGAACCACCTGCTCTGATACCACTTGTTGGTCCCAAGTGGTCAGATGAGGTCTAGAGGGGGGGGGGTGAATAGACCTCTAAACTTTTTAACAATTTTTAACTTTAAAACTTTTACTTAACTGTTGAATAAACTAAGCTGTTACCGAACATTAAGTTTACAAGGCTGATCGCGAACAAATCTTTGAGCAGCTTTGTCGACCACTAATATGATAGTTCCTTAGATGATTTAGTTAAAATCAGTTTTAATACTAGAGTACTTGCAGCGGATTTTCAAAGTTTTTTTCACAAGTAAACTTAGTAGTTTGAAAATTTTATCCCCAGTTTTGTAAACTCCTTTAAACTCTTTTCAAACAGTTTTGAATGTGTTTTATGCAATCTGAAAATATGCAAGTTGAAAGCAAATGTAAAAACACAAGTAATTTTTATAGTGGTTATATGTAATTAAATATCCTTTAGTCCACTCTTCCAAGTCACAAAGATCCTGGGTTATACTAAGAACACAAAGTAATTAGTACACTCCACTTACGCCAAAACAACAAATGAATCTGGCCGTAAGCTCACAATAGGAAATCACTAAGAAAACCTATCATCTGAAGCTAGATCACTCACAAAGATGGATCTACACTTCTCACAACATTCAAACAGTTTTTCACTCAGAAAATGTGTTTGTCTTTTATCTTCAACTTCGGCTTCAGTCAACAAATGACAGAGCTGATGAGTGAGCTGTTCTTGAGACTTAGGAGATTTTGCTTCGGATTTCTTCTCAGAGATTGTGTTGTTATTATTCTCTTTGTCTCTTCAGCTATTTATACTCGTAGGTTTGAAAAATGTCCGTTAAAGTGAGACAGAATTCAAAAACCTCGGGTACTGGTCCTTAATTTCCGCAAACGGCTCTCTGCACAGTGTCCGTACTTTCAACAGTACTTTTCTGCAGGCAGCATTAAATGCACCAAGCTGATACGAAGTCTTTCTTCAATCATTTGTCTTTAATAACCTTGTACTTCAGCATTTATTACTTCCAGGGGCATTTATTACCGTTGGGATGACTTCTTGATCTTTTCCACTTGGCTGACGAAAGTGCAAGTCTGATGACGGACAAAGCTGATCCCAAACTTGAACAAATCTGATTTGAGTCGGCTGATATTCACCAGTCTGATTTCTTTCCTTCAGCAGATCAGTAGTCTATTGGACCTTGAATTTTGACTCGTCTGATTTGTCTTCTTACTTAGTCAAAATTCTTCTAAGGGATTTTTACAATTAAGCTTTCCATACTTAGCTGATCTTAGGTTTTGAAAATCATCAAAACCACAATTTACAAATTATCTTCAGTGCTTTCATCTTCATCTCTATCCAACAAAGCTTTTCCGAAGATAAATCCTTTGATGTACTATGTCTTATCTTATTTTAAATAGACAACACACACTAAAATATCTTGATGACAAGTTATAGAATATACCCACACTTATATCGGGGCTTCTAGGGTGCGGACATCGTAACTCGCCCTCACATGCGGGATGGCCCTGAAATGATGTCATGTGGCGTGCGTAACTAGTATGTGACTCGGCGAGTTGACTCGGTCTGTAAATAGACCATTTTACCCTTTTTTTTTAAAAATTTAATTAAAAGTTTAGATAATCTTCAATTAATAAAAGACATTTATAACCTTTAATTCAAAATAATTAAAATTAAAAACAAATTGACCCTTATGTTCCATGATATTACGAATTGAATTATTTTGTTTCTAAAAAAAAAAAATCACTTATGATATAAAAAGACCACTTTACCCCCAATTTTGATAATAATTGACTTTGACAATTTTGCAAATTGACCCCTATGTTTTGCGATTTTACGTATTGAATTATTTTACTTCTAAAAAAATATAAAAAAACCATCTGTCATATAACAAGACCGTTTTACCCCCACTAATAATTGACTTTGAAAATTTCGCCAATGGACCCCTATATTTTGCGATTTTACGAATATAATTATTTTGCTTCTAAAAAATTAAAAAAATTCACCTGTCATATAAAAAGACCGCTTTACCCCCAATTTAGATAATAATTGACTTTGACGATTTTGCAAATTGACCCCTATATTTTGCGATTTTACGAATTGAATTATTTTGCTTCTAAAAATAAAATAAAAAACCGCCGATAATAATAAAAGACCGCTTTTTCCCCAATTTTGATAATAATTGACTTTGACAATTTTGCAAATTGACCCCTATGTTTTGCGATTTTACGAATTGAATTATTTTGCTTATAAAAAAATATAAAAAAACCATCTGTCATATAAAAAAGACCGCTTTGCCCCCAATTTAGTTAATAATTGACTTAGATAATTTTGCCAATTGACCCCTATGTTTTCTGATTTTACGAATTGAATTATTTTGCTTCTGAAAAAAAAAAACCGCCTGTCATATAAAAAAGACCGTTTTACCCCCAATTTTGATAATAATTGACTTTAACAATTTTGCAAATTGACCCCTATGTTTTGCGATTTTACGAATTGAATTATTTTGCTTCTAAAAAATATAAAAAAAAACTGCGTACTATATAAAAAAGACTGATTTACCCCCAATTTAGATAATAATTGACTTTGATAATTTTGCCAATTGACCCCTATATTTTCCGATTTTACGAATCGAATTATTTTGCTTCTGAAAAAATAAAGAAAAAACCGCCTATCATATGAAAAAGACCGCTTTACCCCCAATTTTGATAATAATTGACTTTGACAATTTTGCAAATTGACCCATATATTTTGCGATTTTACAAATTAAATTATTTTGCTTCTAAAAAAACAAAAAAAAAAAAAGAACGCCTCTCATATAAAAAATACCGCTTTACCCCCAATTTTGATAATAATTGACTTTGACAATTTTGCAAATTGACCCCTATGTTTTGGATTTTACGAATTGAATTATTTTGCTTCTAAAAAAAACGTCTGTCATATAAAATAGACCTCTTTACCCCCAATTTAGATAATAATTGACTTTAACAATTTTGCAAATTGACCACTATATTTTCCGATTTTATGAATTGAATTATTTATATGAAAGGCGGTTTTTTTTTTTTGGTTTTTTTAGAAGCAAAATAATTCAATTCGTAAAATTGAAAAATATAGGGGTCAATTTGCAAAATTGTCAAAGTAAATTATTACCAAAAGTGGGGATAGAGCGGTCTTTTTTATATGACATGCGTTTTTTTTTTTAGAACCAAAATAATTCAATTCATAAAATCGCAAAATGTAGGGGTCAATTTGCAAAATCGTCAAAGTCAATTATTATCAAAATTGGGGGTAAAGAGGTCTTTTTATTTGAGAGGCGGATTTTTTTTGTTTTGTTTTTCTAGGAGCAAAATAATTCGATTCGTAAAATCGGAAATTATAGGGATCAATTTGCAAAAATGTCAAAGTCAATATTTATCAAAAGAGGGGGTAAAGCGGTCCTTTTTATGACATGAGGTTTTTTATTTGTTTTTTTAGAATCAAAATAATTCAATTCGTAAAATCGCAAAACATAGGGGTCAATTTGCAAAATTGTCAAAGTCAATTATTATCAAAATTGGGGGTAAAGCGATCTTTTTTTATATTAGAGGCGTTTTTATTTTTATTTTTTAGAAGCAAAATAATTCAATTCGTAAAATCGGAAAACATAGGGGTCAATTTGTAAAATTGTCAAAGTCAATTATTATCAAAATTGGGGGTAAAACGGTCTTTCTTATATGATAGGAGGTTTTTTATTTATTTTTTTAGAAGCAAAATAATTCAATTCGTAAAATCGCAAAGCATAGGGGTCAATTTGCAAAATTATCAAAGTCAATTATTATCAAAATTGGGGGTAATGTTATCTTTTAATATTAGAGGCGTTTTTATTTTTATTTTTTAGAAGCAAAATAATTCAATTCGTAAAATCAGAAAATATAGGGGGTCAATTTGCAAAATTGTCAAAGTCAATTATTATCAAAATTTGGGGTAAATCGATCTTTTTTATATGACAGGCGAATTTTTTTTTTTTGTTTTTTTAGAGGCAAAATAATTCAATTCATAAAATCGCAAAACATATGGGTCAATTTGCAAAATTGTCAAAGTCAATTATTATCAAAATTGAGGGTAAAGCGGTCTTATTATATTAGAGGCGTTTTTATTTTTATTTTTTAGAAGCAAAATAATTCAATTCGTAAAATAAGAAAACATAAGGGTCAATTTGCAAAATTATCAAAGTCAATTATTATCAAAATTGGGGGTAAAGCGGTCTTTCTTATATGAAAGCGGTTTTTTTTTTTTTTTTTTTTTTAGAAGCAAAATAATTCAATTCATAAAATCGTAAAATATAGGGGTCAATTTACAAAATTGTCAAAGTCAATTTTTTTAAAAATTGGGGGTAAAACTGTCTTTTTTATATAAGAGGCGTTTATTTTTATTTTTTTACAAGCAAAATAATTCAGTTCGTAAAATCGAAAAACATAGGGGTCAATTTGCAAAATTGTCAAAGTCAATAATTATCAAAATTGGGGGTAAAGCGGTCTTATTATATGACAGACGGTTTTTTTATATTTTTTTAGAAGCAAAATAATTCAATTTGTGAAATCGCGGAACATTGGGGTCAATTTGCAAAATTGTCAAACTCAATTATTATCAAATTTGTGGGTAACGAGGTCTTTTTATATGAAACGATGTGGCCTTTATATTTTGTAGAAGCAAAATAATTCAATCCGTAAAATCGCGGAACATAGGGGTTAATTTGCAAAATTGTCAAACTCAATTATTATCAAATTTGGGGGTAACGAGGTCTTTTTATATGAAACGAGGTGGCCTTTATAATTTTTAGAAGCAAAATAATTCAATCCGTAAAAACGCGGAACATAGGGGTCGATTTGCAAAATTGTCAAACTCAATTATTATCAAATTTGGGGGTAACGAGGTCTTTTTATATGAAATGAGGTTTTTTTTATATTTTTTTAGAAGCTAAATAATTATATTCGTAAAATCGCGGAACATTGGGGTCAATTTGCAAAATTGTCAAACTCAATTAATAAGATGGGGTAAAGTGGTAATTTCATATACTGGCCCTTTTTTTTTATTTTAAAAAATTTAATTACAAGGGTAAATTAGGTATATTGTAAATTAATTAAAGTCAATAGTTACCAATTGACTTTGACCAAGTTACCTAATTAACGGTCCAGATTAATCTGAGCCAAATGTACGGCCTGATTAACCTTCCCGCATGTGAGGGCGTAACTCGGGCCCTGCACCCTACAAAAATCCCACTTATATTATTCATAAAATCAACATTTTCAACACACTAGTTTACGAATAGCGACATTAAGGGTTATGTGGCAAATTAATTGCTACCCAGATACAATGTTTTTAAAAATGGACTGGCCATAAAATCGGAAGTCCTATTGGTTACCGACCAGTGGTTCGATCAGCATAACCGGTGTGACGTAATTACTTGTAATATATATATATACACTATTTAAAATACAATTACAATTAAAAAAATTTGTCATTCTTTGTCAATATCAATTCAAATTGTTTCATGCAAATAATTAAAGTGTCTCAAAAACCAAAAGCAATGTCAAAAACATAAATATCAAATATCCTTCAAGGATTCATACATCCAAAATAAGACAACAAGATTATAAACAATCAATCAATGTCCAGAACATAGACTTAAGTACCACCTAAATAAATAACAATGTCTCCAAAACAAGAACTAAATTCCCTGGAGTCTTTTGAAGTTAAGACTAAAATATATAATCATATTCATCAATTAGCATATGTCTTGTTTTCTTAACATGTTAAATACTTCACGATCATTAGTGCTTGAGTTCCCACCATCAAACCTTGAAAAATTCATTATAATTATTTCTATCGGCAACATCATTACCTATACAAAAAATTATAAATTATTGTGTTAATAAAACAATATATGAATACAAGTAAATGTTAAATAATCTTATGATTGACATTCACCTCTATTTGGGTGTGGAGTTTCATTGCTAGCCAAATCTTCCTCGAGCATCTCTTCCAACTCATCGTAATCAAGTTCTCCATTCCTTCCATCTCATGAAATATACTACTAGTGTTTCTGTTTACAAACAATAAATCTTGGGCATAGATTTGTGTCCATTCCTTCCATATCTCACTGAATTCGTCGAATACTTTCAAGCAACCATATACAAAATAAGTACTTTCAGCTTTTGACAGCAATTGGACTTCCACAAACAGTCACAAAGCGCTTTTGACACGCTTCGGATCTTCTGTAACAAAACTGTGTAACATCCTCTGTTACATAACTTGGATGGAAGACACGTGGCAAACTAACCGAAGTTCACAGAACCTCTGTTAAACTCCGTCTCTGATATGAATTAGGACATTACCTAATTAAACATCCCCAAATCTGTTGCAGCAAGAAGGAAAGTCGAACAGGAATGATTCGAAATCTTCGGAATCGCAGAAAATCAATGGAAACAAGGAGATTTCGAAATTGGAAAAGAAGAAGAAGATATCGAACCCTAATTCGCAGAAAATCAAGGGAAAACATAGAGATGAATCGTGTAAATAATAGAAATCTCTATCTACCCTAGAACACCTACACGGTTGTCATCATTCAATTTCAAGGTTACATCACAACTTTTACTCTTTTTTTTATACTAAAACTCTAAGCTTTTTCCTGTGTAATTTTTTATAACCAAGTGATATATATTCTTGATTACTTGATGTCAATTGTAAATCTACATAGAAAAGGCAGCATTATATTTCTTATCAGTTGAATTCTCACATGAGTTTTGAATGAACACCACCTGTTTGAAAAAATTCCCAAAAGAAGTATAATTCATAGAAGAAAATGTTGGATTTTGTTTTAAATACAAGATTTTTATTTAAATAAAGAGCACACTGAATTTCGAAACTCATGGAACTTAATCATCATTGTTTGGATTCTTCAATATGATTTAAGATTCTCCTTAGTTTATTTTATGGAGTTTTGGCTTGTGTATGGTTCATTTTATGCTGTTCATCATGTTTGGAAGATTTGTGAAAGATGTGTATGAATGTGGTATTGGAAATTTTGTGTACCTCAATATGAAGGAACACGCAATCACAGTTGGAAAAATGGTTAGAACTGAGACAAACATTGCAACAGGAGCAGTTTCTGTGAGTTCTGCCGCTGTAGAATTGGCTCTAATGAAGCTTCCCGAGACCTCCCATGCCACTGCTAGAATGTTGGTTATTGGAGCTGGATAGATGGGAAAGCTTGTAATCAAGCATTTGGTAGCCAAAGGATGTACAAAAATGGTGGTAGTGAACAAATCCGAAGATAGAGTTGCTTCCATCCGGGACGAGATAGAGGATGTAGAGATAATCTACAAACCACTTACCGAATGCTAAATTGTGCAGCTGAAGCAGATGTAGTTTTTACTAGCACTGCATCAGAGACACCATTGTTTCTACAAGAGCATGTTGTGAATCTTCCACCCGTTGCCCCAAACATTGGAAATTTGAGGCTTTTTATTGATATTTCGGTTCCAAGAAATGTGGGTGCCTGTGTGAATGAGCTTGAGATTGCACGAGTTTACAATGTGGATGATCTTAAGGAAGTTGTGGCTGCTAACAAAGAAAATATGTTATGACATTGTTGTTTGTTAGCCAATATTTAGTAACAGAAAATATGTTACATTACTTGGTTTAAGATTCAAGGTTAAATTTTCTGTTTCTATTTTGTAATTGATTCAAGTTTATGTTTCTCATGCTTGTACTCTGTAGATGAATATTATTAGGAGGGCATTCTACCCAACAGTCTCACATTAGACAATAAGTTCAGATGTCAATTTTCCGTTTTTGGATGAACTCCCTTTCTGAGTGGCACTTGTACTTGTTGTGGTTGTAAGCAGAAAACTGATTATCTGTAAATGGCATTGAATTTACAATGGTCGACTCTTTCTCTTTCGGTGAACAGGTTTTAAGGGAATTTGATTACCCAAAAGTGTGTAAAGAGGAAAGCATTTTCTTCATTTGTATATATACATTAAAAAATTGTAATCTCAATAATAAGAAACTTGAAGTTAATCACATTTCTACCACATGGGTTGGTTCGGCCATAATTTTCATCTGGGTCATTGTCAAAGCTTTGTAGCCCATCAACATAGAACTATGATATATTATCTTAATCTAATTGACAAAATCATTGAACTAGATAGCACATGATTTCCTACACTAAAAATGCATCAATTGAATTTAAAATAAAATAGGCAACTAACTCCCATGAGCTATCGGAGTGAGGATGCATACAGAGTCCACAAATGGTGGAGAATGTAGACCAACAGATAAGATCTGATCCAAATTCCAGCCACTTTACAGCTCTATACAAAGCATTCAGTAGCAACTTTGTAGTCAATTCATAACATTCCAATTGACATTTTGTTTAGAACTCGGCTAAGAAATATGGAACCAACACAGATCCGCACCCACAATGTTCCATATGCCTAATAGAATTACATATATATAGATACCAACTTACCATTTAATAAACTCATGCATGACAACTATGATTACAGCTCAATAGCAATATTGAAATTCTTTAGCTGAATGTTTAAGGATAAGGCCAAATTACCTCAAAGAGAAACTAATAAATTGTAGGTAAAACAATTATGTGGCATTATGTAGGATTCCAAAAAAGAAAAATAACTACAGAACTAACAGCTCAAGATAATGAATTGACATATATATAATTTCGATATATAAAGTGATGGTAACATAAAACAACCACGAGAGCAACAAGTAGTTTACAGGACTGCATCATGTAATAATGGAAAGAAATCAATAAATTTGAGTATGTAATTGAGAAAGTTGAATAGTTAAAAATTGTCACTTAAGACTCAACTTTCATGTTCTACTATATTGGATCCATTTCATGCCAAAGATCAACACATTCACTAATGAAAATCGAAAAAAACTCTATACTTCTTCTATACAATTTAACTTTAAGTCTTTCATCTTTTGGTATTTCTGCCTCACGTTGCACGACTTGATGGTTCTTTGTTCTTCAAATTTTCACTTCTTGGCTATAATTTGCCACTCGATATCATCTTGTCCATTTTTGTTTCTTTATGTTGGCTAAAAACCTTACACTATTTTCGTGGGAATAATTGCTCCTGCATTTGAAATCCACTCACTAAAGAAGATATGCATATTTTATATATATATTAAATGTAATCGATTTGCTAAAGTGAATATGTTACCTGTAATAATTGGGTTAGACTTGAATTAGCATGTTGATCAGACTTAGTATAAAAAGGAGAGACATTGAGCTACACAATATATTTTGGATCATGTGACTACATAAAAATTTGAAGTGTAATACTTGAAAATTTGCAAATATGGTTTATGACAGTGTACCTGCACAGCATGGAATGGTCTTATGTGTGATACTGGATGCCCTTGAGTGTCATAATACATATTTAAACTAGACATGCCAATTCGAGATCCCTAGTTTGATTGAATTAAATGGAACACAGAACGTGTCACTTTAATGAAAGCAAAATAAAACTTGGAATGTGATATATAATACATATCATTCAATGAAAATAGTTAGGACCTGTGTGTTGGGTTTTCGTGGGTATAATTGTCAACTACAACGGTGCGGAATTTAAAATTTTTATACACCACAACCCAGGGTTCTTATTAGCACATATAAATAAGCTTGAATTCATTTCAGCACAGATACTAAAACGAAAAGTTGGTAAAATAACATTTTACCTCACCACAGGCAAAGGTGGTGGTTTCTCCGGTCTTCTTTTGGGTCACTAGAGCACCCCAAATGTTGTGCCTCCAGAGATTAGTCCACACCAGCTGGATCTGCAATCACTTTAATCATCAGGCTCAGAACTAGGAGAAAAGCAGCTCAGATTCAAGAGTTGGATTTGGATCCAACTCTAGATGCAGAACGGAAGAGGGAGAGAGTTGCTGCACGGCCGATCTACAACCAGGGGCGGCGGCGGCGGCGGTTGCTAGGCGGCGGCGGCTAGGGTTTCTTGGGGAGGGGGCGGCGGCTAGTGAGGGAGAGAAGATTAGGGTTTTTCTTTTTTGCTTGGGTTAGGGTTTTGAATCTTGAAGACTCCTTTTTATAGGAGAGTTCAAACCCTATCCCTAATCTTATCTCCTAGCTAATGGGCTATCAGATAAGTCTGGCCCAATCCCTCTCTATTTAATTAGTCCTTTAATTAAATAGCCCAAGTTATTTAATTAACCACTTTAATTAAATGGCCCATTTATTTAATTAACACTTTAATTAAATAATCCAATAAATCTAATTAAAGATTCAATTCAATTAATTAGATAAATCTAATTAATTTCTCTCCAGGAATTATTCCTTTAATTCCTTATCTTGATTTAACTACTTTAAATCATTTCGTTCTGCCACTGACTATCACAGTTCCAGCTTTTGTGTGTGACCCTCTAGGTTCACCATCAATTGGCCGCAGGCTCACATTTCTGTGATTTAATTAGTGAGCAATTAATTATTTAATTAATTGCTCCGATCAATCAAACTACTTTCAATTGACCACTTCAGAATTAATCCACTATTAATTCGGGAGTACCCACACCCCATGGTCGATGTCTAGCCACAAGCCCATGAGGCCCAACTTCAGGTGAATTGACTTTAGTGAACCTTAAACCTCTTATAAGTACCATGTACATACGGTCCCTCTAACGACTAATTTCCCGATCGAGACCTAGGGTGTGTGAATTGGTCGGCACCTCTAATCATCTCGATTCTGTACTTTCTAATTCAGGATAATACTTCCAGTGTGACTGCTAAATCTGGAAACCCCTTTCCAAATCCGTCACTGACCATGGCCATGGATTTCTCGGAATGTATAATCGAAGAATGTACAGGAAATTCCCTCATCCATTACAATGAGTTGGTAGATCCTATATTGATGCTAACCATCCGCGCATACGACTATACATACCCAACGTAGGCGCACAATGGACAGGCTATGTGCCCGGCTCCTAAATCAAAGTATGCACACCCGTATACCGAATTCGCCCTAGCACCTCAAGTCTAAGGACTAAATCGTACACTGTTATAAGTCTTGAGAGACATCCCACCACCGATATGCTTTTTAAGCACTTCCACAATGGGTCTCTCTGTTCGGGTCGTCCGATGCGTCCGATCCCCTATCGAACCACCTAGTCATATGCACTGACATTAACAATGTCTTGTTCATGAAACGACAACAAATTCACTTTTAGTGAATCATGCATAATCCTACAAGTCTTAACGATTCATTCGATACCCCGTCTCGATATGAATCTATGACTTGGAACATTTTTGAGATCACGACCTTTGAGACTGTTTCATGATTAATCGCACCCAATACTGAAGTGAATAGTCCCGTAGTCATGAGTGATCTCAGGGTTTCAACCAATCGCTTAAATGTGTTCGCGAAAGATGAAGATGGCCATTTGTTTATATTATGAATTCTCAATAAAATAAACAGTTCGTATTAATTGATAAATCAAAGATTCTGTCAAGATAAAATAATGTTCCTATTACAAGCTATTTTGTTGGCTTGCAGGGCACTATCCTATCACTGTGAAGGTTGTGATAAAAAAGGCAATTGTGGCGAGTAATGAAATGTACTAGGCTCAAAAGCACCAAAGTTGACACTATTTGCATCATTGTTGAGATCTTGCATCTGTAAAATAACAATGTTGATAGAAAATATAAATATGAGTTGGAGAAGAATATTATTTATAGTATTATGAGTAATTTGGTAAGTGTAAAAACTAAAAATGATTTAAAAAGATACAATTACATATATATAAATGAACTGCATATGTACCAAAGAAGGGGACTGTCATACCTGGCTTCCCCTCTCATTCATGTTGTGTAGTATAAACGAATTATTTGATGAAGAAACATTGTTCTTTTTCTGCTTCTTTTTCCGAGTGGCCTGCTCTAAACCACTTTTTGGTCGTTTTCCAGATTTCACATTTTTTTTCTCTTTGACTTTCCATCCCCTAACCTTAACATTGTCGTCAGTAGTTCTAGAATTATCATCTACATTATTCATGCTACGTGAGGGTCCAACATTCTGTTTCTCCACCACCCCGGTTGGAGGAGTTTCTTTTCCCAATACTCTTGACACCAAGATTTCTTTTACAGTAGATTTAGGTGCAAGACTTGATCCCAATGTAGATCTCTTTTCCAGACCAATATCAACTTCTTCAATTATCTTCAGAATACCATCTCTCGCAATTTCATATGTTTCCAATGCTAATGCAGCCCTTGTAACTAGTTGGTTATGCAATCGACTCAAGTCTCTGTAACGCACTCCAATCATTTTCTTTTCATCAGTTTCAGTCATAGGCACAACATGTGTATCGTGAGGTTGAAAGGGTTGTCCTTCACCTAACCCTTTCTTTGCTTTTTTTGTCCATCTTTTCTTGATATGGATCTCAGCTATTCTGACAACTTCTCTGAAAGAAAGTACTTTAAGAGCATGAGAGCATAGGATTCCTGCAAACTCAAATTTTTTGCAACTACATGAAACCTCACAAGTAGATGAGTTTTATGTAACAAATTTTTGGTGATGCTTACGATAAGGAGTAATCTTGTACTTTGATAGGTCTTCAGTCTCACTACAAAGTTCTAATGTTGAATCATAAGCCTTACTCACCTCAATTTGAAATTTTCGAAAGACTTCATGTGTATAAACACTAACGGCATGCTTCAAGATTTCAACACGAAAAGGAAGTTCTGGGGTGCTCTGGCTATTCCATAAATCTTCTCTCATCTCTTCGTAACGACGATCATCAATCAATCTTTGGAAATGTTGAAAAAACTGCAACATGTTATTCTTATAGCTCACATATCTCTTGAGAACACTGTTCATGCTTTCACTACGTTGAGTAGTTGTCATGTCAGCACAGTACGTTTGTCGTCCATAAACTAGAGCCCATTTTTTTCTTATATTGAACATCCTCTCCAGCCATTAATTTGTTTGAAGACCATACTTCTCCAACATTATTTCCCATGCACTCATAAATTCGTCTTCCTCTTCATAATCATAAATACAAGAGCTAAAGTCTTTTGAAAAATCTTTGAAACTTGAAAAGACACTGCTAAGATGGATTGCAGCGTTTTGATAAATATGCCAAATACATAGGCGATGGTATGTTTCTGGCCACGTTTGTGCCAAAGCCTTGGCCATCGCTGCATCTTGATCTGTTAAGATAGTTTGAGGTTTTTTCCCTGACATGGCCCTCGCAAAGGTATCAAATAACCACATGAATGTATCGGCCGTTTCATCATATAATAGTGCTGCACCAAAGATACTGGTTTGTTTGTGGTGGTTCACTCCGACAAAGAGAGCAAATGGTCGACCATCTCGACACTTTCTGTAAGTTGTGTCAAAGCATACTACATCGCCAAAGTGTACAAAATCAGCCATCATTTGTGAATCTGCCTAAAAAAGGTTAGCTATCAAGTCATCTTGATCGACTTGAATTGCATAAAAAAAATTAGGATCTTCCAATTGCCGTTGTTGCAAGTATTCAAGTACTCCCCCAGTATCACCTTTCTTCATATCCACGGTTCTCTTTGATCGCAAATAATTCTTATAATCATCAAAGATGAATCCAACATTTTCACGTCCATCCATTTGTTTGGCCATTAGCTCAAAGCCAGCTTTTGGTGCTATTCCGGAGCTATATATGTCATTTGCTTGATGTGCTTGTTCGACAGACATAATTCTATGGGATCTTAACATATGTGACTTGTTTGGACTAGCCAAACCATGGCCATTATGTGCAGCAATAAACTTCTCAATCGTGTATTTACCGGTTTGACATGCATTGATCTTCATCATTGCAAGACAACCTTTTATTGTTTCGGGACGATGAGATCTAATAGTAGCATCTCTTTTATCTTGTCCACGCTGACCTTGGCACGAACAACAAAATAATCTATCAAGAATCACCCCATAGGGATCTTTATGAGCTACATGTTTGAGAATACTAAAACCAACTATTTTTGCATATTCATTGTAAAATTTATATGCTGCTTCTTCACTTTCAAACATCATACCAATTTGTGGAATCTTATCATTTGATATGGTTGTGTGTCGTTCGTTTATGAATTTTTCTCCATCTTCAAACTGAACAGAGTTAAATTTTGTTTCCAGATTTTCAACATGTGTATCAAAGTCCAACCTTCGTTGTGGAGTTACAACAGTATCCATGATAGTATGTTTGCTTATAGCCTGCAAATTATCACAAATTTATGGAATAAATTTTTTTGACAATGCTAGAAATTCGGAACTAAGGTGAAAATTATTGGTATTGTGGGATGTCTCCCATGATATTTTTAGGAGTCATCGTTTATTAGATGATCCTTAACAATGCTATAACTTCACAGTATCAAGCATCTAGTTGTATCTTTATTAAGTTCCATGAGTTTCGAAATTCAGTGTGCTCTTTATTTAAATAAAAATCTTGTATTTAAAACAAAATCCAACATTTTCTTCTATGAATTATACTTCTTTTGGGAATTTTTTCAAACAGGTGGTGTTCATTCAAAACTCATGTGAGAATTCAAGTGATAAGAAATATAATGCTGCATTTTCTATGTAGATTTACAATTGACATCAAGTAATCAAGAATATATATCACTTGGTTATAAAAAATTACACAGGAAAAAGCTTAGAGTTTTAGTATAAAAAAAAGAGTAAAAGTTGTGATGTAACCTTGAAATTGAATGATTACAACCGTGTAGGTGTTCTAGGGAAGATAGAGATTTCTATTATTTACACGATTCATCTCTATGTTTTCCCTTGATTTTCTGCGAATTAGGGTTCGATATCTTCTTCTTCTTTTCCAATTTCGAAATCTCCTTGTTTCCATTGATTATCTACGATTCCGAAGATTTCGAATCATTCCTGTTCGACTTTCCTTCTTGCTGCAACATATTTGGGGATGTTTAATTAGGTAATGTCCTAATTCATATCAGAGACGGAGTTTAACAGAGGTTTTGTGAACTTCCGTTAGTTTGCCACGTGTTTTCCATCCAAGCTATGTAACAGAGGATGTTACACAGTTCTGTTACAGAGGATCCGAAGCCCTTTTGACAGCATACAAAATATCTCAAACAAAGTAAAACAAAGAAAAACCTAATAAATGTTATTTCAATTCAAGTATGTAATTAATCCTATGAAATGTTAAACAAGAGTTCAATTCATATAAATTACAATAACAGAAAACTGATAGAAATAGTGTCCTGCAAGCCAACTGTATGGCTAGTATTTATTGTAATAAATGCGGAACTATTCAATTTCGATTAATAAATGCACTTTATTAAATGGTCATCTTTATCTTATGTAATAATTATCTACGCATAAGGATAGAAGTCCTTAGATCACAGGGCTATGGGACAACCCGTGGACTGATCCCCAAGGCCATGATCTAGAACATATTCAAGAGTCGTAGAATCCAATCGAGATAGGACATCGTTGGATTCGGTTAGACTCTCACTATTGTGTGTACTCCGATGAACTGGAGAACGCTGGGGTCCACGAGCGTGACTGGGATGGTTGACACACATAAGTGGGTGGCTTGCTGGGATGGCAAGCGCACTGAATACCCCAATTAGGTAATAACTCACCATGGAAGCGGTGGTCGCATATCGGGGTTGAAGTTATTCCAAATTTATAATAGTATACGAGGAACGATCCCTAACTACTTGATGTGATAGGGTTTATCTGGTGCGAGAACGTCTTTGCTTTTATATGAGTTCCGACTGACTGGGGATCGCCAGAAAGTCTCTGTGGACTCATGTTGGGTATAGAGGAACTCGTATGCAGATTCATATCATCAACAAAGGATCCATTGACCCAACTTGAAAGGTTGAGAAATTCTCTTATGAATTTCTGTGAGAAATTAATTCTGGTAAAATCCTTGGCCAAGGTATCTGACGACTTTATGTAAGTAGCTCATTAAGATTAAGTCAAAGAGAATTTATTTCGAGATCAGAGTACATAAGGTCAAGACAAAAGAAAAGGGAATCCGATGAAAGACCATACCCTTAAGTCTCGACTGGGAGATTGATCGATGAAGAGATTATGTCGTATATGGAAATTATAAATGATAAAAGGTTCACTGAATTAATTCACCAGTGATTGGGCTCCATGGGCTTGTGGCTGGACATCGATCGTGGAGTGTGGGAGAATTCCCAAATTGGCAGGGGTGCTAATTTTGGAATGGTCAATTGACAGAGTGTTCGATTGATTTAGAGTAAGTCTTACTCGAATAATTAAATAATATTTAATTATAACCCACGGCCAATTATGTGGTGAACCTACGGGGGCATACACAATACACAAGTAGCGAAAGCGAGGAAATAAGAACGACCAAGTCGACTGGGTCGACTGGGTGAAAAATCGACTGGGTCGATTATATTAGGTGGGTCGACTGGGTCGACCCAATTGGAACAAAATGGGATCCAATTGGAATTGGATCGGGATCATAAATTAAATTGGAATTTAATTTGTGAATTAATTAATTAAGTTGGATTTAATTAATTAGAAAAGGATTTTAATTAAATAGACTTAGAGTCTGATTTAATTAAATGGGAGATTAGGTCAATTAATTGGGCTATTTAATTGGGAGATTAAATTAGTCCTGGTTAAATTAATTAACTGGGCCATGAATTAATTAGTAGACTTGGTCTTCTAATTAAAGAGGGCCATGGCCCATGTAAGAGAGAGAAGACCTAGTCCTAATAGGACTAGGTTAGAGAGAAAACTATAAGTAGCTTTCTTATATTTGAATTTCACACAACTCCATATGCAAAAAAATTGAGCAAGATCAAAAATTCTCTTTCCCTCCCCTAGCTATATCGACCGACCCTTCTCCCACTTGGAAGAATTTTTCGTTTTCGAGTTTTGTTCCTAAATCGTTCCTAATTCCTAGTTTATAATATATCTCGTGTTCTAGCTGATCGAGATATATTATTTTCGTGATATTGTGGTGTATCAACTCGTAGAGGCGCAACACGTGGGGCGCTACTCAAAAGTTCTGGGTCGATTTTGCCGGAGCAGAATTCAGAGCTCGTTTTGCTAGCCGAGGATTTGCAAGGAGATAGGTATAAACGAGAAAATTTATACTATCGTTTTATTTATATTCATATATATACAACTAGAGAATATCCTGGCAAGATTCCTTAAGAGGTCCTAAAATGTTTTATATTCCGCTGTGCCTACGGCTGTTTTCTTATCGAATCCCAACAGTGGTATCAGAGACAACTCTAGGCTTTGTATATATATGAATTTGCAAATTCTGTGTTTATTAAATAATATGTTTGATTTATGTGGCTAGTTCTTTAACTTTGCATGTTATAGGACGTATGTTTAATTAACTTGGAGTTAATGTTTAATTTAGGATTCGAAAAATTTTATCATGTTGGTTTTTAATTTTGGATTGTGATTTAATTAAGTGGGTTTGTTGAATTAAATATGTGAGTAATCGAAACAAAAAAAAAATTCTTTTTTTAAATTAGATCCGACTCGCGGTGGCACGCGGCGGTGCGCGGCAGCGCACCGCGGCTAGGTGGCCACCGCAAGCCGCTGCCAACGGCAGCGTGCTGGCAGCACGCTGGCCGCACACGCTGCGCGCAGTAGCAGCCTTCGGGCTGCTGTTTGCGCGCTGATGTGCGCGGCTGCTCGCTGCCGCACGCAGCCGAGTGCAGCGGCTGCTGCCGCAGGCAGCTCACGCGCCGACATGGTGGTCGCGCGTGGGCTGTCCTACGTGGCAGTCCTGATTGATCTCGAATAGTCATTTTTGGATTGGACTCTAATTCTGCCTATTTTGAAAGTCCTGAAAATCTTGGAGAATTTTGGAAGATTAGGAAACTTAGAGTTTTTGGATAAGGTAGTTATCTTGTTAGATGTGAACACTACCTTAATTAAACTAATCTAGTCAAAATAGGATTATCTTGAAAATCTTGGAGATTTGGCAATTTTGGGAAACTTAGAGTTTTGGATAAGGTAAAAATCTTAGAGATTTAGATTACCTTAATTAACCAATTGAATCAAGATAAGAATTGTAGATTACTTAAAGCTCAAGTAAGAGCTAATTAATCTTAGAGGTTAATTGTTAATTCAAAATTAATTAACTTGGATGAATTTTTACGAATTAAAATTAATGAAGCTTGTAAATTTACATTTATGCCCTTATGTGAATTTATGCATGTTCTTGAGTGAATATGTGGATTGATCGATTTTGCCCTTAAGCCCTGTGTAGTTTTTGGTTTATTTATTTTTGGGTTGTAATTAAATGGGCCTGATTGGTGCCCTTGCTTGCGCAAACAAATGTAATAGAATAGGACCATTTAAATTATGTAAGCTAGGCTTAGACTAGGCTTGTAGCCGAGAAGACCTCATGAAGACTTGGAGATCCACATGGAGGCCCATTTACCTTGGAGGACATGGAGGCCCAATTCATTACATGGAGGCCCAATCAAGCTGGATATTACAAGAAGGCCCATGATGTATGGGTTTGAAAATTGTAATAGTTAGGACATTTAATTTCTACCCTAGACTGACCAATTGATTCAGCACTTGGCTCGTGATGAATCGCATAGGATGGGCATTCGATCAATCATATCCTGCTAGGTGTTGTATGTTTACTTATATTCTTTGATGTATGTCATGCATGCTTAGAATAGACACGTAAACAAGATAAAGCATAATCTGATGAGACCTCGCACAAGAAAACTTAAAACCTCCAATTGAACATTAAAATTCAATTAGAATATTAAATCGAATAACGGGCGCATAAGAATAGTGTCTATGGTCCGAGCCTATCCAATTACTAGGTCTTAAGCATATTGTACGAATATATCTCGATGTCTCACGAGTCGTGGGTCGAGCTATAGGAAGATGATATGTCTATTGCCTCGATGCACGAGTTTAGTGCCAAGGGAGGGGATAGCAAGGTTTTAGGCGCTGTCTCACGAGTCGTGGGGTATCTAGGATTGAACTATTTCTCTCCACGAGTATTGGACATGATTTAACGCGTAGTAAGTATGGATGTCTCACGAGTCGTGGGTCCATATCGAAAAACGAGGCTAAATGAAGTTAAGGGTTAGCTGCGATGGTTAACCGTCGACGTAATCGACCACCAAGTGAATCAAATAGTATGGCCAACGAGTCGTGGGTACTAGGAGATTGCATTTGGGCCTTAAGCCCGCTAGGATATTTTAAATCCCGAAACTTATGTGGGGGCATAAGATTTTGATTAAAATAGTGGGAGTAATTTACAAATAAAAACCATGTTTGTAAATTGTGCATTTTAAATTAATCTTTCATGTATTTATTTCTTCTCTCGTCATTTTATAGATATGATGTCAAAAGAGCTTAGAGCACTTAGAGATTTGTCCATCTCATCACTTGAACGTAATATTTTAACTGGACCCAACTTGCATTTCTGGACACATCATTTGAATGGATTATTTGAAGCCGAAAACATATCCTATGTTTTGTCTGTTCCACCACCCATTAATATTCACATGACGTTCCTGATGAGCTCCGTAAAAGCATCACCAAATGGAAACTGGATGATGGCTTAGCTCGTGAATACATGTTGGAATATATGTCACTTGATCTGCGTTTGCAACATGAGCATATGGCATCCGCGAAAGAGATTCTCTCGAATCTCAAATTCCTTTATGGGATTAGAGATGGTCGTCGCAGATTCACGATCACGAGGGAACTCTTACAAGCAAGAAAGAGAAGGGAAACTCCTGTCGGAATCCACGTACACAAGATGATTCGACTTCTTACTGAACTCGATGATATGGGTGTCGTGATGGACAATGATTTCCGAGTAGATCTTATTCTACAATCTCTTCCTAGATCATATGACAGATTTATCGCGGACTTGAATCTCCAGAGGCGAGAGATCACTGTGCATGTCCTGCGACGAATGCTCGAGGAACACGAAGCTTCTTTTGGAAAGAAAGCGAGGGTTGGCGAAAGGACTGGGCGCGTTCAAAGCCAAAGCAAATGGAAACCAGAGCTCCTTAATGCACAAGGTCAAGGGAAAGGATTAAATTCGAACCTATGGAGAGTTCGAACATGTATATTCCTTGTTGAAGTTAATTTTACAATTAACTGTGCATTTTTGGTGTTAGACACTGACTGGAGTTTTCATCCTTGTAGGTGATGGGAGCATCAAGGAAACTGGAGCCTGAGGATTGGATCCTTGAATAAGGCAATGGAGCTGGAGCTGCTGCCAAGGCCGTAGGCAAAAGTAGATTTACGTGGTTTGATAAAGTCATTAGGAAACTTTCATTTATGTACCTAGTTATTAATGAAAAACTTTTATTCATGTAATGAATAATGTTGATTTTAATAAAAGCTCCTGTTTTAGTTTTTCATTTGGTACATTGAATTATTGACTTTACATCATAAAACAGCCTAAGTTAGTCATGCACGTACAACAAAACAAAAGGAAACAAGATAATGAAATATCTGCCCAATTATGGCACGCTCGACTTGGACATATATTTAAGTCAAGGATTCAAAAGTTAGCATCATCTGGTGCGATTGAAATCAATCGCATTGATGAAATGCCAACATGTGAACCATGTTTAAAGGGTAAAATGGCTAAGTTGCCATTTAAGGGAAACCCTGAGCGAGCCAAGCAAATATTGGACTTAATACATACTGACGTATGTGGACCACTAAGAAAAAGCACCCGAGGTGGCTATGACTACTTCATCACTTTCACTGACGACTTTAGTCGTTATGGATATGTGTTCTTGTTGAAACACAAGTCTGAAGCCTTTGAGCGATTCAAAGAATTCAAGATGGAAGTAGAGAATCAACTTGGTCATACGATAAAGGCTCTTCTTTCTGACCGAGGTGGAGAATTTCTTAGTAACTAATTTCTGAATTATCTTGTAGAGCATGGAATATTATCGCAGTGGACTCCTCCTGCAACACCCCAATTAAATGGAGTAGCAGAGAGAAGGAATCGAACTTTGATGGACATGGTTCGATCCATGATGAGTGCCACTGACCTTCCTCTTTCATTTTGGGACATGCCCTCCTCACGGCAACGAAGATACTGAACATAGTACCTTCTAAATCCGTAGAAAAGACACCATACGAATTATGGTTTGGCAAGGCACCCTCGTACGCATTCATGCGCACATGGGGATCTCCCGCTTACGTTAAAAGCTAGTGGGAGATAAATTGGAAACTAAATCCACTTTGTGCAAATTCGTGGGGTATCCGGAAAACTCGATAGGATACGAGTTCTACGATCCTACAAGACAAACTACGTTTGTCTCGAGGAACGCTCACTTCTTGGAGAAGGATTTCTTGGTTGACAAGAAGGAAAATAACGTAGAACTGGATGAGGTCACTGAAGCTGAAAAGGCCGAAGAGGTCGATCAAGCTGACCCGTCGCCACAGGCAGTGGGAGAACATGAGCATGAAAGTGCACCAGAAGGTACACCGATTCTTCGTAGGTCAGAAAGACAACGTAGAGAACCCGAGAGGTACTACGGTCTGCTGCATGAGACTGGACAGTCTCTAACCGACCCAAGGACTTACGAAGAGGCTATGCTAGACATAGACTCGGGAAAGTGGCGCGAAGCCATGAATCCGAATTGGACTCCATGCACTCAAACAAGGTCTGGGCCTTGGTAGATCCACCAGTGGGAGTGGCTCCCGTGGGTTGCAAGTGGATCTATAAGCGAAAGCTTGGAGTGAACGGAGAGGTAATAACCTACAAGGCGCGATTAGTGGCAAAAGGATATACTCAAAGACCTGGAATTGACTTTGAGGAGACCTTCTCGCCCGTCGCAATGCCTAAATCCATTCGAATCTTGCTGGCCATAGCTGCGTGGTATAACTACGAGATATGGCAGATGGATGTGAAGACTGCCTTTCTCAATGGGGACATTGATAAGGAGATCTACATGGAGCAACCAAAAGGATATGCATCCAAAGGAGATGAACACAAGGTGTGCAAACTCCAGAGGTCCATTTATGGACTAAAGCAAGCTTCCCGAAGTTGGAACATTCGTTTCGATGAGACAATCCAAACTTTTGGATTCATCAAAAACATGTTCGAACCTTGCGTGTACAAGAAGATCAGTGGGAGTACAGTTGAATTTTTAGTGCTCTACGTTGACGACATTCTTCTCATTGGAAACAATGTGAAAGCATTGTCCGAAACTAAAGCATGGTTATCTACACAATTCTCGATGAAGGATATGGGAGAAGCATCCTTTGTACTAGGTATAAGGATCTACCGAGATAGATCAAAAGGACTGCTGGGCCTCTCCCAATCCCAGTACATAGACAAAATCTTGAAAAGATTTAGTATGGAAGAATCCAAGAGAGGATTGCTTCCAATGAGACATGGGATTGCACTCTCTAAGTCTATGGCCCCAAAGACGCCAGAAGAGAGAAGCAATATGTCTCGAGTACCATATGCATCCGCGATAGGAAGCATAATGTATGGTATGTTATGTACGAGACCAGACGTAGCGTACGCTTTAAGCGTTACAAGTCGCTACCAGTCTGATCCAGGTGAGCAGCACTGGATAGCCGTAAAGGCAATTCTGAAGTACCTGAGAAGGACTAAGGAATTGTTCTTGGTATACGGCGGAGGAGAATTGAAATTGGAAGGCTATACAGACTCGAGCTTCCAATGCGATGTAGACGACTTCAAGTCGACATCAGGATACGTATTCTGCCTCAATGGTGGTGCGGTTAGCTGGAAGAGCTCCAAGCAAGAAACAACCGCGGATTCAACCACCGAAGCTGAATACATTGCTGCGAGTGATGCAGCAAAGGAAGGTGTTTGGATGAGGAACTTCATCCAGGAACTGGATGTGATACCTAGCATCGCTGAGCCCATTACTATCTTCTGTGATAACAATGGGGCAATAGCGCAAGCGAAGGAGCCGAGATCTCATCAGAAATCCAAGCACGTACAAAGACGATACCAAGTGATAAGAGATATCATTGGTAGAGGAGACATTAAGATGGAACGTGTCGACTCAGAAGATAATACGGCGGACCCGCTAACGAAGCCTCTGCCTCAAAAGGCATTTGAGAAACATCTGCAAAAGATGGGACTCAAGAACATAAAAGACTGGCTTTAGGACAAGTGGGAGATTGATAGAAATAGTGTCCTGCAAGCCAGCTGTATGGCTAGTATTTATTGTAATAAATGCGGAACTATTCAATTTCGATTAATAAATGCACTTTATTAAATGGTCATCTTTATCTTATGTAATAATTATCTACGCATAAGGATAGAAGTCCTTAGATCACAGGGCTATGGGACAACCCGTGGACTGATCTCCAAGGCCGTGATCTAGAACATATTCAAGAGTCGTAGAATCCAATCGAGATAGGACATCGTTGGATTCGGTTAGACTCTCACTATTGTGTGTACTCCGATGAACTGGAGAACGCTGGGGTCCACGAGCGTGACTGGGATGGTCGACACACATAAGTGGGTGGCTTGCTGGGATGGCAAGCGCACTGAATACCCCAATTAGGAAATAACTCACCATGGAAGCGGTAGTCGCATATCGGGGTTGAAGTTATTCCAAATTTATAATAGTATACGAGGAACGATCCCTAACTACTTGAGGTGATAGGGTTTATCTGGTGCGAGAACGTCTATACTTTGATATGAGTTCCGACTGACTGGGGATCGCCAGAAAGTCTCTGTGGACTCATGTTGGGTATAGAGGAACTCGTATGCAGATTCATATCATCAACAAAGGATCCATTGACCCGACTTGATAGGTTGGGAAATTCTCCTATGATTTCTGTGAGAAATTAATTCTGGTAAAATCCTTGGCCAAGGTATCTGACGACTTTATGTAAGTAGCTCATAAAGATTAAGTCAAAGAGAATTTATTTCGAGATCAGAGTACATAAGGTCAAGACAAAAGAAAAGGGAATCCGATGAAAGACCATACCCTTAAGTCTCGACTGGGAGATTGATCGATGGAGAGATTATGTCGTATATGGAAATTATAAATGATAAAAGGTTCACTGAATTAATTCACCAGTGATTGGGCTCCATGGGCTTGTGGCTGGACATCGACCGTGGAGTGTGGGAGAATTCCCAAATTGGCAGGGGTGCTAATTTTGGAATGGTCAATCGACAGAGTGTTCGATTGATTTAGAGTAAGTCTTACTCGAATAATTAAATAATATTTAATTATAACCCACGGCCAATTATGTGGTGAACCTACGGGGGCATACACAATACACAAGTAGCGAAAGCGAGGAAATAAGAACGACCGAGTCGACTGGGTCGACTGGGTGAAAAATCGACTGGGTCGATTATATTAGGTGGGTCGACCCAGTTGGAACAAAATGGGATCCAATTGGAATTGGATCAGGATCATAAATTAAATTGAAATTTAATTTGTGAATTAATTAATTAAGTTGGATTTAATTAATTAGAAAAGGATTTTAATTAAATAGACTTAGAGTCTGATTTAATTAAATGGGAGATTAAGTTAATTAATTGGGCTATTTAATTGGGAGATTAAATTAGGCCTGGACAAATTAATTAACTGGGCCATGAATTAATTAGGAGACTTGGTCTTCTAATTAAAGAGGGCCATGGCCCATGTAGGAGAGAGAAGACCTAGTCCTAATAGGACTAGGTTAGAGAGAAAACTATAAGTAGCTTTCTTATAGTTGAATTTCACACAACTCTATATGCAAAATTGAGCAAGAGCAAAAATTCTCTCTCCCTCTCCCTAGCTATATCGACCGAACCCTTCTTCCACTTGGAAGAATTTTTCGTTTTCGAGTTTTGTTCCTAAATCGTTCCTAATTCCTAGTTTATAATATATCTCGTGTTCTAGCTGATCGAGATATATTATTTTCGTGATATTGTGGTGTATCAACTCGTAGAGGCGCAACACGTGGGGCGCTACTTAAAAGGTCTGGGTCGATTTTGCCGGAGCAGAATTCAGAGCTCGTTTTGCTAGCCGAGGATTTGCAAGGAGATAGGTATAAACGAGAAAACTTATACTATCGTTTTATTTATATTCATATATATACAACTAGAGAATATCCTGTCAAGATTCCTTAAGAGGTCCTAAAAAGTTTTATATTCCGC